>JARHVA010004793.1:877500-1067500 GCA_037957365.1 Torreya grandis
GACTAGTTTTTGAAATTATAAATGTCCATAAGGGTTACCCTACATGATTTTCAAGTTGGTAAAATGAAATTACACAAAATATTTCCATATATAAACAAAAAAATTCTACACATTGAGATGAACTTACGTAAAATTTTCAAATATAAAATATTCAAAAGGAGAAAGCCCTTATTTAAGTCTAGATCACTAATTTCAAGGTCCAAACATAAGTTTTTAAATTTAAAAATCCATATTTAGGATTACATAACACATTAGTATTAAAAAATATTTTACAAAATTAACTAGGTAGGATACCTACATGTAGTTTTACTCCCTCAGATTATTAAATATGTAGGCATCACTTAGTTGTGGCTAAGTCTAGCTCAACCCATCCCTTTATTTTATTATCCTAGTTCAGAACTATTGTACAATACATAAGTAGAATTTGAATCAAGGAGAAGGAAAACAAATAAATTTGTGTAGATAACTAATATCCAAACCTAAAGGAATTCATATCATATACAGGTATAGTGCATGAAACTATCACATATTAACAAATTTACATAAGACAAATCTACACTCAAGATAGTATTGCAATTATGGACATATATAGATAGTGTGCACTTGTTTAGTTGGAATCAAACTATTTGTTTCCAAACCTAAACACTGATAGGATTATTCTAGTAAATTTATATGACTATACCTTTCCTGTAGACTTGAATTTATTCAAAACAAATTAAGTTCATTCCTCTTTAATGATTTCTAGAAATTAATTTACTATATTCAACTGGTTTTGATTAGATTTCTATAATTATTGTATATCTTTAACAGTCTAATTTATATAAAAATTTTATCCTATTAGGGTCACATTGATCCAAAAATAAATAAAAAAGCTATGTTTTCATGCCTTTTGGACTTTAAAATGATGACACGGCCTAATAAATATGTATTACACATATATTTAATGATATATACACCTAATATTTGTACAATCCTTCTTATTACAATGTTTTTAGTATAATTCTATACATAAGGGTCACACCTTGAAATATGGACTTATTAGTGCTTATTTTTCTCTCTTTCTTTTTGAAATCTTGAATCCCTATTTTATTTTAAAAATATTCTATCATGTTTACTATATGATCATGAGCTTGTTTTCTATTTTCTTTACTTGTTTGTCTCAACACCTTCTTTAGGGAAAGAATGGCCATCCATAGATGTAGCACTAAGAAATAATTGAGCCTACCAATCACCCCTTTGATTTTTTGGGCCCTTCTACCCATGGTCATGTCATTTAAATCTTTGGATCCATTTTTTGGATGTTTCCCTTTCCCTTTTTATCATTTATCTGACAATAGGTATTTGATTAAAAAAATGATAAACCTATACATACGAATAATTTATGATAATTTTGAGTTATTTGGGAAGTATCCAATAGGTTATAACTCAAAACACTCCATATAATTTTCTAATCTATTATTATTTATTCATTTTCAAGTCGAGGAACACTCTATAATGATTTAACTCTACTCAAGTATTTGCATCTTATACTAAACTTAGATTATAAAAATGTACATGTAGTGGTTTATCACACTTAGATAATATGAGGTTGAAGACCTTAATCAATTTCTCCATTTAAACTACATATAAACTAAAAGGTGTCTAATTATGGTATGCAAGATACATCATATTTGTAACACCATTTTAGTTTCTTGATCTAGTTAATTATTCCTTTTTTATTAAATTTTATGTCAATATAGATAATATTGAAAGATAAAAATCAAAATTATATGTCCATCAGTTATACAAAATGAAGGCACAAATAGGCACACCATCTAGTAGTGAAGTGGAAAATAAAAACCCAAATTCTAAATGTGTGTAGGACTTGAATAGTGGTCAAAATAGGTCAATGTTGATCACACCCAAACCATGAATGATGTAAGTGTTGATATTCCTCATGAATAATTAGATTTTTATATTTGTCTTCTAGTCAACCAAAAAAATTAATAGCATAGATAAACATTTATAAATCTAAATTTTATCAAGGTCTAATAGTTCCAACACATTTACTCTCATATTGTCCATTGCTTGTTTTTAAATTTATAATTTAGCACATTTACTATTTTTAACTATTAATGTAGATCTAAAATTACAATTTTACATTATTAAATAAAATATCTTTTTAAATTAATTTACATTAACATTATTGGTAATTCATCTAACAAAATAACTTAAATCATATTAGTAAACCCAACAATTATATATTCAATATAGAGTTTACACCCTCTTTCCTCTTGGGGTTTGTTATTTTTAGATTCATATTATATTTTGATTATGGGTTTAATACAAACCATCTTCATTGCTTTTATCTTTCTTTAAGGATCTTAATTTATTTAACCATGATGACTATGCAAATAGAAAAGTATTGGGGGTACTTTGATTTTACATATGTTTTATTTCATGGTTGTTAGGAGAATGTTTCTCACTTATTAAATGTTAATTTGTATCATACATATAAAATTATCTTATGGTTTGAGACATGATAAGGTTGTTTTTCATGCTTATAAGATTATAGAATAGCCTTTGATATCATTGATTGTACTTATCATAGAAATGTGTATTTTATTACTAATTGTATGATGGTTCACTATGATATTAATTTTTTAACAACCCAAAGTGGTATGACATATAATGTACCCATCCCTCATCTTAATTATCAAGTTTAGGTAAATAAAAATACCTCAAATATTCCCCCTTCTATGTATAAGATTCATATAAACAAGCCATATGATATAGGGAGTCAATTAAAAAATAAATAAGCTATGATATCCATTTTTAATTGCTTTAAGAATCCAATATTTTCAAAGATATGCTATGGGAAATTTTATATTATGTCTCTTTGAAAACCAACAATGAACATACTTACTTTGATTTCCTTGTGAACATTTTATAAAATAGTGAACACCTCATTATCTTAAAAATTAAGCATATAACTTTAGATACATTAAGTGAAAAATTTAGGAGTTAAGAGGATCCTTGTGGACAATGGTGTTAGATTTAATAGTTTTAGTATGTTATTTTTTAAAAATATAGGTATTAATTATATGTATATTTTACCTTTGGATACAATTATAAAATGGTTTGAAAATTAAAAAAAAGGTTCCCTTAGGAATGATTATATTGAACACAGATCTTTAGCCTAAAAATCTAACTATGAAATGACAAGTAATTTATAATAAAGTGAATAATATTTTTTTTGGCAAGACAATGGATTTATGTATTGAATTATATACCCTCCACTTATATAGACATATAAAATTATTACATGAATTTTGTGTATATACTTTTTCTATGGATGATGCTCATAATTAACATTATAGACATGTTGAACCTACATATATTGATATACCACATCTCTACATGGCTAAAAAATAGTTCATAGCACCTCAATAACCTATTCACATATAAATAATTAATAATTTTCTTGGGTGAATATAGTAATAAATATTATGATATACATGACCAAGATGATGATACAAATGATAGTTATAAGATTAATCACATAGATGAGAAAATATAAAAAATCAGCTTTACATCATGTATATGGGGCCAATGTCTAGATAACATGAACATATTTGGTATTGGCCAAGTATAATGTAGTTTTTAACACTATGGGAAAAATTTACAATTTTTTTTTTATTAAAATAAAAATGATCTTTATAGATGATTTAGATAAACACGTGGAAACTAATTTTTTAAGAGATATTCAACTAACATAGGCTATTGATCCTCCACCCATTCATTTCAAAAAAAATAAAAAAAAATCATGGATTTAGATATGTAAAACCAAAAGGTAAATGAAAAATCAAAAAGATAAAGGAGATAAGGATAAAAAATTATTGATTTTCAAGAGCCTATCTTATACCTTAACAAAATTAAGGAAATAAAGGCCAAAGAAGTAAGTGATTATGTTCTAGTGTATGTGTGTCCATCATATCAAATAAAATATTGAAATTTTAAATATAATATGATCCAAATGTATGGTTCAAGATTTAAAATCCATATTAATTACACAAATAAACTTAATAATATGGTTGGAAAATAGAATACACCACATGTTTACAAATACATACCTCAAGTGTTGATTGCATACCTACAATATATACCCTTCAATCCTAGCTAGTCATTTATTTTTAAAATTCAACCTTTATTTTATTCATATATACATATTAGTTATGTGACATGTTTGGTTTTATTATTTATGAAGTTGTATCATATATTATTGATATGTAACCTTCATTTTTTTTACTATACATTTTCTTTATTTCATAATACAACACTTTCTTATTTTTATTTTGACATATGTTTATAACCCTTGATACCTTGTCATATGATACTTCATATCATCATTATGTATTATAAATTATATTAAATATGATATAGTAAAGCTATGACCCTCATTTTTTTATAGGTGCTATCATATTTTTATCCCTCTCTATATGATGACTACCTCATTTGATGGTTTAGTTTCCTAATACCTTATATATTTTATATTTGACACTCAATGTGTCACATCAGACTATTCATGACTATGCCATTATGTTTTGATCTAGATTCTACACTAGTCATGATTATTTACATATAAAACTTCTTTGATAAATAACTATTGTACCACATTATACATAACTTCTTGTGTATTTTCACAATTAAATTGAAAAAATACAAAAGCATTAATTGAAAAAATTGGTTTACCTTTATCTTGGTTATATGATACATTTTATATTTATCTACCTATCTTAGAGATATAAATATTGATGTTTTTGGCATGTTATTCTCATGGGATACTTTTAGTGGATGAAATAAAATATGTACATGTTACAAATCATTAATGGACATACAAATGCTATGTGGACATTTTCATGCATTGAATTTATATGGTGACATATTTATAGCTTAGAATTTAATATGTAGATCTAATTTTCATAGATCAAAAGTATCTTTATATCATTTATATTTGGTGTGTTTACATTGATATATAAATTTTATTATTACATGGATGTTTACACATTATTCCTTGTCAGCAATACTTGCCTATATATTACACCTTGGTATCATACCATCCACACTTCTACTCTAATGACTATGATTTATTAATATACATATCCTTCTTACAAGTGAATCATGTGATGAGACAATTTATATTTGGTATTGATGGAAACATACCCCCATATATTCTTGAGATTATTATATAAATATTATGCATACTAAGCATCTATTGGCACACATTATTTTTCATTCTTGTATACAACTGATAATTATTACTTTTATCCTTTTTTACTCTTTCTCTTACAGAGGCTTGTTGGTACATTAATATCCATAAGTGCATGCCTTAAAGGACTCATATTAAATAGAGTGGGATTAAGTCATTATAAATTTTAATATATTTTTTCATATAATCATTATATCAGTCTAACTTCTTATGAGTCTCTTTCAATCTTACGTCTCTATTTACTTTCTACCAAAATTTGCTAGTTTCCATATAGCAATCTAATTAACCCAGTCTATACATTTAATTTCATAATTTTTCTTCCATGTATTGTATCATCCAACTTAATAAAATTATAATTCTATCTTCTATCATTTTTACTATATCTTCCTAGCCTTTACCATATAGTGCTAGTCAACACCTTCCAACTGTATTAGCCTACCTAATACCATTATCTTAGAGTTTAGGGTTAAAATCGGGCATTTTATCCATATATATAGGGTCCATATTTCATTATTTAAACATATATCACATTCATACATTTTATTTGTGTTCACATTCCTACCTTTAAGTAGTATTTGGGAGAGTTATAGGTTTATGACCTTATCTTAGAAGTCTTGTCTTGTGTTTTAATTGAAGCTAAAAATGAGGGATATTTATAGTTCCTAAAAAATTTATATTGAGGTATTAATCTTACCATTTGAGGTGTTCAAACTAAACATATCTTATAGAGTGTAGCTTGAGCCAAATAGGGAGATTGAAATGTCAATGAGTCCACCCAAATTTAAGTAGTTATATCACTACACTCATTCCTTAACTTAGTAGATTATATATTTTTTATGAATTTTTGGATGTGTGCATGTATCATTACTTATTCCCTTTCTTATATTCAATAAGAATCTATAGATATAAGGTTGCTTAGAGTTGTCATTTGTAAATTTAGGTTACATAAACCAACATTTGGTTGACCATTGCACCTTACCTTCTTTACAACCACTTACCCATCATTTATTATTATTTGTATATCTTACCCATCATTTATTTTACTTACATCATTGCAACCACTTATCCATCATTTATCCCTAATGAGAGATATACCTCATGTCATAGGATTATGCTTTAGAATCATTACTTTTTTACATTTTAGTGTATACTCATTTTGTTAGGTCTATGGTTATTCTATGTCCCTAGATGATATTCCAAGTATACACAGGTTTTATTATTATAAATAAATTTTATTCATATTCTATTGAGAGAAAGAGGATAGTTAAAGATCATCATAACCCATTCATAGATTATGATGAACCTAAAATGAACCTTATCCCACCTATAATTAGACCATTTTCATGTTTTTTTTATTTTTTACTTATTATCAACATCTTCAAAACAATCATATATTTTTAGCCTAACCATATCAACCAAGCTAATACAATATTCTTAGTTTTACTAACTATACACCTAGCCTAATATAATTATCCATTTCTTCCCTATTTCATCAAACAGATCAGTATAGTTATGTGTCTTATACCATCTACATGAGCTAACCCAGTCCATTTATATGTATTATATCAGTTGCATCAAACATCTAAATAAATTTATAGGTTTTTTCCAACTATATCGATGAACCTAATATGATTTACTATTTATTGTTTATTTTATTCATTTCATGTTAAAACTTTTATTTCAAACTCAATCATCTCTACTACTATTTTTGACTTTAAATATATAATTATGCTTTGTTAGTTGTAAAAATCCTAAGATATATCATTTTTGGTAAAGTGGTCATCATTTTTACTTGAGCCATGGTGTGAAGGGCACCCATTACTAAAGCCATTAGATATTACTATATATATAAACTATATCTTTCATGTACCTCACATTATATCATAAGAACCCAAGGTTTTATTTTTCATCCATTCAATTTTTTTGTGCATGTATAAGTGGTTAGCACCAAGAAGTTACTCTAAATAGGTATAGGATAGTGTGGGTATGGGATGGTGGTATACTTTGTATGCAGTTCCCTTTCAACCTTGTTCACTATTTAGACTTAATATCATTATATCTGAGAGTATATATATTTAACATGCATAGATTAGTTATAACTTCATGTTTTATTAATTTTATGTTATTTTGATAGTTTATTAAACTTAATCAAATTTTATTATCCATCCTAATATAGTTTTGTGCTCTTTGAAAACTACATAAGCCAACCTAATATAATTATAAGTTTCCTTCAAACTGTACTAGCCAACTTGATAAAAAAAATTAGTGATCATACTATATTAAATATAATGATAGAGCTTTATGTTTCCTACTCTTAATTCTTACTACATCATCCACTTGATATAGTTTCTATTTTTTGTCTCAAATTATTATTGTATTAGTGAACCTGATATAACATGTTTTCTTAGAATCATTAATTAATTATTTTAGCTTACCTAATACTCCCTATTTGTTTTGATCAACCTTTTTCCACATATTATAATTTTAGTTATTCATCAAGATCTTTGGGTATTTTTAGCTATCCTAAACCCATTTTAATTTTTCCATGGGTTTTTATTTTTTACTTTATATGACCACCATTGAAGGAAAATCCTCATGGTGTAATCATGCTACACCTTTTCTGATGGCCAAATAACCCAATGATGATATTACCACTAAATATGATTCTTATTATCAATGCTAATATATAAATGATGACACTTATACTTGGAGAGAAGATTATCAATTTGGTCCTTACATTTATAATTATCCCATATTTTCCACCTCTCACATGGTTTAAAATTACCATGATTTTCCCATCTATGATGATGAATCTGATGCAGGTGAAGACTCTAACATGATAATAGACATCACCATTTATGAATCTTATGATACTAGTGATTATTTTCCCATTCATCACATGATTTATAGTAGTCTTCCCCCTATGACCCTAATGATCCTTATTATCAAGGTGAAGATACCAATGATGACACTTATATTCGGATCGAATATTATCAATATGGTCCTCCCATTTATGATGATCCCTATAAGGATTTTAATGATCCCACCTTCACCACTTCTCTCATGGTTTAAAATCCATATAATTATTTTCCTATTTATGATGATGATTATAACAAAGGTAAAGACCCATGTATGATATAAAATGTTCCCATTGATGATTATTATGACATGGACAAAAATCCCACTTATGATTTTCCAATATTTATCAATCCCTACTACAAATTAGGTAATTATGATCATGTTTTCATTTATTTCTAGCTTACCTATACCCTACCATTGGAAGGACTTATAAGGATAATTAATAAAACTTAAACTAACATTCAACCAAAAACATTCAACTCATCATCCTATAAAGAACATCTACCATAAATGCTTACCATAAAACTCATTATATGTTATTCATATCCTCGTGATTAAATGAATATTCAAACCTATATTACCAGTCTAAATCAATATTTAATCTCTTAAAACATACACAAATCAATATTTCCATCACTTATATCTAGTTTTATTGGCTAACCTAATACCATTCATTTATATCTACCTACAGTAAATTGCACTAGCCATGACATAAATTGTGTGGAGACTATTCTTCCAATTTCATCTAACTACATTGTCCATGAAAAATATGGTGTCAATAAAAATCTTATTATTTCATCCAAATACACTGGAAATAACATATAATGTTCCAATATAAGTCTTATTGTTTCATCTAACTATAATGACCATGAACCATGATGTGTCAACATAGTTCCTTCTCTTTTACCTGACTGCATTGGCCACTAACCATTACAAATTTCTATCATGGATCATTATACTTTTATCACACTAGATTATAGAATGACATATAAAATAGATAATTTTACTTCTATTAGCCCATATTAGATCACCCTTTATAATAATACTCATTTTAGTTATGTTGCACTTATATGATATCACTCTGGTGATATCATACAACATAATTCACTGTCACCTCCCAAAGATTTTAAAATTTACTCAATGCCACATTTATTATTGTAACATATATTTACATAAAAGTTGATATCATTACTAATCCTATAAATATTAAGGTTAAATCCAATCCATGTACATCCCATAGTTTGGGGCATGTTATGATACCTATCATATTTTTATCACACATGGTGGGACATCTTGTGATTCCCATCCTTTTCTAACTACACATATTCTGGCACCTTGTGTTGCTCACCCTTTTCTAATTTTAGCCTTTGGGGAATATTATGATTCCCATCCCTACCATAATTCACACTTTTATGCTATCTTATGATACACATACTCATTTTATTGATTCTTATTCTCTCATCCTTTCCATGAGGCAATAATCTAGAATCTTTCACATCTTACAAAGAAAGTAGTTCAGCTTCAAGAAATCTTCTAAGATAAATATTCTTGTATTCATAATTATTTTATTTGATATCAATCATTATCATAGATATTTATTATCACTTTATCATTTCCATTTATTTTCCTACATTTTATTTCCTTGACATATTATTTTCACACCATTCCTTAATTTTTTGTTCTTTGGTATCTTATAGTCAGCATTAATTTCTCTTGTAGATCTTTGATAACACCTTCAAGTTATATTTTTTTTTATAAATTTTAACTCCCCCATAATTTGGAATGATTTAACTTTGGAATTATTTTTTCATGTGGATCATAAGTAGCACCTTTATATATAATTTTCACATTTATAAAATATTTTAGCCAGTCTTGGTCTCTAGGTGACTCTTTGATATTTTTTTGTATTTTCCCTCTTTTTGGGATGATCTCTCGTATTAGTTATTTTTAAATAAATATTATAGATTTGGATGTATTATCTATTTATATTAACACCATTATTTTTATATTATTTAGCACTTCCATTATTATAGTTACTTTATATTATCTTGAGCTAACATTTCTTGTAGGTTCTATGTTGACTCTATTTTGTATTTCATCTTAGCATTGTTATATCTACACAACTATATGTTTCTTTCTCATTATCCCTAGTACCTATTATTGGTTATTAATAATTTTTTCATTTTTAATCATCTTTTTATTTAATTTTGTGAGTATAATACCTTGGGGTATACAACTAATATTTCTTAAAAAATACTTATCCTCTTTATCTTTATTTTTATAGTCATTTACTTTACATTATCAACCATTATTTCTTTTGTGATCCTTTTATTTATTTATTTATCATTATGATCACCCTTTGGTTCCTTTATATATTTCATATGCTTCATATATTTATCTTACTTACACTTCTTGTATTTTTATTTTTTGAGTTGCATGTTAAGACCTGGGGAATCAACGAGACCCTCCTAACAAATCTCCAACATTTTGATACAAAGATTGATTTTAATCCTAACTTTAGGTATGTGTCTTATTATAAATATAAGAAAATGGTCAAGAGTATTTTTCACCTCACTTATATTCAATCATATTCTTTTATATGAAAATTAAAAAAGTCTATCTTCATTTCCTCATCTACATTGTACCTTATCTTAAGATGGTGATTCATATCTACTTATCATTTTATAATCTCCATTTACACATTTTTGTAAATGGGGTAACCTAATAATTATATGATCAATTCCATGAATTCCCATTTTTTATTTCCTTTTGGGTTCAGTAAGGTTACTTTCAAGATTATATGCTTTTTTAAGGTGAAACACTAGGAGTCTTTAAGTACTATGGTCTTTATGTTATCTCCTTAGTGAATAAGTGTAATCTCTATTGTTATAGTCATCTTTAGCATCCATTTTTTATTTTTACAAATATGTAAATAGAAGTAAAAAGTTAAAATATCCAAAAGAATTAAAATTCATATCATAAGAAAAAGCAATGTTAAAAGTAAAATTACATCTTAAAGTTAGAACACACCAAAAGACATGATATTTTTGGAACATATCTTATTATAGTCAAATCTCAAACTCAAAAATAGGCATAACAATAGAGATAAGGTACTTTGTCATGTGGTAGAATATTAGGCTAGGTGGTATGTCTCACTACATAATTATCTATCTTATTACATTCTAGTGACACCTAATTTCTTAGATAAATACCCAATATTCACAATAGACTAATGACTCCATAAGGGGTATTGAGAAGTGGGGAAAAACATTGTGGGAAGGAAAGATAATTTTTTTTATTTCATAAATTATAGCCTTGATGGGATAATTCATATAGTTTACTATTTATCCTAAGTTTCCATTTTATAGATAGGTTCTCTAGGGCTATTAATGTTGAAACTCTAAGCCTTGCTAACATGATTTGAGTGTCTTATTTGTAATAATTACCATATTTTCACCTTGGAGAGGCCATATTTTCCCTCCCTCCATTTTATGTATTGATAGTAAGGTTTTATTTATGACTTTATCCCATACTATTTATTTCCTATTTGACATCTCTTTTAGACATGGTATCATCATGGTAGTTCTGACTTTTCTATCTTTAGAATATAAGCTTCATCTTTGATTTTTTTATAGATGCTCTATTTTATATTACCATATATTTATAGTATTTATCTTATTTTTGTTTGGGACCTTGATTTTTTTATTAAATTTTTTCAATCCATATAGTCCTTGTTTTCCATTTTATGCTTTCATGTTTCACCTTTTTATGGATCGTGTGGTCTTGTTTCTACTTTTTTCACATCTTTGTTTGAGTTTGTTTTATTACTTATACTTCATTTATGTTTTTATCATATAATATTTATTTGTTTCCTTCATTTTATTGTTTCTTTACTTATCTTATGTCTCATGCATTTTTGGGGTTTTTAGTCATAAGTAGACATGACATCTTAGCTTACCAATTTTCATTTAAATTTATTTGTTTCCTTGGATATTTTATTTTTAACATGGCCTTATCAATATTATATTTCTAATTTTCCTAGTTTTCTAATCATTTTTTATATTTTTCCCTTTGACATACAATTATTAACCATCATGCATACATGCACATTTATTTTATCCATTTTTAGCCTTGTATCTTTAGGGTTTATTAGATGCAGTAACGACACCCTCCACAATTAACAATATAATACTTACATGTAGTCATTCAATGGAAATGTAAGTAAAGGTATTTATACATTTTTTTAATTGTTCATTTATGAAAAAATTATTTCAACATTTCTTTTCAGTTATATTTTTTTGTGTTACTATGTATTCATCACAAAGTACCATCCTACATTACACTATTATGAAAAATGATTAAATTTTTTTGGGGAATATGTAAAACTAGATATTTTTCACTTTTGCCACTTTATTGAGACTTTTTCTTGTTGGGTATTTTCAAATCATTAATCTCCTTGAGTGCATGTTTTAAAGGGTGCACCGAGAATGGGTGGGATTGAATAATGATACTTTGTGAGAGATATTTTAAAACTATTTTTTTGTACCTAAATTACTATAAATATGATATCCTATGAGTCTCTTTTCACATTATCTCTCCATATACTTTCTATCTAGATTTTCTAGCTTTTTTATATCCTACTATATCAGCCTAGTCGATAGAGTTTATTCCATACTTTATCTTCCATATATTGTATCAACCAATCAATTAAAGTTATCATTTTAACTTCTATAATGTTTATTGTATCAGCCTAACATATATCATATTGTGTCAACCAACATATTCTAATTCTATCATCCTAGCTAATACTATTGGATTAAAATTTAATGTTAGTTTTGGATATTGGTTTTATTTATGTAGGGCTCATAATTCATTCCTAAAACATATATCAAATTCATATATTCTACTTGGACTCATATTTATTCCCCTAAGTTTTATTTGTGATATTTATAGGTTTAGGAACTTATCTTAGAGGTCTTGTCTTGTGGTGTCATTGAAGATCAATAGGAGGGGTATTTAGAGTTCTTAAATAAGTATATCAAGATTTTAATCTTACCATTTGAGGTATTCAACCTACAACATATATTGAAAAGTATTACTTAAGATAAATGGGTAGGTTGAATCATCAAAAAGTCCACCCAAAGGTAATTATTTATATCCCTACACTTTTCCTTTACTTAGTAAAATAGATAAATTGTTATTTCTTCATGGATGTATATGCATATCCATGCTTATGATCTTCCTTATAAAAAATAATCTGGTATACACATAGGGTTTTTAATATTTTTTGTTTATAACTTTAGGTTATATATACTCCCATTTGGTTGACCATTACACCTTATCTTATATAAAATCACTTTCCCATCATTTAATTTTACTTGTACCTCTTCTCCATCATTTAATTTACTTACATCTTTACAATCACTTATTCGTCATTAATCCCTAGTGAGAGTTATACCCCATGCCATAGTCATAGTATATATAACTATTTTCTATTCAAAATTTAGTGAATATTACCCTCTAATAGGTTATGATTATTATAAGTCCATACCCAATCATACAAGTGTACATAGACTTTATTGTTATAACCTTATTCAATTCCTTGTTTTATTGAGAGAAAAATTAAAGTTATAGGTTATCCTAGCCTATGCATACATTCTAGTGAACCAAAATTTAATCTTGTCCCACCTATGATTGGACTATTTACATGTTTTTTTGTAAATTATTAGGACCATATTCAAAACTATAATATATTTCAAGCTTGACTATATCAGTCAGCTTGATACAGTCTTACATGGTTTAAAAACTATACTAGATAGGCCAATACAATTCTATATTTATTCCCAATTGTATCATCTATCTTAGTATACTTATGTGTCTTATACCAACTACATCCACTATACTGGTAATGTTATGTGTCTTATTACAACTACATTAGTTATCTTGATATAGTTATGTGTTTTTTCTAACTACATCAACTATCATGATACATTTTAATTTTATAATTTTTTATTACAACTATATTGGCTAGCTTGATACAATTTGATTTTTTATTTTATTCATTGCATGTCACTACTTTTCACTTTCAAATAGAATCATCTCTATTGTTATTTTTTTATTTCAATCTATAACTTTAGTCTGACAATTTTAAAACTCATAAGAGTTGTCATTATATAAAAAGTGGTCATCCATTTTACTTGAGTCATGGTGTGAAGGGTAATATCCTAATACTCAAGACATTAGATAACACTATACATGGAATCTAGCTTCCATGTACCTCATATTATATTAGAAGCACCTAGGGTTATATTTTTCATCTAATATGAATTTTTTTAGCCAATAATTTTAGTAGTGCACCTATAAGTAGTAAACCCCAAGAAATTAATCTCAACATACCTTAGAGATGGGATAGTTTTGTGAAATATGGTGAAATCCTCTATATTTAAATCCCTTTGGACCTTATACATTATTTATGATTGAGATAAATATATCTAAAATCATATAAATATTATTATTTATACCTCCTTATTTTTTTCATTTTATGTTATTTGTCCAAGTTATCATATTTTATCAAACTATATCCACCAAACCTATATATTTCTGTACTTTTTATTGACTACATCAACTAGCCAACCTGCTTTAATTCTAAATGTCCTTCCATATATATCATCCAACTCATAGTTTAGTTTATAATAATACTATATTAACTAACTTGATATATCTTTCTATTTCCTAATATTAATTCATATTGAATCAACCAACATGATATGGTCCCTTATTTCAAAAGCTAATTGCACCACCTTTTTGAAAAATTATATCAACCATTTCAATATAGTGCTTAGGCCACCACCATTTTACCAAAAATATCATCTATCCCATTACAATAATATTTTTCATGATTTTTCCTTACTTTATAAACCAACCTAATACAATTTATTTTTCAAGAATCATGAACCAACTATATTAGCCTACCCAATACTATATTTTCATTTTGATCAACCTTTTTCCACATATTATCATTTTGATTATTTATCAGTATTTCCCCTCTTAGGTTATTTTTAGTGAGCCTAACTCATTCCATTTTTACATGGGTCTCTCCTTTTTACCTTCTTTGACCACCATTGAAGACAACTCCTCAAGGTGCAATTATGCTACACCTTTTCTCATGACCAAAATTATAAATGATTATCTTACCACTAATGATGATCCTTATTACTAGGTTGAATATTCCAATTATGAAACTTATATTGGGACTTACTATCATAGATATAGTCCTCTGATTAATGAGGATACCTATGAGAATATTAATGATCCCATATTCACCACTCATGACATGGATTAAAATCAATACCATGATTTTACTATCTATGATCATGTTTTTGATGGAGGTGTGGACCCTAATATGATAGCAAATGTTCCCATTGATTTTTATGGAGGTGTGGACCCTAATATAATAGCAAATATTCCCATTGATTATTATTGTTATGACATCGATACAATAATACATATGATTTTCCCATCTTCATCAATCCCCACTACAAATAAATAAATGATGAGCATAGTTTCATTAATTTATACCCACCCTCTACCCCACCCTTTGAATGACTTAGAAGGATAATTAATCTAATCTTAGCTAACATTCAACCAAATTTTATTAACTTAGTAACATATGTGGAACGTATTACCCAAATACATAATAAAAAATGCATTATAGGTGATTCTAATCCTCAATATCATATGCATA
This sequence comes from Torreya grandis, assembly GCA_037957365.1. Lineage (NCBI taxonomy): Eukaryota > Viridiplantae > Streptophyta > Pinopsida > Cupressales > Taxaceae > Torreya > Torreya grandis. Next base: position 893,352 of record JARHVA010004793.1, read on the forward strand.
TTTATACCTATATACCTATTTAATGTTTAAACTAAATATATCCCATCATAATCAAATAACTTATTTATCATCGTTATCTAATCTTATATCATTCGATTATAGCTTCCTATATTTAAATGAATTGGTCATGACACAGGTTGTGTAGATACAGTTCTTAATTCATCTAATTACATTATACATGACATAAATTATGCCAATACAATTAATTTTATTTCATCCAACTACACTAGCTATGACATATAATTTTTTGATACATTTTTTCTATTTTCCTATTTTCATTCTTATTTTGTTCCCTTGTATTTTTTTGTGTTCATAAGCTAGTTTTCTCTCTCTTTTGGATATCTATGTGTGAAGGCTAGAAACCTAAAAAATGGGGAAAGTGTAATGGGCTGAGATAACCCCAATCACTTACATATAATAATTATTATTTTCCTATGTATGTAATATTAAAGGATTGAAATTAATCCACACATATTTTTCCACCTACAGTGATTATGAAATTATGTTCTTTTAGTATGTGCATGTAGCTAATGTTTGATATTTAAACTTGAAAATGTTTTCTTTGAATTGGATTTTTAGTGATTTATAATTGAATTGTAAATTTTATTAGTGATAGGTATGTAAATTTGGAATAATAAGGAATATTTTCTCAATGTGCAATAGTGTATACATGTATCATAAATAAGTGCCAAGTCCTTTTGAATGAGACATTGATTTTTTAATAAATGGATCAATTTAAATGATTACTCATGCAACAAACATGTTAGGATTATGGTCTAACCCTCAAGATGGGTTTGATTTTATAAATTGTTATCATTTTCAAGAGGGGTTAATTCCAAATATTACAAGTTGTTATTAACTAGAGATAATGATCATAAATTTCAAAACTAACCCATGTTTTGGTGGATTGATATGAGAATATAAATATGTTTTAGTAATATATTTAGCATATTTGAAATAGATGATGAATTTATTTTAGGTTTATGAAAGTATAATAAAATAATTGAATCATAATATTTCATGTAATTGTAAGAAGATGCCAAGTTAAGACCTTGTTTGGGTGCTCAATTTATGTGTGGTAAATGTGTGTCAAGTTTTTCATTGTCAAATAACAAATACCAAATTTTAGTTTATAAAAATTTCCCCCTTTAGTTTTATTAATGAAATTATTAGAGTAAAATGATTAAATATACCTGAGTGTGTTCAACACACTTTTTCTTATTCGAGATGGATCTAAATGTATAGATTTTTATCTATGCAAACCTAGAATGAGAATCAATTAGTCAACTTACATATTTAAAATATGAAATTGAAAATTAAAAATTTAAAGAGTAAGATTAAAATCCTTGTTACCTTTGCAACTTATTTGAGATAATTCTTCATCATTGAAGTATTAGAGAGTTGTAATGACCATGCCCAAAACTTCTGTGACTATGTATGATGCTCATGAAATCATAGAAAATCACATAATTTACTAATTTAAATAACTATGTAGGAAAAATAAAGATATACAATCGTGTGACTAAGTTCAACTCAAAAATAAATCATTGTGTAGGTAAATGAGAGAATATTTGAAGTAAGGTTCACTCAATTAATAAATCAAACAATGTAGATGGATTATATATTTAATTTTAATGTCTTTCTCTAGTTTGATCAATTTTGATGCATGTAAAAACAAAAATACATGATCACAAGGGAACACCAATATTTATGCCCTAATCATGTATGCATGTTTGATAAGTGTGAAGTGAAATGACAACTATTTGCCATTAAACTATAATTATATTATTTTTTATATGTCTATGAACCATTATCATGCCCTGACATATGTTTACTAAATTTGAGAACTTGTATCCCAAATGTATGTAAATGTGAAAATATAAAATTATGTTCATGTAAATGTTGTGTATATTCCCTTTTTTAGACACTAAATCAAAATTATATATCACCTCCATATTTTACACTTATAAAATATATATCATGGTTATACCCTTTATTTATAAGACCTTCCTTCTATCGAAAGGCTCATGTTCACTATCTCTTTGTGCCAAATTGCTTATCTCTTAGTTTGATAAAAATTATTCTAATGATCAGGCTTTATATAATATAAAAAATGTTATAGACTTTATTATTATCCATTTCTACCATTTTTTGACCTATACCTATTTTCTAGCTTACTAGACACTTGCTTCCAGATCACATGCCTACGTCAACACAAGTATCCCTTGTCAAACTAAGTTTCCAATGCCTAGAAGTCATCTAATTTACAAATGAAACCTATATTTATGGTTAGCCTAAGTAATTTAGTGTGATATACTTTAAATATATTAGTATATATATAATATCAACTCTCATTCATTCCTCACTTGGAAATCACATATAACTCATGAGGTAATATATCAAGAGGTATTCATTCATGCATTCAAGTTATCAAACTATCCATATTCATCCCTGTTTATATATCAATCATAGGATCAATATTACCATGGCTCTAAAATATTAAAGGAACATCTCATGAGACATATTTTACAAGTTAAAAGATAGGTCAATCTATAAGATTACTTATCACACATTGCATCCTCATCCACACACAAGCCAACATGTAGAGGAGAACTACATAATTATGAGTCCCTCTTCAAAGCATTTTATATGTATCCATTTCCCATTGGATTATAGGTCCTTGGGATAGCTCAACACCATGTGCCCTCTTACCCATTTTTTCCATAGTCACTTCAAGGGTTAGTAAGCTAGGGTTTGATCATTTTAAAAAGAGAAACAACCTATGTGTGCAATCTCAACACACAAAAATAAATGAAAAAAACATAAAAGTATCTAGGTAATCACACCTAAATCTAGCCACTATTCAATACTGGACACTTGCATCCAATTAAAATAAAAACATTGATGTAACTATTTGAATTTGATGGAGGGAGGGAACGCGGCCGTGGAAACGGCTGCACTGAAACCCTTACCTCTGCGGCCATGGTTTTTGGAAGACCTGGTCCCTGAGGCAATGGGTACCATGGTGCTGAGTGTGGCACGAAGTGGTAATGGGTCTCTATTGTTGCATGCTGGGGGAATCTTTTTTCCCTATTTTGACTGTCAATACCAGAGCATGGCATGGTGTTGGTTGTTGTTTTACTCAACCAATGAGCCTAGAGGGGGTTTGACCATGGGGAGGGCCTTAAACAAATCCCTGTGGCAGTAGGTGTTGTGTCAAAAGTGGATCAAGAGGGGTTTTATTTTTGCTATAACCCCAGGGGCATGATTGAAGATGAGTTTTTTGGGGGTGGTTGCCAGATCTAGTTTTTTACCATTGCTTTTCATCTGTGGGGTCACAGCTCATGTTGAAGTGCTTTAAGACGTCATTTGATGAAATTTTGATTTCCAAGGTGGTGTTGCCTTTATGTTTTGCAGAGGGGGAGAATGGGTTGATGATCGAATGGACGTTTGGGGTAAAGGCAGAGCTGGTTCTAGGGTTTGTTTCATTGTTTGTTTGGTTGGGGATGGGGTCTAAAGGTGGACATTAAGGCAGCTCCCAAAAACCCTTCCTCGTGTTAACACAGCTCTAAAATGTGTAGATATTTTATCGCATGGATTCTTTAAGGTTACAGGTCCTTGTAAAACCTAGGTTCCTATTTCAGGTCATAGTACCTGGTTTTATTGTTTAGGTTTTAGGTCCTTGTAAAACCTGGGGAGCTTTGTCTGGTTTTTATTGGTGGTTTCAGGTCCAAGTAAAACCTGGTTTTTTTACTATTTTTCAGTGGGTTGTTATTGGTTTTTTTTTAATAATTTTTTGATCTGTAAAGGGTTTCGGGGCCCCTTCAAAACCTGCTTTTACCTTAATCTAAAACTATTTGAATTTGACATAAGAATCCAATGCAACATAGTGCAAAATTCTATAATCTAATGATTTTTTTGATATATTTATCTAATCCGCTTCTATTTTATTTTCACCCAAATCTATATTTACATGGTAAACTAGCTAACTACTGTTATTTTCAATTCATTGTAATATCAATCAGTAGTTGTACTTTCTATTTTAGTATATCTAAACATTTAAATTCAAAACACTATTTTGTTGATTTTATAAATTTATTTTCCTACATATATACATTTATCACCCTTTTAATTATTCATTTCTATATTATTAACCATAGATAATCCACCCATTTAAATTTTTGGTTAAACATTTGGTGAATTCGATATGAAAAATCAATACTTCAACCTAGTTACCATTTTAAGTTCTAATATCCACTCAAACTTATTAGAGTATGTGATTTATTTTTCCCCATATTTATTTATTATGAGTATTTTTCCCTCACTTCAAGTTTTCCTACTTTCATGGAGGATCTTGCTTATGTGTGCAGGTTGATCAGGTGACTAGGAACTAACTCCCTTGATTGGCTATTTTGGGTATGGAAGTTATTCCTTTATTCTTGGTGTTGTTGACCACTTTTATGGATGAGTTATTATTCTATTATGGGGGTGTATTGACCACCTTTTGTGGAGGAGTTACTCAACACTCATTTATTTTTACCTCTCACATTTTTTTATCTTTATTAATGGAAGTTCATAATTTGTATCCTATCTTGTCTTATGCAATATCACCACATTATTATTTCATTTTGTTTTTAGCTACGTTTTGGTATACACCTACTTGGTTCATGTAATCACACAACTTGTCAATTTGACATATATAGAACCTGGACTCAATATCGATATGGTATCAAAGCCAACCTAGCAATTGTATGTCTAGTTTTTTATTAATGTTAATCTACTTTTTAAAATCTTGAGATTATTTACATATAGAGAGGTAATTTTTTAGTGGGTTTTCAAAAAAATTATGTGTTTTTTGAAATATCAAAAACCTCAAAAAAACTCATATGGGGATTATTTCTTAAAAATCAAGGGTATTACTATTTTTGGAGTTGGTTTTTTGTATAAGGTTTGTACTTCACAAAAGTACCCTTGCATATTGTCTTCAAAAAATTCATGACATTATTTTGGGTTTATAAGACTTGGTAGATGGATTTAATTATCATGCTAAGTTTTTAAATAGCTTTTGGTGGGGTTACATGGCATAGTCTTAAAAATACATCCTTTCAATCCTATTCAATGACCTTCACCTAGTGGATCTATGCACCTTTTACTCAGATTGAAAGATTTAACATTTTAAAACCTATTTTTTATTGGTTTTCATTTCCTCCTTACTCCTACAACCTACATGTTGATTCGTGTGTTTATTGATATAACTCATTGGGTTAATCACACCTTCTTGGAATGACCTACTCTCTAAACATAGTCTTTGGGTTGATGTGGTGGTATTATGGTCTAGTTTTTATGCTTCATGACCTAGTTTGAATGCTACACCACCTCCACTTCCTCAATGTAATATTAATGTTGATATTAATTATTTTTACAATTTCATTATAAGTGTAAAGTTTTTTAAAGAGGGGTGGTTTTTTTATAAAACAAAGGTAGAATATTTTTTAGGGGTTCGTGTTACTAAGGGAGATTTTTTTATTTTATTTTATAAAAGTAATATTATATTGTGATATTTAATAAAAATATATTAAACTATATTTTGTTCAAATTGTACATATCTTATTAGTTGAAGATTAGTGTGTGAGGTCTAGTTTGGTAGGTGGCCAAACCCCCTTGCATTCAAATACATATTTCTCTTTTTTCTATTTTGATCACATTATTTACTTCTCTTGAACGCATTATCAACCAATCCCAATGTCCCCTTAGTTTATATATTTTATCTTTTCTAACTCTTGCGTTGGTTTCTCAAGATACATTCTCAGTTGAGCCTGATATCTTATGAGCATGCACTATTTTTAACATTTTGGTGGGTTGACCATTTCATAGTTCAATGGGGGTGTATTTTATTTGTGTCACTATTTACATTCTACTTTATTTTTCATTTATAAAACAACAACTATAAGCAATTCACTTTATTTATGCACAAAATAGATACAATATCAATTAATCCACTAACTACATTTAAATATTATGAATGGAAAACAAAAATGAAAATTATATTAATGAGAAAGGGTTTGCATTGTATTACAATGGGTAATGAAATTGAACCTATTATAGAAGCAAAAAATAATTGTAGTACAACCATTTTGATGAAGCCTATGGGTTGTATTTTTTTGTCTCTTAATCTTATATTTATCTTAGAACCTACTAAATCTTTAAATCAAGTGTGTACCAAGAAAAAATTATTATTTATATAATCTCTAAGTTAGGTCCTAATTACTCAGTCTTTGTCTCTACTTTACATGCCACTAAAAGTGCTCTAGGCACTACATGAAAAATTCCTTATTTAAATGATTTTTTTTCAAACTTTACTTGGGAGAAAGATAAGTTAATACATATGGTAATATAGAATTAAAAAAAACCTCAACCCCTAATTTCTAAGAATGGGAAAATAAAGAATTCAAATAAAGAGAAAAAGAAGAAGAACGTGGATCAAGAGAAGAAGAAAGAATCAACCTCTACCAAAATAATTACTTTAACCTCCTCTTGAAATGAAAAACTTAAGAATGATAATGTTAAGTGTGCCTATTGGAATAAAAATGGGAATGATGAATACAAGTGCATGAATTAAAAAATGGATCGCCTAACTCATATTCTAGAGAAGAATAACGTAGGTGTTCCTATGTCTATCAATCAAAATTATTCAACTCAAGATTATTCTAAGTCAAAATGAAAAGGTAAAGAGAAAGAAAAGGGCAAATATTTTGTATCAATTAAATCTCCAACATATTCATGGTTATTGTCTTAGGTGTTTCCCACCACATGGTATCTTCACGAGTTGAGTTTTCTTCCTTAGAGCCTTGTAGCATGTCTTCTATCACTTTAGGTGATGACATTTCAATATAAGTTGTAGGTAGAGGGTCCATTAAAATGGATGGAGTAACATTAAATAATGTTATAAGTGCTCCATCACTTTCAACTAATCTAATTTTAGTGTACCAAATCACTCATATCAGTAAGGGCATGAGGGTTGAGCTTTCACTAGATTCAATCACAATAAGAGAATTACATAATGATTTTACATTGGTAGTGGGTAAGGTAGATAACCAATCTAGGTTATACACCTCAAAATTTTAAACTAATTATTCTTTGACTACATTACCAACTCATTCAGATAGATTTACCAAACTTTTTCATGAGCGGTTTGACCACCTCAACTACCTCTACATAAAATAACTCAGTAAAAATGACATGGTTATAGGCTTGCATCAAGTCCATTTATTTATGGGTATTTATTAGGTTTTTACCCTTAAGAAACATCTTAAAGATAAATTTGATAAAATAAAATATTCATAGGGATTAAATTTAGTACATATTGATGTATTTGGGCTTTTTATTACTCTACCTTTCATAATAACTAAGTGTGTCCTTACCTTTATTGATGATTTAATGAGATACACATGGGTTGAATTCCTTAGGAAGAAATATAATTTTTTTTGACAAGTTTAGAGACTTTAAGTTTCTTGTAGAGAAACAATCTAATAAATTCATCAAGTTTATTTGAATTGATAATGGGAGTGAGTATGTAAATAATAGGTTTGAGTAGTTTTTCAAAATAGAGGTGACTGATATATAACACAATTTCATACAATCCTCATCATAACGGTGTGCTAAAACATAATAAATTTTCCTTAAAAGAGATGGCTAATTACATATTTCACTCTAAATCACTGGTACCATAATATTGGGTTGAAGTAATAAATTATGCTTGTTACATTTAGAATAGTATTCCTTGCAAAGTTTTGAAAGGTATAACTCCCTTTGAAGCTAGGCACAATGGGAAAACTATGGTTGAGAACTTTAGGGTTTTTGGATCTCCATATATGACATGCATATAAGATAAAAAACATAAGGCTATGGAATCTTAGAGTAATCCTTACATATTCATATGTTATATAAATGATGTCAAGGAGTACCACCTTCTTCATCTAACCACACATAAAGTTTTCATTGAGATAAGTGTTCTCTTTTAGGAGAGTCCCATAGAATCAACACTTGAAACTTATCCCACTTCATTGAACTCACTTACATATGATTCATATTATTTAGATCAACCTCAGCACATTTTAGGGGCTGAGGACACTTTTTATAGTTTGGATAGTGAGTGGAGTGATGGGGATTCATCTCCATCCACTTCTAGCCACACTTTAGATGATGATAATTTTATTTTTAAATCATACACTTTTTTTCCACTTTGGGATATCTAGACACTATATATTGAAGGTAAATGTGTTGGGTATCCTTTAAATGATAAGAATACATGTTTAGAGTTTTAGGGTGAGAAAAATGGTTTTTATGCCTCTGGTTTAGATCTACAAACTTTTTAAGGGGCATAAATTATTATTTATTTGGATTATACCATGAATGAGGAGTATAATTCCTTAATCATGAATCATACTTGGGACTTGACATTTCTTCCTAAGGAAGGAAATATATTTCAATAAAAATGGATATATTAGACTATGTATGCAAGATATGGGTCCATGTACAAGTTCAAAGAATGGTGGGTCATAAAGGGTTTCTCATAGGTTCTTGATATACACTATACAAAGAACTTTTAACCAATCACCAAGATTAACTATGTCAAAATCACACTTAATATTATCATAACCAATCATTGGGATGTTCATTAGATGGATGTGAAGATTTCATTTCTTCATGGTGATCTTGTTGAGGAGATTTACATAGAGTAGCCTCTAATTTTTTAAGGATTATTCCTTTGTATATAGACTCAAAATATAGATATGGCCTTAAACATGCCCATTAATCTTTGTATACCAAGATGTATTCCTTCCTTATTTTAGGAAGATTCATTAGATGCCATTTAGATTTATATGTCTATCTTTTACAATAAAATTATTCTCTCTTGATTTTGGTTATTTATGTTGATGATGTTTTGATTAGTTTTATCTCTTATTTATCCATTATAATGTTGAAAATGGATATTTAGGATATGGTTTATATGACATACATGGGCTTACTATATTAATTCCTTTAGATACATATTTTCGATTCAGACTCAGGGATCACTCTTACATAGCCTAAGTATGATTTTGACTTACTTGTTTGGTTTCACATGGCTAATTTTAAGCCAAACATGACTCCCTTTCTATATAGATTCATATTTGAGGTATATTTAAATTTATATTTTGTTAAATTATACCTTGTATTGACAAAATTTAGGCATCCTTATCTACTTGACACATACCAAACCTGACATATCAAATGTAGTGGGCCTAGTCTCCAAATTTGTGTAAGAAACCCATGAGTTGTACAAGAAATTAGATAAGAGGATATTTCAATACATTTAAGTCAACCCTAGATTTAATATTCACTATAACATTGGCAGTGACATCAACTTGATTGGCTATACTAACTTAGACTAGGCTATAAATATTCATATCATAAGTCCACTTCAAGTTATAGTTTCTCCATTAGTTTAGGTATAATTAGTTGGTCAAGAAGGAATTATAATCATATTTATTTACAATTAATTTAGATAGAGTTTATTTGGGATATCAATGCTACCACTAATTCCATCTAGCTTTAGGGGATTCTCACTAAGTTCGGTATCCAGTTTAGATGACCTACCATCATTTAGTATGACAATTGGAGTATTTTTCATATTTTTAGGAATCTAGTTTAACATCAACGAAATAAACACATAGAGATTCACATGCATTTCATCAAAGATCTCAATCATGATTACATCATTGATCTAATCTATTTCTACATGACATAGTATATTAAAACATCTTCACCAAAACCTTCATGGAGATAAAGTATATTTACTTGTGGGCTCTTCTTGAGCTTTAGGATACTATAGCATCATCTTCTAAAGGGACCTTTTAGACTCCTTTTTCATGTAGCTCTTTTGGGGGGATTATTTCTATAGGTTTTCTCATTTTATTTACTATATGAGAGGTTACTTTATATATGTGTGCCTCATCAGACCTAACTTCTTTGACCCATCTTTTTATATTGCCCACTTTAAATATGCTTATGGGGGTGTTAGATTAGGGGTTTTATTTTTTTATATATTTATTTATTCTGGTATTTTTTCATCACTTGGAGTTTTATTAATTTCATGGATAATTTTTATTATGTGTATAGGTTGATCAAGTGTCTAGGAAGTAACTCCCTTAACCAACTATTCTAGGTATGGGAGTTACTCCTCTATTTTTGGCCTTATTGACCACCTTTTGTATAGGAGGTAATATTCTATTTTTGGGTTATATTGAGCATAGTTTGTGGAGGAGTTACTCATCACTCTCTTATTTATAATTATCAAATTTGTGAGCTTTGTTAATGGAAGTTTGGGTTTTGGCTCCTATCTTATCTTGTGCAATATTCTTACATAGTTGTTTCATTTTAATTTTATCTACTTTATGGAATGCACCTACTTGGTTTAGGTAATCAATCATCTTGTGCATTTGATGTATTTAAAACCTAAACTCAAGCCTGTTAAAACTATGGGTACACCTCCTTTGGCAATTTCTCAAACTTGAAACCCTAATGACTAAGATATGAAAAATCCTGTCCAAATTATAAAACTTTTTCAAGTTAAGGTTACAAATATTGAAAAAAATTATATGAAATCACCTTATGTTATTTATTTACAAGAGGTGTTACATAACCCTCTTGTACCTGATATATCTTTACACCCATTCCAACTAGTTTTATTGCACCTAAATTCTCATTTTATGATAAAAGGGTGATCATGAACAACATCTTTGATATTTTTATGTGGCATGAATTGATTATTCCTCCAATGATACTTTTTTGACTAAATTGTTTCCAATGGACCTTAAGGAATATGATCTAAGGTGGTTTTGTGACTTACTAATCTAATCTATAAAAGCATCCAATCCTCTTGTAGACCAATTTCTTGTACACTTCTCTACTGATATTACCAAAAAGGTTTTCTATGCCCAAACTAAAAAAATAAATAAGGAACCAATGAACCTATCACTAAATATGTCTTAAGTTACATGAAAATGTTGACTAAAATGAAAAATCCAAAGTTTTTAAAATAACTTCAAGACATATTCCAAAAAAAACTGATTTCCCCATTACATGTGTCTATTGTTATCAAAAACATCAAAACTTTTGACAACTTATTCCATATTGTTATCAATCATGAAATGAAACTAATCTCATTGAACAAACTTAATTATGTAGAAAATACATTAACTACATCACATACCAAGTTCACTATCAAACCAAGTTATATGGTAACCCTACAAAACCTAAAAATCAACCTAATAATGTGGCTAATGTAGTGTAAAAACAACCTAATCAGCTTGTCTTATCCAATATACCAAGGACAAAATGTACACACTTAATTGAGTATTCAAATTCATTACTTTCAAATATTGTGGAGTGTCACATCATATCTCTTTATCATACTATAGAGGTTGATATTATTTGACCTATACCCAAAGGATATGATTCAAATGTTTATTATAACTATCACCAAACACTAAGCATTATATGAACCAATGTTTTACCTTGAAGCATAAGATCCTAGACCTTATATATGACCAAAATATTATATTTGATGATCCTCCAATAAAATAAAGTTAACAACTTGGTGTTCACCAGAATCATAATATATTTAAAAATCCTTTGAAATACCATTCTAAGAAGGAACTAGAATTTAAAATGGAATATAATGCACATCCTCCTCCTTCACATTATGGGCACCCATTTCATGGTATTATCAGTACTTATACATGGTATACACACTCATGATTTAGAGACCTATTAATTTTGATGACAATGAGATTATGGATGATGACATAGATATTAATTCATTATTAATGTAATAATTTATTGACCACTAACCTATACATATTATTATAATTGGCAATAGTGATAGTGATAACTATTTCACCATGACATTACTTAGACATTTTATATATACACATGATGATATACACCCTTTAACCAATATGGTTAGAGCATTTGGTGGAACCTCAAAAGAGGTCCTTGGTGAGATTGAATTACCTTTAAAGATTATCCCAACACATAGGGTCATTAACTTCTTAGTTATACCATACACAACAATCTTTTATGTGTTATTGGGATGACCTTGGATATGTACACTATGCACATTACCTTATAAAATATATAGGCATCTTATAAATATTTGTGCTAATAGAGTACCTATATTTTCTTAAAATATATATGAACACCCACTTGAATAAAGTAATTTTATACCCAAGTAGTTAATTATAAAACTTGTTAAGGATGATCCTCCATGAAAGGGTAAGAAATAGACAATCCACTTTCCTAGTGGCCAATATTTAATAGAACATTTCATCAACGACACATGATGGATTTTATGTAATCCTAATCTACTTTTGTGAAACATATTTAGTTATCTATAGAAAGAAAACATTTTCTTATTGTTAATATTCCAACTAAACCCTAGAGCACTCAATGATGGTCTCTATTAACCCCGGTTTCATATATTATTTCCTCATGACCACATAGTCCTATAGTTTCATATATTATACCTATACATGATAATTAGTGGTAAAACCAATTTAAATAACCAATTTTTAAGTGAGTATGTGCCTATTACCATCCCATAGATAAAATAATAGGATAGTCCTTTATTTTCAAATATTTAAAAAATACCAAAAAATGAAAAAAACTTAAAAAATCCAAAAACATTTAGCATTTTCATATATTATTAGCTCCTTGGAATCTATGTTGTTAGTCACATGTTGGTAAATAACATACCATGTATTTCTATATTTACACATACGTTTCACACATCTTTTGAGGGTAATTCAAGTAGACCTAGGCACATGATATATGCATATACATATGTTGGGTCTTCCCTTTACTCACATCATTAGTACGTTAGGGGTATACTCTTATTTTATCATGGTACATCTAGGTTACATTATTATATGATCATTTACATTATCATTTTAAGCTTATATATTTACACATGCCTTTATCCATGCTTAAATCTTTCATAGTGTACTTGATATGCTATGTGTTCAAATTTGTTTCTAGCACATATATAGGGACTAGAATGATATTTTATGTTATTTGATTATGATCCCATTCTTTCCTTTTTGAACTTAATTTAGTGTGTTCATTTATTTCTATAATATTACATTTTATTTCTTATTTGATCATTTGAATATGCTTTATTATTTGTGGCCCATTTACATATCATTATCTATTTAAACTTTTAAACATGTCATAGTTTGTTGTATGTGTAAATTTTGATATGTCATCCTATGATTTATGGATATTTAACTAAGTCATGTCCCTTCGATTGTGTCATATTTAAACATGACCATTATATGAGATCTCCTTAGACCATTGGCTATTATTTTGATTTTAAGTGCTCTTGTTTGTGTGTTTGATTGCTTTCTGAGATTTTATTGTTAATCTCTAAATGTTTCCATTATTCACATAATTAAGATTAGTATTTGATGTTATCATGTACTATGTACCTCATTTCTATATATACCTAGACTTGTTACTCATAAATGTTACATAATATATATATATATATATAAATTATATAGTTATTTTGTCTTTTTAAGGTAAGGTAACTATAGTTTCTAATTATACTCACCTTAGAAGTGGGGAATATAATTAGGATCATGTCATAGATGCATGGCTTCCACACCTTTATAGTTTCATATTTTATTGGGGACATTATGAACATGCATGACCTCCACACTTATTTAGTGCTCATCATTTTTAGATTATAGTGGTGAAATGTTATGGAAACATGTTATCTACACTTACACCATTTCTTAGATTCTTTATATTTAGTGGGGGAATGTCATGGTGACATGTCTTCTACATTTACATAACTTTCAAATTGACCAAATATCATATTTATATGATTCAAATACATATTTTATACATTAGTATCATTGTTTTACCCAGGTTTTAACTTGAGATATTTATGAGATGCATGTGACATTTAAAATATTACCTTAAATTACAAAATAAAACCATATTTAATATTTCAAATACTATTATCATACCTAAGATGAATGTATATAGACTTTTATTGAGTTGATCTAATGCAGTAATTCATTCACCTTTTTTGCAAGGTTGAGGTGATAAATCACTCAATATTACCAAGTTTATAAGCTAGAATAGATTAAATAATCTATATTCACCAGATATATAGTGTGATTTCATTAGATCATTCAAACTCACCAGGTTATAACTATGGGTTACAAGATTGAGATAAACTCAATTTCTAGGTGGAAACTCATATTTCTTCCAAGGTTAGGGGATCTGTCTTAATATATGTGTGCATGTGTGTGTGTATTTTTACTTGTATATTAAAGAAATTTCCTAACTCTAATGCTTCATAAGGAAACATCTATTCAAATATAATTTATAAAAGGCAAGATGGTTACATTGATACATAGGTTTACTCCTAACATTTCCATCTCTACATTCAAGCATTTTAACTTATTTCAATTCCATATTATATATAGTAATTATATATTGTAACATGCTCTTAGTTTTAGGTTAATCACTAGAAAATCAATCAAGCTAAACTAACATAAAGGCAAGGTGTGTTATACACACCTAGGTACACATTCTTTTTACTTTAAACTTGTAATTTCATTACTATATTAAATTAGGGTAAATGTAGACACTAAATCTAAATTGTATAGTAACTCAATAATGTACACTTGGAAAATGCATATCACAGCTATACCCTTCAATTCTAAGACATTCCCACTACTGAAAGATTCATGTTCACTATCTCTTTATTCTAAAATGCTTATCTCTTAATTTGATCACTATTATTTTTATGACTATGTCTTTTATACTATATAAAATGATATAAACTTGATTATTATCCTTATCTACCAATTTTTTACTTGTACATATTTTCTAACATCTCACACACTTGCATCTACGTCAAACATGTACATGGACGTGAGTTTCCCTTGTTAAACTAAGTATCCAATGTACATATGTGTGTGTGTGTGTGTGTGTGTGTGTGTGTGTGTGTGTGTGTGTGTGTGTGTGTTTATGTATATATGTTTGTGTGTGTGTGTATATATATGTGTGTGTGTGTGTGTGTGTGTCTGTGTGTGTGTGTGTATGTATATATATATATGTATATATATCTATACATATATATATATATATATATATATATATATGTATATATATACATATATATATATCTGTATATATGTATATATATATATATATACACACATATATATATGTATATATATACATATATACATATATATATATGTATATATATATACATATATAAATACATATATATATATATATATATATATATATATGTATTATATGTATATATATGATCAATTATCAATCATTCCTCACTTGGAAACCACATACAACTCATAATATAATATACCAAGAGGCATTCAATCAAGAATTCAAGTGAGTATATGAACCCTATTCATCCCTTTTTCTATATCACTCATAGGAAAATTATTTACATAGTTTTTAAGTACTAAAGGAAAACTTGATGAGTCATATTTTCAAAGTTATAAGATAGGTTAGTCTATGTACTCATTTTTCACACATTGAATTATAATACACACAAGATTCAACACATACAGGATAACTAAATAAGTATAATTCCCATTTAGGAGTGTTATATATGTAGGCAACACCTATTGATAGAGGGGTCCTTGGGGCATCTCGACACCATGTGCTTAATAACCCATTTACCCCATAGCCACTCCTAGGGTGAGGAGGCTAGGGTTTGATCATTTTAAAAATATTTATAACATGTTTGTAATATTTAAGCACACTATAGTAAATGTGGAAAAAAACTTAGAAGGATATAGGTGGTTGCATCCAAATCCAGTCACCATTCCATACTCGACACTTACATCTAGCTCAAACACTAACATCAATGAAACTATCTAAATGTAATACAAGTGTTTGAGGCTAGATAGTGTAAAATTATAGAATTTAGTGACTATTAAAGTATCTAAATATATTCCACTTCCATCATGTTTCAATCCAAATTTGTACGCATAAATTAAACTAGCTAAGTCCTCTTGTTTTCAGTTCATTATAATATCAATCAATAGTTGTACTTTTTATTTTAGGCATATTGGAGAAATTAAATTTATAATATTATTTATCTAAGTTTTTAAATTAATTATCCTTCTATATATCTATTTATTACCCTTGTGATTATTAATTTATATATTCTTAACCCTAGATAATCCACCTATCTAAATTTTGGGTTAAACACCTTATATTATATATGAATCTACCAATGTCCATCATGTATCTAATTAAATATGGTATTTTAACCATTTATATCTCTAAAATATTTATAAATTATACTCTAGTCTCATTTTATACTCATGGAGGCTTATGTTTCTATGACAATCCCATTGTAATTTCTCCATTTTAATATGAGGTATGTATATTATAAGTCACTCATATCCAAAATAAGACTAAACTATATCATGTCATATATAAATATAAGATCATGTAATATCTTTTTAACATGTGGATATTATGTCATCATAGTGATGAATGTATCAATCAGGGAATGTATGTAACATACAGAATGTAGGGCATGTAAGTGTCATGTTTAGATAGGTATATCAATGAAGTATGTAGTGTAATTAACTATGAATAAGACTACATAGTAATAATGCATGATACAAAAATTGGTAACCCTCAATGTTATTAATCTCAACAAACACAAATAATAGTTATCACGCATAGGAAAAAATCCACATATAATGGAGATAACATGCCAAAATAAACCATAAAAGAGGAGACACATAGGATGGCATAAAAATGTTTAAAATAAGGGAGATGAATGATCTTACATCAAGACCAAAAGAAACACAAAATAGTCATGCACAAATTAGTATATCATGTAAAAGAGTAACAACATCAATGTATCATGGAAAAATAGACTAGTATACACTATCCATGTGTATCTATTGATATCATATTAAAATATCATATCCTATGTCACTTTGTAATAAATGAGTAAATAGAAAGCCATGTGTAATAAATATAAGTGTCTCGACATGGTATAAAGTTCATAGAAATATATAACCTGTAATAGTGAAACTTATGGAACAAGATTACCCCATTATTGACATGACCACTAGGTACATATAAAATCAAAAAAATTATGTCCATGTGTAACATGTATGTCTTACATATCAATCATATATCATTAAAGAAATATGTGCATGTAAATAACATTCCATCTATCAAACATGTGATAAATAACATATATAAAAATGTAAGCTAGCCATCATGTCATTATCAATTATTAATTTTAGATTTATTAATATTTAAATATTTTTTATTTTCTAATTATTATTATTTTTAATAGTTATAATTTTTAAAATCTAATAAATTAGTGTATCAATGGAAAGAACATGGGAAGTTCTTGTATCATCTTTTAAATAAATATTTACTACTTTGTTTATTTTTCTATAAAATACTCCTCTTATGAAATGGTAATAATTACACCTTCATGCTCAAAAGTAGCATAGTCATGATCTTTACCCAAATTTTCACCCATTTCTCCCAACCATGAACTTCTGGGTTGTACATTGCATTGATCTAATTTAGGGTCAATGTGAAATATAATAAAACATGTTCTGATCCCAAGTGTTATTGGTAGTTGAATGGATCCAATGCAACATTGAGGACCAATAATATTACCCTATTATTTATTTCCATGTCTAACATATTGGATAAGTGTCATATATATATGACACTTATCCAATATGTTAGACATGGAAATAAATAATAGGGTAATATTATTGGTCCTCAATGTTGCATTGGATCCATTCAACTACCAATAACACTTGGGATCAGAACATGTTTTATTATATTTCACATTGACCCTAAATTAGACCAATGCAAAGTACTATATATATATATATATTGGTTTCATAAAAAAATACAATCTCAAAATTAGTACATTTATTCCCATCTATAGTAGGACTAATAACAAAAGAATATAGATATGAATAACAATAATTAGTTCCCTCCTTTAGAACCTTACTTGTGACATTATCCTTTTTAATTATGTATTAATTTTGATTTTCCTTCATGAGAATTTCACCCTATTTTTAAATTAATATTGTCTAATAGGTATAAAATTTGAAATATTATTTAGGTCACAATATATGACATTTAAATATAAATAAAACTTTAGATCATAATTGACTAAAATTGATTAACAAGTGACATATGCTAAAAATATTAATTACAATAATTAATGAGATATATTTTTAAGTTATTAGTTGACTATGGTAGGTGTCCAATAATGAGAAACAAGATAAAATAGGATAATGATAGCTCAAATCCAAAAGTAGGGTTTGTAGATATAACTGGATAAGTTCATGCTACTTACATAGTATTTTAGTGTGGCATTATCCTTTGACTAAGGTCTTGTCCATTATGAAAATGAATAGATTTTAACTACTCTACCACCATTACTTGTGTCTATTGAGAGGGTTGAGATATTTTTATTCTAATAGTACTACATATAAATTATAATTTTCCTTCACCTTTCCTTGAAAACCCTAGGGGTACTTGTGAGAGATAGAAACCTACAAAAATAAGGTGAAGTGTAATTGGATGAGCTGACCCAAATCATCCCCATTGATGATTGACCATTACCTATGTATCTCAATACTTAGATGATGGAATGAAGCCACATGTATTTCTCCCACTTGGTGTGATTTTGCTCCTTGAATATATATATATATATATATATATATATATATATATATATATATATATATATATATATACACACACACACACACACACACACACACACACATATATATATATGAAACTATAAATTTTGTCTTGATACTTTACAATATTAAGTCTTGACATGATTTATAATATTTCATTTTTTATTTGTGACTAATCCTAGTGATTGATATTATATTTTGGTAAGTATAGGGCATATTTTCTCAATGTGTAATAGTGAAATAGATAGATACAATATAGATGCCAATCACCTTAATGAATGAAATTTGATTTTTTTTTATATTGAAACTTTTGAATAATTTCATTTTATCAACTTAAAAAAAGTGTGGGATGAATTAAATGAATATTTTTAATTTTTTAAAGTATTTGTTAAATGTTGTGGGGACAAGGTTGTTCTAGGTGGATTGGTCTATGATAAAATACATGTATAGATAATATGGACATGTCCTAGAAAATAAGTAACATCTCAAATAAAGTTGTAAGAAATATAAGAGTGGTATAAAGAGGTTTAATCATTGTATTATAACATCTAT
Source organism: Torreya grandis (assembly GCA_037957365.1). Classification (NCBI taxonomy): domain Eukaryota; kingdom Viridiplantae; phylum Streptophyta; class Pinopsida; order Cupressales; family Taxaceae; genus Torreya; species Torreya grandis. The sequence continues at coordinate 912,710 of JARHVA010004793.1, forward strand.
GTAGTAGTGAGACAAAATAAATAGGTCAAGCCTACATATAGACAAATGGATAGAGGCATGGTGAATAAAATTCATATATTTGAATGTAGGTTAATTGGTTTAATATATGTTAAGAATTAACATTATCATCTACATGTGACCATATTTAAGTGTCTACATTCTCCCCCTTATTCTAGTAATGATATTGTTATTGTAAAGTATAAATATATAATTGTGTACAACACAATTCGTATTTTGATAGAAAAATCCAATTATGCAAGGGACTCATATTATAAAACCTTTCACCAACACATGAAATAGTCATTATTCATATTTTAGATTTGAAAAATATAAAACTCCAAATTTTGAAAATTAAAAGGACTAAGGAATGAGCACACCCATAGAGAGATGAAACCATGTTTCCCAAGTAACATGAAAAATCATAGGATAAGCATTCACCATTATTGAATTAATTAGAGAGATGGTTCCTCATATTGAACTATTTATGAATTGAGATTGATCAAGTCCAAATAATGAATAGATAATTGATCTCTTCACTTGGAAAGATGCATTATCCAAATATCATGAATGGAGCTAAGTACCCAATTTACTAATCAAAAAATAAGGTGGAACCAAAATGGGTTCACTAAAAGTGGTGCCAAAGATATTGATTATCATTAAACTTGAACATACATCAACTATAATATAATAAATGGCACCACTGTAGATATATATATATATATATATATATATATATATATATATATATATATATATATATATATAATTTGCATGATCAAAAGAGAATGAAGAATATTCATTCCCCCATCATGAAAAAAATGTGAATAAAATTTAAGGTAAATAACAACCATTTTCCATTGAATTTGTGAACAATATTATAGTGTAATTGAATGTGAAATAGTATCATTATTATTTTACTTTATATATATATATATATATATATATACACACACACACACATACATGTGTGTGTGTATGAAACAACACCAAATATATATATTCATGGTGTTGTTTCATGTGCATGCGCACGCACACACACGTGCACACACACACACACACACACACACACACACACACACACACACACACACACACACACACACAGAGAGAGAGAGAGAGAGAGAGAGAGAGAGAGAGAGAGAGAGAGAGAGAGAGAGAGAGAGAGAGAGAGAGAGAGATGTGTGTGTGTGTGTGTGTGTGTGTGTGTGTGTGTGTGTGTGTGTGTGCGTGTGTGTGTGTGTGTGTGCGTGCATGCGTGCATGCATGCATGCATGCATGCATGTGTGTGCGTGCATGAAACAACACCATGACCCCTAAATTTGTGCTAAATTATATAGAATGTTGTGAATTTATATGCTCAATAATAACTATATGTGAAACCTATAATTCTTTTTCCTATAAATATTTTTCATATTCCAATGCATATGCATCCAAGTGTGTATTAATTTTTACTCAAGTCTTTATAAATTGAGTGCATATATAAGTCATATGACCCCATAATCTATATCAATGTGCCAATAATTTTAATGTATCTATTTTTTTAATTACTTTTAATCCTTGAAACATGTAATTTGTCATAAAATCTTATTTTTTAATTAATTTTAATTGTTGAAATGTATATTTTGTCATGAAATTTGATTTTTGAGTTACATTAAATTTTTGAAACCTGTATTTTGTCATAAAATATGATGTTTATATTCATGGAGGATTGAATATATAATACAATCACACTCTAATTCCCCCCTTTTTAGATGACGTATGTAGCTTACAAGTCACTCATCTAAAAATAAGAGATAACTATATCATGCGTTAAGGATATAATCATGTAGCATCATGGAAACATGTGGAGATTATTTTATAATATAAATGTAATTACCATTGAATCATTTATGTAATATATTGAGGCTTCTAAGTGTCATGTCAAGATATATTAAGTAAATAATATTGTAGTTAAGTAACCATCTATGAATAAGATTATATAGTAAAAGTACATGATATGGATCATGGCATCATTAATCAAGCTTAACATCCATAAAAAATACAATGCATAATGTAACATAATGTCATACATATGGCCAAGGGGCAAATACAATGGCATGAACATGATCAAGAGGATTTGGGTCGCTAGATCAATTTGCATGTTACCTTAGTTATATGTACAACCTTGAACTTATGTTAATAGATGCCTCAATAGGTTCCTCTCCTATGTTTAATTTTTTTCATTAAAATTTCACTCATGTTTTATTGAAAATCTCCTATAGTGTTAGTATTGTAGCCAAAAACTCATTAGTAATGGCATTAAATGACATTACCACATTTTTTAGTTATGAATAATTTTATACCAACTATTATAACCTTTCTACTAATAAATTATCTTCTTGTATTGTATATAATGTACACCTCCATTATTTTTAGGTTAGAATATTATTAATTAAAACAAAATAATAATAAAATAAATAATTTCTTTGAAAATAGACATTTGATCTCTCAAATTATATAAGACTTATCATATAAAAAAATCTTATTACAGTTTTATATTAGTTGTCATATCATTCTTGCTTTCATTATTCGTTATCACATCACATTTCCATATTCTCTATCATTTAGTCATTTGATTTTACATATAACCCTCTTAAACAATTTAATTAGGTTATCCATCAGCTTTCCTCTTGGGCCCTAGATCATTCGTATCAAAGCATACACACACCATATCATTCACAAATGGTATAATGGCATTTTTTTAATTTCATCATTATTTGGATTCCCACTCATACAAGGTTAGATTATAGGAAGTTAGGGCTTTAATCTCATGACCCTTCATCATACCTTCTTTCACATCCTCAAATGGGAGATAGATACTAAATGATGACAACTATAGATATTTTACAAAAAATGATAGAGGGTGCATTATATAGATAAAGGGAGTATTTACAATAACTTCATGCACATGAATGATCATGTATATTTTATCACTTTTATTTACTTCTCAAGTAGTAGACTCCAATAACTTCTCATTCTCATCATCCATTTGAACAAATGACATAAAAGGTACAAGTTTATATATATATATATATATATATATATATATATATATATATATATATATATATATATATATATATATCTAGGTTTTAATAAAAAATAGATGTGGATGCACTAGATAACTATCTTAACCTCAGATATTCATACTACACATTTGATCAATTATCTGACCAAGAGAAGATCACATTATCTCTTTGAAAAGTTTATTTATCAATTAATAAATGGTGGGAAAATTTGTACACTTCACATGAATAATATCTTAGTTTAGACACATTTATAGCCAAATGGAATGGTTTCATAGAAGAACTCATATAAAAATATTATCATGTTAGAAACTATGATAATTAGTACATCAAATTTTCTTAGTTGCACTAAGGAAAATATTAGTTTATGTTGAAATACATAGACACTTTTCATACTTTGTTTTCCAAACATAAAATTCAATATTTGGATAAAAATATTGTTTTGAAGTGTAGATTAGGCTTGAGGCCTCATACATAGTCATCCATAGATTTCTTATCTATCTCTTTAATAATGGAACTCTACATATATGATTGTAAGTTTGAATCAAAGTCCAAGGTCAAGATATAGATATAGGATTCAAAATATTAGACTAAGCAATATTCTAAATCTTGTAACAATAATTAAAAATTAGGGAATAAATCCAAAAACCCTCCATATAATAAGTAACAACCATAAAATGACTAGACTAAGTATTCTAAGACTAGAAAGTGATGTTAAGTTCATAACTCCAACAATCATTCCAATGAATAATGTCGCATTAGTAAACCTTTACTTACACAACTTGAGGTAATGGGTACCATCACTAAAACATAATAAAAAAGTAAGTAGATCATGTAATTTGAGTATATCACAATTTTGGGTACCTCAAACATCTCTACTACCCTTCTATAAATATAGGAAGCAAAAATAGTGCTCCATTATAAAATGTGGATCAATGTGTCACATCCCAATTTCCTCTCTAGACCTAATAATGTTATCATTAGTGGATTTTATGGGTATTGTTTGAATAATTAATATTTTGGTTAATATGGATTTCATATGTTGATGTATGGAAAATTATATGTTTCTTAACTTACATGATTGTTAACTGTGGAGTTAGTTATACTTGCATATTATGTACATGATGATCATGTTTGTTTAGTTGGTCACAACCATATATTATTGATTTTATGTTATTTTTGGATAACTAAATTTATTTTTATGAGGTGGATGAAATATATATCCCTTCCTTAGACTATGATGGAGGGATGACATCATCAAAGAGGGTGACATAGATGGAGGCATTGGTGGATGACATATTGAATACTAGGAACTTGCACACACCATGATAGTTTAATATGTTTTTATGTTCACTGCTTGATTTGATAGCTAATATTTTATTTCAAATATAATTATGATTTTTATGATTGAATATGGTTTTGTGTTACATTTATGTTTCCATATTTAACTTATCTCATATGATGATGTTGCTATATCAAGTGATTGGAATCCATGTATGTCTTTATTATGACTTGTTGTTGTATTGGGATAAAATTTAATGTCTTTAAGATTGTCACATCTTAAATACATTATTATATTGGTAGGATAGACTCTATTTCCTTATTTATGTGATAATTTTATTATCTATATAATTCTAAGTCAATGACAATGGTTGCATTATTTAATGAATATTGGGAAGTCATGATATTGATTAAATGTTATAATTTTTATTTGAAAATTGATGGTCTTGTTAATGAATTCATGCTATTTGGAATTAACATTAAAATTATAATGTTTGGAGGAATTTAGTGAATTCAATGTTTCATTGCTTAATGCTTAGAAAGAATTATAATTACATTGTATAATTCTCAAAATGTTTTAGAGATTAGAGTTCCTAAGATGGGTGTTGACTTGTGTTCTTGGTTCAATATGATAAAAAAAATATTTCATTTTCATTTTTTCATAGAGATAAATTTATTTTAACCAATATACTATGAATTAAGTTTTTCATGCCAAGCTTTTTTTGCACAACTCATAATGAACACAAGAGATTATGGCAAAGAATGTGGAGAAATTCATTATCATTAATTAAGCATGAAGGTAGATAAAATTAAAGGAGGAAATTCTAGGGAGGGAATGACATGAGACATTAAATGGAGGAGAAATAAAAGATCTCAAATAAATTGGGATAAATGATTACCATTCACCATTCTATGAGCTTCATTAACAAGTCAATTCTATGATTAAATTCATATTGGTTTAATTATGAGATAACAAATGAAAAATTTTAAGGTTTAATGTTTTTTAATTTTATTTTTAGAAAATGTATAAAATATTTTGAAACATTCTTGGTAATAAGGATGGCTCAATCATCCACAAAACTAGGCATGTGACTCAAAAACCCTAAATTGAATGGCCATAGGTATAATTTTTTTGCCATTATACATATATGAAACTAAGTTTTAGTAAGGAAATCCTATGTATTATATTTAGATTGAAACCCTAGATAAATTCATAATTATATCGATTTCATTAGCTTGGGTTATAATATAAAAAGGGGTTTTGGTTTAAATCCAATTCTTTCATATTATATTCATTAATATCTATCAATATTTATAATAATTATTGGTTTATTATGAATCAAACCATGTTTTTTGAGTAAAATAAAGTTAAGGTATGGATGGAATATATAGAAAAATGGGATTAAATAAACCCTTATAGGGTCTGGTTATGCATTTTTAAAACCTGATTAAAAGCATTTTAGATTTCATAGTATTTCCTTTTTGAGACAAAATAAAATGAGTACGGTTTTTAAGACTTATATACAAATTATTAATATACATGGATATGTATATATTCTACTATAATTTATTAACCTATGATATATACATATCAATGTGTGTGTGTGTGTCTATACAAATAAAGATTTTGGAATTTGTAATATAAATATATATGTCTTTAAATCTATATTAAGACTAAAACATAAAGTGGATAAATCAACTAGTTATATGCTTAAGAGAGAATTTGTGATTTTTTAAAATGAAAATAGGTATTTTTTAATACTATTTTGAAGTCATAATCAAATCGTTGTAGTGACTTTTAAGTGGCTGAGTATTTGCTTGGTTTATATTAGAGTTTTCCCATTATAATATGAAGGGAAATCAAATGAACCTTTCCATAAGCATTTCTAAATTTAAAACATAATATAAATGATCATATTTATATTATGAGAACCTAGGATGACTTCATTTCATGTTGTATTTTCTATATAGACATTCATATGTTCCTGAGATTTGTTTACAAAGATATACAACCAAAACTTTATAAGTTTGTATGTCTTATCATATATATACATCTTCTATATAATATAACTCATATTTACATTTGGCTATGTTTGTATTAAGGTAATGAGTTTATGAAATATTAGTTAGGTATGCAAATCAATATAATTATGTTTTTTAATATAAAGTAAATTGTATAATATAGATGGTTGAGTTTAAATATGTGATTGTATACCCTTTGTTATACAAATCCTAGAATATTGAGTATAGAGATAAAATAAATAGCTAAAGTAATATATTTTTGAGCTTTTTTATGTTATGATGAATCAGTGGAAATGATTAGTGGTTTATTTAGTTATACATTATACTCTAGTTAATAAATAGATATTTGTCTAAATAGATTTTAACATATATAATGTATATTTATATTGGTTATTTACAAATCACATTTAATGATTTAACCAAATGATGGTGTAGGTAAGTAGATATATAGGATGTATGTGAATTGATTAATTTAATGAAATATTAATTCATGTATGTCATATATAGATTTACCTATTTAGTTTAATGTTTAAAAATATTAAATTTTATAATAAGGGAAACTGAAGGAAATTGTTATTCATGCTAAACTCAAATATGTGTCTAATGGTTGAAAAGAACATCTAAATATGTAGTATTTGATATTGAATACAAGTCATATTAATGTTATTTGTTGGTTTTTATTTAAACATTAAGTTGTAAATTTATATTATGAGGATGAATAACATAAGAAATTAGAGTTACATGTTAATATTCTATAACTTGATGACTAGATATATTTCTTACCTAGATGGTATGAATTTATTGATGATTATTTTTTAATCTATTTATTATGTCAAAATAAATTAGATGTTTTGGGTTCATTACATTTAATTTTAGAGTAAATGAATGTATTGATATTTCCTTGGTTAGTACATATTTATCACTTGTAGGGAATAATCTTTATGAATCTATTAGTTTTAATATTATATATATATATATATATATATATATATATATATATATATATATAGACCAAATCTCACATTAATGACTCTAAATAAGTAGTGTGATGGATTCCACTCTCTTAATTAGTCTCACTAAAGCATATATAAGGTTTAATCAAATTTAGTGGTGTATATGAAATTGATTGATCCTTGTGATCAATAATTATATGAAAACTTTAGCTGAAGTAGTGTTTATAGTTAAACATTGTCATTTCATCTATTTGATTTAGTTTATAGTTTTGTATGATGCCATGTTAAAAAAAAATATTATTTATGATATACAACATGTATTATTTATCTTATAACACATGGGTTCTAGTTTTTCACTTTGGATTCCCAAACTATCATTATCTACCCATCTATGAAGGGAGGGAATTTTCCTAGTTGGGAGATTATTTAGGGGATCGATGGTCTATGATTGGTGTATAAAAGCATTCAGATGATGTTCTCCCTCACCTCAATAGTAATTCACCATATACTACACTTGAGATTACTTATGGATATTACGAGTTAATTGAGACTCGAATGTTCCATGGAGCTTTGTATCATTGTGTACTATTATTAAGACATTTATTATACTAAAACTATACTTTTTATTCATGTGTATAATTAAAAAACTTATTTGTAATGTTTTTTCATACATGGATAAATTTTTAATAATAATTTTATGAATTAAATGCAATATTCAGTTCTATAATCAACATTGTACATATTCTTGATATTGATATTAATATTATGCTCATTAACTAAATAGATCAACCATAGAAATTTATATGGTTAGTTTTAATGAATGTATTTAGTTAAATATCACTCTTTTAATTATAATCATAATGGAATATGTTATTTAAATTTATATAATTGATTTTTAAAAAATACCCTATTCTAGTAAAACCCAGTGGGATTGGGATGTTATAATATCATAGTTAAGGCTCAAACTCTAAGACTTAATGATTATGATAATGCAAACATATTATACTATTAATCAAGATGAATAATGGTGCATGTTAGACCTATAGGTGAGGGTACTTGAAAAAAGAAACCTATAGTGGATCCAAATCAGTTCTCCACTGAGTAAGTTATGAAGATGGATCATATCCTCATAGTCATGCATGAAACTAGGGACCAAGTCACAACCCTAGAATAAGAAATGCATGGGAATGTTGAGGAGAATGTTCAAGAAGAACCTAAATATAATGAAAATACTCAAGAGTAGAGGCATGAGTAAGTTCCATAATATGTAAGAGCTTGAGTAGATGCATAATTGGCATGAGATATGAAAAAGTTGAATCCACCCAAGATTGATGGAATCATTTTGGGAGATGGAGCTTAATCATGGATGAAAAAGATGGAGAAATTTTTAGAGATAAATAATTACTCTAAACTCACCAAATTAGTATGGAGAGCATACCATATTGTTAGAGAAGCAAGAACTTGGTGGGTAAATAATAAGCTTGAGATGAACCTCAACTCTACCACCACCACTTGGGAATAGTTTGTGACATTTTTAAGATCATGATGGCCTTCTGAACTATATTTTAATCAAAATATAGTGGATTTTTAGAACCTTAAGCAAGGAGACCTTTCTATGAATGAATAATATGATAAATTCACCAACCTCCTAAAATAAGTACCTAACTGTGAAGAAGATGAGAGGTTCAAAATCAGGGAGTTCATTATGGGATTAAAATTCCAAATTATTTATGAGGTGGATGTACATGGGAAATCTACCATAAATTAGGTCTTTAAGAAGGTAGTTAGGTAGGAGCAAAAGATGAAATCTCTTTCCCAAGTTAGAAATAAGTTTAAGAATTTTTTTTTAAGTTTTAAACTGACTTTAAAAAATATTAACTAAAAGAGGGGTGGAGACTTCAATAACTAGTTCAAGATCTAGAATGCTAATTTCAACAACAACTCAAGGAACATGAAACCTAAAAATGGTTTCAAGGGAAACCAATATTATGATAAGAAAGGTCCACCAAGAGGTTTATTCATTTATGTAGGTGACCATTACACTTGAGAGTGTACTCAGGGAAAATTAAATGGAAATAATAAGGGTTCTACTTCTTAAAAGGTATGTTTTCAATAGTGGATTCATGCAGCTATTAAAAATCATCAAGTTGAGTTGTAAACTTCTCCTATTGAACTATCTAGTATTTTTTTTATCATCCAATTTATATTTTTATTGAAACTACAAAATAAATAATGGTCTATTACTCCTATAATGCTTAATAATCTATTTTAAAATGTTGGAGTTATGACAAATGCATGGTTAGTATAGTATGATAATGAGTTAAAGGTGAAGGTTGATAAGTGCCTAGTGGAATTTGAGGTCGGATTTCTTCAATTCACTACTATAGTGGATTTGTATGCTACATCATTAGGGTCATATGATGTGATCCTAGGATTTAATTAACTTTTAGAGCATATATCTAAGGTTGATTTTTATCTGAGTAAGGTATAATGTCAAGATGATTTTAGAAATTAAACACAACTTCATGATGAGATAAGAAATTTACAGCTTAGATAAATTTATATAATTCAACTCAAGAAGGATTAGAAAAAATGATGTCATGCATTTACTATAAAAATAAATGAGATAGAGGAATGTATGGAACCATCCATTGAGGATTATCCTTTTATAAGGAAATTTCAAGATGTGTTTCCAAAAAACTTTCTTGGATTATGATCCAAACATGAGTTTGATTTATTAAATAACATCATACCTAGATTTAAACCATAATCCAAGGCACCATATAGGATGATAACTACCAAAATGGGTTGATTTAAAAGCTCAACCTTAAGATTTTTTATCAAAAGAGTTAATTTGACCAAGTGTGTCACTATGGGGTGAAACAATGGTGTTCATCAAGAAAAAAGATGGTACTCTTTGCCTTTGTATTAATAATAGGATGTTTAAAAAGGTGAAAATCAAGAATAAATATCCATTATATTGCATTGTTGATCTCTTTGATTAGTTGCGATGGGAAACAATATTTTTAAAGTTTGATCTTAGATAAGGGTATCAATAGCTAAGAATTTGAGATGAGGATATCCCTAAAACAACTTTCAGAACTAGGTATGGGCACTACGAGTTCACAATGTTACCTTTTGGGTTAATAAATGGTCTGGAAACATTTATAAATCTCATGAATAGTGTGTTCATGGATTATCTAGACCACTTTGTGTGGAATTTTTTGGATGAGATCCTCATATATTCTAAGGACGAAGAAGAACATCTTCAACATATAGAATTGGTTTGCAATGGTTGAAGAAGAACAAATCATATGGTAAGTTGTCCAAGTGTGTATTTTTCCAAAATAAAGTGAAATATTTGGGACACATTATCTCTGCAAACATAATTTCAATGGATTTAATGAAGATAAGAGACATAATAGAATGGATGGTACCTAAAATTGTGCTTATGGGTTTAGAAGGCTATTAAAATATTTTTTTTCTAAATTTATCAAAGATAAATAATCCAATAAAATCTCTTTAATAGAAGAATCAGAGTTTTATTTAGTCATATAAGTGTGGGAAAGCCTTTTAAGAGCTAAAAAGAAGGCTTACTTTGGCACCTATGGTAATATTTATTGATCCTAATGGTTAGTTCTCAGTGATCATAGATGCATCTAGGGATGGAATTGAAGGAAATATTATCTATGATGGTTTAGTTATAGCATATAATTCCAAACAATTGAAGCCTTATGAGGTGAATTATGCTCCTCATGATCTAAAACTTGTAATAGTGCATGCCTTGCAAGTTTAGAGGCATCATCTATTGGGGAAACCATTAGACTCAAGACTAACAACTTTGGATTCAAGTACATCTTCACCCAACCAAACTTGGATGAATATTAGAGACATTGGTTAGAATTCTTATCTGATTATGATTTTGATATTAACTATATCAAGGGAAAGGAAAATAGAGTTGTAAATGCCATAAGTCATAGAAGGTACAATGAAGCCTGGCTACTACAAAGAGTAATTTTTGGAATATGTATTTAATTTATTACCATGATATGAATTATATGATTAATTTGAGGAATAATTATCATATAATGCTCAAAATCCCAAGTATATAGGATTCAAGTTAGAGAGTGATGGTATTTTGAGGTACAATGGTAGGATGTATGTACCTGATAGAGAGAACTTGAGGAGGGAATTACATGATTCCCCATATTTAAGGAATCTCATGGCTAAGATAAAACCTCTCTATTTTTAAATTGGAATCAAGAAGGATGCAATATATTTTATGTCTCTTTGTTTGGAATGTTAGTGTGTGAAAGTTGAACATGTGCATCTAATGGGATTGTTATATCTTCACGATATACCAGAATGGAAGTGGCAATTGATTAGCATGGAATTTTTCCAAGGGTTATCATTATCATATAATTTACATGATATGATCTTGATTATAGTTTAAAAATTAACCAAGGTAATGCATGTCATAATAGGAAACTTAACTGATGATGCACCTATTCTTGTGAAGAGATTCATGAAAGAGGTATATTGATTCCATGGGTTTATGGAAAATATAATTTTTGATGGAGATCTGAGAATGACTACTAGATTTTGGTTGATTTAGAATTCATCTTTAGGTATGTAATTGAATTTTATCATTGCATATCACCCAAATATATATGGATAAATAGAGAGGATGAAACAAGTTTTAAAATATCTCATTTGAATGTATTACATGGATCAATAATATAAGTGGGAGGATTACATTACATTGGTTTATTTTACTTACAAAAAATCATACCAATCAACATAAAAGATGGATTTTTTTGAGACATTATGTCGAATGAGGTGTATAACACCAATCCGTTAGGACATGTTAGAGGATAGTGTAGCCATTAGACCTGAGATGCTTATGGAAATGGAATACTAAGTAAGAATAATTAGGCATAGTTTTCTTGAGGCCAATGATAGACAAAAAAATAATGCTAATTTGAAGAGAGAAACAAGGTAGTTTTTTGTTGGTGATAAAGTATTCATGTGGGTTAAGCCTAAAAACATCTTGATTAACTTTGGGAAATCAACTAATCTTTCACCTAGATATGTGAGACCTTTCAAGGTTCTAGAAGTGATCAATCTTATAGTGTATAGGGTTAAATTACCACCATCTATAATTATTTTGAATTACTTTTTCCATGTGTCCTATTTTAAAAAGTATGTTGTGTTGATGTCTCTAAATGTATCATATGGGTTCTTAGTGTTCAAAAAAAAATTATCATTTTATAATTCTAGGAATTTAGAACATGAGTACCAGGTTGTGGTAACTTAATGTTTACATATGGTGAAATAGAGGTAGATTAATGTATGAATGTTCCAAAAAAATTATAATAATTGATGGTTAGGAGCAATCATGGTCCAATTATTTATAAAATTATAATTATCTTTGCTAATGCTAGTGAATTATGATGAAAACTTAAACTATAGATTAATCTAAATGGATATTTATAATGAAATTTAAGCTAAAATAATATGGTTAAAAAGAAGAAAAATGGAATGGTAAGGTAGAAATAAAAAAAGTGATTGTTGATCCTTGAATTAAATATCATGACAAAGTTTCAATTGAAATTGAACCTACTTTTAACTAGTATATGATGAAAATTAGCATAAGCTCAGATCTCACCACATACCAGGTAAATTTCCAAGGATAATATGAGATCATACATGTAAGTACTAGATTTTTATTTAGAGAATTGTTACCAAATCAAATCACATAAGCATATTTGAACATATAATAAATTAAATGAATCAAATTCAAGATCCTTCAACCAATTTAACATAAAAACAAATTAGTAAACCTATATCTCAAGTGCAAATTCAAAGAAACTATTCAAATTCAAGTTTAGAACCAAAATTTGAGAGAAAGCTATATTAAAATTGGCAAGTCAAATTTGGATAATATTTATAAAATTGTTTAACCGTATTAATTTATTTAAATATAGAAATTTTGCTCAAAAATCTCTCCCTCTTACAAGGTGGTAATACTACCTTTTATAGAAAGACAAGACAATATATTTATTAGTTACAAGATACAAAATGTAAAAAATATAAGGATAGTTGTCCTTATTTAGAAAATTCTAGAATACATTTGTTTTTCAAAACTAGACTAACCTAGAGGTGAATATGCTAACAGACTAGCATATGCCTTTGTAAAATAATATTCCCTATTTCAAATATTAAAATGTTTTACAAAAATGAATATTAACTAATGAGTGGGCCCATTACTGAAGGACTCCTTTGTTGTCCCTGTATAAGCTCCATAGCCTTTTGTTGTTTTTCTTGAACAAACTCCAAATCCACTAATGGCTTTAAAAGACACTCTTCTTCATTGTTAGCCAAAATTTCTAGTTCTCTTTCATTTTTGGACATGGCCTCTTTGATCTTTTAAGCTTCCTCTACCCTTTCTCCAACATTTAGGATCATATCAAGGATCTTACTATTATTTTTTCTTGATTGTCCTTGGATTTTATTCTTAATTTATTAGACTACCAAAGTAACCCTATGCTTGAATTCATCCTCTTTGATGAATCATAGGACAGTGGACTATGTAAGGTATTTAAGCCTTGTGCCAATGAGTTGTTTAATTCCCTTTACCAGCTCCTCATCATCCTTGAGAAGCCTCTCTAAGTCTTGTGACCATCTATTCAAACCTTAGATCTTCTCAACCAAAATCCCAATAATGACATTAAAATGTCCTAAGATAATTGACTTGAATCCAGGGATCTACTTTCAAACTTTGATGTTGATTAGCCCCATTATTTGATCTATTGAGGCTTGTCATTGGGTTATTAAACCTTTTGACATTATGTATTATTATACAATGCACTCTACCTTAGCTTGATTGATTTTAAAGCTTCAAACATATCTAATAAGGAGTCTTCAAGCATCTTGATCATTAATCTTATTACTGATAAGATAACATGTATCTTCAAGTCTTCATTTTATTTTAGAAGGTTGGATATCCTCTACTTCATCCCCCTAATTTTAACACTGACTTGATTTGAATGAGCCTTAATTGGGCTCTCAACATCCTCTTTATGGATGGGTAGTTCACCAGGTTGTTTCCCCTTAATTGGAGTTATACCTAAAAAAGGCTCAACCTTTTTGAAAGTGAAATCTCCAATCCCCACCATGGCTTTCCTTGTTGTGACTCTTTCTAATCCAACTATCTCTAGATTGAACTACACTTTAGAAGATGACTCAATATATTTTAGAGGCTATCGGACCTCTACCCTTGTGTTACTTGATTCTATTAGAGCATCCATCTTCTTATCATCTATCCCTATAGTAATTACTATTCTTCTCTCTTATTTATCTTTCATAAAGGCCCTTATCCATGGCTTGATTTATTTATGGACATCAACATTGATGGATTGGGTTAGAGCCCATGAATTGGACAAGGAAGGGATCTTCTACAACTTCTCATAGGCAAACCAATCAGGGATGATTGGTCTATGAATGGGGTACTCATCACTATAAAAAATGATCACATTTATGGGATGAGTGAGAGTCAACTTTGGCCTTTTCTATCCAATAAGGAAAATAGTCAGTTTTGCTTTTCTCTTCTTTGGTTGTGCCACTAGGACTAGGTCTAGGGCAAGTTCCTTCCCCTTATCTTCCTACTCAACCTCTTATACTTGAGATTGTGTTTCTTTAGCTTATGTTTCATCTTCCTTAGAACCATATGCTTTAGTAAGGACCTTGAGGTCATCCTCTATTATTTCATTAGTTTCAAGGGTAATCATATCCAAGTGTTTAATAGGGGAAACTAGTCTTTGAGGGAAATCTGAGGATGAAGGTCCCTCACCAGGCCTCTCATCCAAATTATCCTTAATGATACCTTATACAATTTATGCTATGGACTATGTTACTTCTATCTAGGATTGATCTTATGGTGGCCTAGAAGGTTTAGATAGAAAATGATATTAAAGGGGATGCATTTACCATATCTCCCCTAGTGGGTTTTCAACACTAGTCAATATATGCACAAACTTGAGGTTAGTTTTATTTAATTTGGCTAATACTTCAAAATCATGGGCCTTGATGTGGAGGGTGTCATAAGGACCCAACTGATGCTCATAGATTGGCTTAGGTAGCTATTTATTCTTCATATGTGGGCCCACTACATTCCTGAGATCCTAATGCTTGAGGTAATCTAATTGAAACACAAAGGAATATTTGTGTCCAGCCATGATTTCCACCTATTTCTAATCTTGTACAATTATTATCCTAATTATCAAAGGAAAGGGATGGAAGAGACCCTTCCTTTTTTCCTTGCAGACTCTATTAACTCAATTAAGGAGTTAGGATGCAATTTCTTGTTCTACTAGCTTATTGGGAACATATATAGGTAATATATAGGGCTGGGTAAAACATCCCTCAATTTTAATTATAATGCAATCTAGGTAAAACCAAATATCTCCCATCAACTCCACATACTTCTTAATTAGAGGGATCACCCTGGGCATAGAGACCTTGTAATGGCCTCTACCAAAGCAAGATAGACATAGTCATAGATGGATTACATGTGGTGTCTATACATGAAGATGTGTAACTTTGAGTAGTGTTGGGAGATGGTGATTATACCCTCTAGAGACTAGTTTTTGACATTGGGGACCTTGGTGGAAGCTAGTGGGGCATCTATCAAATAAGACATCACAAAAAACTATTTGCTTGTCTTCCTCTTTATGGTAGTAAATTTTTTCACTGTGTGGATACTAATCATATCCCCAATTAGAGGAAAAATCTCTTTATCCACCATAAAATAAACATAAGACACCCATATTTTATTTATATATGTGTTTCAGGAGGTCCATAAATCTTATTTAATAGGGTCATGATTACCTTAAATCCATCCCTCAACTAGACAATTAGGATTCTTCCCTCAAAATCTCAAATTACATGGTTCCTTTGGAGCATCCATGGCCTAATGATGGTATCCATATCATTCTTACCAGTCCATTACATAATTGTGGGTAAATCCACATGGGGTTTTGGTAGTTTATAATATCTATCAAAGGCTAATAGGGTAATTTAAGTGAATCTCCTAGATCTTCCCTGATGGATAATCCAATCATTATCAATTATACAATCAATAAAAATTGGAACAAAGACATCAATACAATGGAGTACCTTTGGTTTGGAAACATCATGGTGGAGGCCATCCATTTGAACTATAACTAGGTCATAATATCTCCTATTAACTATGGTAATCCTTTGTTCTTATTTGATGATGGGTTTCATCTCCTTAATAGTCTAAAAGAAATTAGACCAATTTTTGTTGCCATTGCCCAAGGCTACAGTGTCCAGTTCCATATCTTTGAAAACCCTTCCTTCACTATCTATGGATAGGTATAAATCTATCTCTTATCTTAATTTCTATTTTTGAGCTACATTGGATTTTGCACTTGTAAATGGTTCAGAACTAGATTTCAAATGGTCTTTAGTTATATCTTTTATGTTTAAAACATAATTAAACTTATTTAAGATTTATTACAATCAACTAAGTTCACTTAGGGTCACATTTATGCAAGGTTTAGGGCTTCAAATCTTTAATGGTGGTAGCTCATTTGTTGTTTAGCTCATACGTGCTTCAGATTTGATTTGAACCTTTGGATTTATATGTTCATAGTATTAGGTAAACAAGATATCTTATTTTGTCATTTTATACTTGGGTGGTGGTTATGTGGCATCAATCTCAAACCTTTTGCAACATTTTTCATAAATGCCTTTGAAGCAATAGCCGTTGGCATTTAAAAATGCCCTTTTATTTTACAACATTGGATTAATATCCTTGGATTAGCATGGGCTATTGATTGTAATCCAAGCCCTTGTCTATCATTATTATCTTTTGGTATCAATCCCCATGGTTGTGCCACATAACACCTCCATGGCCTTTCGAGCTCTAGCACCTTTATCAGTTGTATGTTGAATATTCATCTGCCACATGTTAAACCTATGAGCTCTTAGAGCTTTGTTAAAAATTCATTAGCACCTTCACACCATTGTATAATATTTCTATGATAAAGATTGATCTATAGGATCTACAAGATGCATGAGTTTTAAGTCAACACATTATTAAGGTTGGGACTTGGGTTTAAATATCTTAGGCCAAGGTTTATTTCATGTTTATTAAACATCAAATAAAATTTAGGCTAAAGTGTTTATGCCTATGTTTTCAAGATTTATAAAAAGGGGACCATGGCCAAATATTTTAAGCAAAATTTTACATTGTGCTTAATAAACACAATGCATTCCTTTGGCTAAAATACTTATGCTAAGATCTTAGAACATGCCCAAAGGGGTCAAAGTGATGTAAGGATTAAATGCTAAATTTTGACATAGAGCTTTATTGTATAAACATAATAAAATATTTGGTTAGAAGCATTTGGGATGAATTTTATGTCATAAAGACCCTTTTTAAAATAATACTTGGTATAAATCTTTAGCCTAAGGTTCACCGCATTAAAACACATGCAATGAGGGCCTTAATATATAGACTTAGACTAAATTTATTTCTACATATATTTAGACTATGAGACCATTTCATTATTTGTAATTTAAAGATTTCAAGTGCTTGAACGTCCTCCAATAGGTTTCATTACTCTACAACTATAATTCATGAGCTTTCTAAATGGCATTTTGGAGAATATCATGGTTCTAAGAAAAATAATCCATTAGCTTAAATTTTATGGTCTTGTAGATGTCAAATATGTCTTTATGGATGTCAAATGATGGTCATGCAAACATCAAATTTAGGATTGGGAAGTTCTTATTTTTTATGGGCTTAGAATTGATAGTAATTTGGACATCAAATACATCCTTAAAGATGTCAAATATTGGTCATGAAAATGTCAAATTTAAGTTCATCAAACTCTTATGACCTAATGCAAGAGTATCGTGTGGTGGCTCTACAGGACCTCCTAAGATATTATACTCAATTTTATTCATTTGATTGAAATTTTTGATAAAGTGAGATCTATCTAATCATGATCTAGGAGCTTTCTCATGATTGGTCCCTTCTAACATGTGGTACCCTTCACTTTTAATCTTTGAATACATGAATGCCACATAATAACACTGTGGGCTTCCTAGGGATTTGACTTTTTAATGGTTCCTTCATTCCATCTGACCTTCAATCTATGAAAAAGTGAGAACCATTGATCATGATCCAAGTGCTAAAATTTGAATCGTCCGTAAGACTAAGTGCTTAATTTTGTTGATATTTCTACAAGTCATTTGATTGAAAGGCCATGAGGAAGCACAAATCATTGGATCATACAAGATGCAAGGTATTTAAGTTAGACTTGAGACTAAATAAAACTTAGGATAAAGTTTAGACTAAGGTTTTGTTTGTATTAATAAATACAAATGGGACCTTAATTTAAATCTTTAGGCTAAGTAGGTAATAATAAAGGTAACCATGCTAGAAAATGAAAGGGACCCTACAAGCATAAAATTTGTCAATTGATAGAAATAAAAAGGGAAAAATAAAAGTGGACCAAGCATAATTTTTTAAGCTAAGGTTTGTTCATGTTAAGAACATGAAAAATCTTTAACATAAAAATTAGGATTAATTCCAAAACATATTTAAAATGTTCCCACCAAATGCTCCTTTCAAATTTGAAACCAAGGGTTTATGCTAGGGTTTTAGAACATGAATCCACCATCAAGTACTCCATGAAACTTGTAACTTAAGGACATGAAGAACAATCATTAGAAATGTTAGGAAAGCTTAAATCAAATCATAACTTAGTAAGCTAATTTATCAAAGTAGATGATCTTCAAATTCTAATAATGATAAAAAATAGGTCATGCTTTCAGGTTTAAGCTTCAAAATGTCTCAAGGGTCTCAATTTTCAAAATTGGGGGTATGTTGACCTCAAAAATGATAACTTATGAGGGAAACATAGTAATATGTTAGAAATTAGGGACTCTAGTTTAAATAAACAACTAAGTCATCCAGTCCATTTGATCAATGCCATTATCTAGATCATTTATGGTTGAAACAAACCTTACACTTATAGAATTGGGATCAAACATTAATACATAGCCAATTTATGTGTGTGCTTTGATTCCACTTATTTTTTTATATAAGATTTCAGAGATACGTTCCAATTTTTATATCTTTAATCATTAACATTGATTTTTACCATGTTTGGGTATCCATTAAGAACCATGATTTGAGCTCAGGGATGGCTTGGGCATTGCTCTACTACCAACTAGGCATCTATAGCCTTAAAAAATATGCCTTTGGCTCCACTCATGGCCTTACTTCATTATTGGCTAGGTGACCATATCCCCAATGGAGGTTATCAGAATCACCTATGCTTGTAAAGATTTTGATTTTGCACTAAATCCTTATTTTTGTATTTGTTAGATCTTTTATGATTTCAAAAATGTTGGGAACTAGGATAGCCAAGATTAAGGATCTTGTCAAGTGTTTTATCCTTAGAAAATCATTTATCGTTGTAACCATTATCCCAGGTAAGGATTTTTATTAAGTGCATGCATGACTATGTATCAATAGATTAATATTTCATCCAAGTGTAAATCTTCTTAAAACCAAATTTAGGTCAAGAAAATATTCAAGTTCTCATGAAATAGTTAACTTATCCATTAGTATTTATCACTTTATTTAAATCAAAACATTCAGCTCATATTTTAGAACCAAGGTCAACATATGTATTAGGTTCATACCCACTTTCTTAGATTTTGGGATTTCAAGTAAACTAAATAAAATCTTAATTCAGGGTTGTCTAAGATGACTTATTGGAATCAAGGAACCAAACAAGAGATAATAGAAATTATAAAAATAAGAAACAAAAGAGAAATAAATAAATATACACATGTTTATATATGAATAAGGGGCAAAAAGGAAAAATTGAAATAAACTGATTAGCCTACCTATACTAAATCTAGCCATCTTATAGTTTAATCCAAAGAGAACTTAATAGGAGCAGCATAGAAGTAGTTCTTAAGGTCTTCCCATTGGTGAGCAGTGTGAACTCTGATCCTTGTAGATTTTTGAGCTTGAAGGTGTTGTTTCCCAATGTGTCCACAATCTGATATAGACCAATCCACAAATGTGTGAATTTTCCATGTTTTCCTTTAGGCTCAGAAGTTTTGTCCCAAAGGAGAAATAGATCCCCTTATCTAAACACCTTGATCTTTGATATTTTATAAAACCACCTGTTCACTATGGTCTAATGCCTACTAAAATCAGAAAATGTTTTCTCCCTTTCATACTCCATTTGAATGATGTCTAGAAATCTTAAATTTGTAATCTCTTAGCCTTCCTCCATATATTCTTGCATGAATTTTTACATGGGAAACTTGAGAGTGATAGGAATTATGGGTTCTAATCCATACACCAGAAAAAATGTTGATGCCTTTAAGGCTTACTTGATTCTGATCTTATCTGCCCATAAGGCATACTTGAGGAGTTTGTGCCAAGTCCTAGTTTTTTCTATAATAGACTTCTTGATTTCCTTCATTAAATTCTTATTGGTAGATTTAGAGACTCCATTTCCTTGGAGGTAATGATTAGATGAAAATTTAATACAAATTTCATTATCAAAGGCCCATTTAGGCATCACTATAGACATAAATGTAGAACCATTATCACACACTAGAGAGAATGGATTTCCAAATCTAGTATAGATTTTCTGTTCTAAGAAACTAATCGCTTCCTCCATCCTACTTTTATTGGTGACTATAGCTTAAACCCACCTCATACAATAATATGTGGTAGTCAAGATGAATTTGTGACCTTTAGATGAATTAGGTTTAATCACTCCCACAAAGTCCAACCCCCTTTATGCAAAGGGTTTATCAACCATAATTGGTTGCAAAGGCATTATTTATTTAGGCTCCTTGGTGCTAAAGATTTGGCAAGATTGACATTTCCTCACATGTTTGTGAGCATCCTTGAAAATAGTTGGCCAATAGTAGTCAACTCTAAGGATCTTATGGTTTATAGTCATCCCAGATGGGTGTCCATTGCCAAGATTCTCATGAAAGGTGCTCATGATTTCAGCAACATCCTCTTTTGAGACACACCTCAAGTAGACTCCTTTAAAGTTATTTTTGTATAAGACCCCATCTTTAATCAAATAATGGACTATTTTGAGCCTTAGAGCCCTTTTAGGCTCCCTTATCAGTCCTATAAGACATGTACCATTTACTAGTACATTAATGATGAAATCATACCACTCACTATATTAAAATTTATGTTGATCCACTTGCATAATACTTAACCTATGGCTAGTATTAGTAATCATTTGAATCAAACCTTGGCACCTTACTAGTTTTGCCATTTTCCTTTCTATGTCATACTCTCGAAAAACTAACATTCATTTACCTTTACATTCTCTGAGATCATTGTAGCTTATCATAAGCTTTGTGGCAAGCTTAGGTAGAATAGAATACACCTTATTTCTAAGGATGTAGTGCCTAAATTTATTCACTACCTTAACTAACGCAAATGCTTGTTTATCAATCAATAAATAGTTCAATTTTGTATTTTGGAATTTAGTACTCATAAAATATATTGGGTGATCACATACATCAACTTTATGACTTAAAAATAAAGTCATAGTATGGTCAAATGCAAAATAACAGTGATAAAAGTCTTTTTAAAAGATAGGACTTATTAGGACTAAAGCTTGACTAATTGCCTTATTGATATCATTGAATGTCTTCTAAGACTTCTCATTCTAAGTGACCTTTTCATCCTTTTTAGCATGTCATTTAATGACTTTGAAATCTCTACAAAGCCAAAAATGAGATTTATTACAAAGTTTATCTTACCAAAAAATGACTTTATCTCTTTTCTATCAAGATCCTACTCCTTAAGAGCACAATTGATTACCTTTGTATAAGCAACTAAACACAGAATTAAACTAGAAGTAATATGTAACTAGAAGTTAGAAACAACACAAAATATGAGATACAAGAAACAATATAATCTATATTAACACTCTTCTAGAAGGAAATACAATGAATAAATCTCTCTCTCTCTTCTCACACCTCTCAAATGTATAGATCTCTTTCCCTCAAGAGTTCTCTCTCTCTTAATTACAACCAACTCAATCTTTGAATTGTCTACACCATTTCTTCTTGCAATGCTATGAGGATTTAACCCTATTATGTAGAGCTAGGATTCATGAGCCATGCATTCTCCACTGTTAGATGCACCTCTTAATCAAAGGTTCAAATCTGTCCTATCAAAAATAGAAATGCGGACTCAAGACTAACAGTTAATCTTTACATGAAAACAATCTATTTCTCCCTAAAAAATAGAATTCTAGGAATGCACAGGTGACCAATGTCGATCTCTTTTTGTCTGCATATGACTGATGTCAGCTGATCCATAACCAATGTCGATAGCTTTCAATCGATACCTGACCAATGTCAGCAACTGTGTAACTCCAGCAACCTCTGCATTTGCTCATCTAGGGAAGCTTTTAGCTCCACAACTCAATAATCTCCCACTTGGAGATAAACAACTGCACCTGTACCTATACAACAACATCCTCTAGCTTGTTTCTCCATCTTGAAGACTAACAAAAGTTGAATGAAAATTCAACTTCTCCTTTGTTATTAGCTTTGTTAGCATATCAGCAGGGTTCTCATCTGTATGGATCTTTTCCAGCTTCAACTGTCTATCCTCCAATACCTGTCTAATGAAGTGGTACCTAAGCTATATATGGTTGGTTCTTAAATGAAAGGCTGAATTATTTGCCAAATGAATTGCACTTTGACTATCATTGTATAATCTACAACTCTTTTACTCCTTTCCCAACTCTTCCATGAACTGTGTCATCCATATCATTTCCTTGCTAGCCTATGTGACTGCAATGTATTCTGCCTCTATAGTAGACAAGGTAACAACCTTCTACAACCTTGAAATCTAGCTAACCACCATTCCACCAATAGTGAACACATATCCTATGGTGCTTCTTTTGCCATCCAAGTCACATTCCATATCCGAATCTACATACCCATGTAGAGAAGTGTTTCCTTTCTTGGATTGGCCATAAACTTGCTGACAACTCCCACTACTTGGGCAATATTAGGTCTAGTACATACCATTGCATACATCAAGCTCCCAACTGCTAAATCATATGGAAGTTTACTCATGTATTCAACCTCATCATGTGATTTAGGACACTGTTCTTTGATCAACTTGAAGTGTCCAGCCATAGGTGTGCTTACCAATTTTGCATCCTTCGTATTGAACCTCTCCAACACCTTATTCACATAATCCTCTTGAGACAAAATCAAACTATGATTTTTCCTATCTCTCTTAATACTCATGCCAAGGATTTTCTTTGCTGCTCCTAAATCCTTCATGGCAAATGTGTGAGCTAATTTTACCTTAAGCTCAGTAATATCCTACATGTGTGAACTTACAATAAGCATATCATCTACATATAATAATAGGATAATATAACTACCATTATCCAATCTGTTAAAATAAACACAATGGTCAGATTAACATCTACTAAAGCCATGCTTTATCATAAACCCGTCAAACCTCAAATACCATTGTCTTGGAGCTTGCTTAAGACCATATAAGCTTTTCTTCAACCTGCACACAAGTTTTTCCTTACCTTTGACCTCAAAACCTTCAGGCTGATCCATATATATTTCTTCATCCAAATCTCCATGAAGAAATGGTCTTAACATCAAGCTACTCAAGATGCAAATCTTCAATAGCAACTAAAGACAATACAGTCTGAATAGAAGTCATGTTTACTACAGGAGAAAAAATTTCACCAAAATCAATACCTAGTTTATGTGCAAATCCCTTTACTACCAACCTGGCCTTATGTCTCATTTGTCCATTCTCTCCTTCCTTTATCCTATAAACCCATTTGTTTTTTAATGCTTTCTTTCCGACTGGAAACACAACCAAATCCCACATTTGGTTCTCTTCCAAGGAATCAATTTCCTCATTCATGCCATGCTCCCACTATTTCCTTGATTGTAACTGCATTGCCTCATCAAAACTTTTTGGTTCTCCACTATCAGTGATCAACAAGTAGTATAAAGAAGGGGAATAATGAATTGGAGATTTACTTACCCTTTCAAAACTCTTTATGGGAATTTGAGACTCATCTATAGCTTGTTGTCCACCTAAATTCCTTTCTATCAGTGACCGATCTCGGTCATCTTAGGTCAATGTCGATCTGCACCTGACCAACGTCAATTCCACCTGATCGACATCAGTTTCTATTTAATTGACATCGGCTCCTTCCTAACTGATGTTGGTATATATGTTTTCCTATGGGTGATTATTTTTACCTGTGAGCTCATTTTGGATCATAACCTCATCCAAATCACGATTGCCCTACTCAGAATTATTCAGCCTCTTGAGCTGATCATTGTACATCACCTTCTCATTGAAAACTACATCACAACTTCTAATAATTTTGTTAGTTTCTAAATTCAATAACCAGAATCTAAAATCTCCAAAACCATAACCAATGAAAGTACATTACATAGATTTAGCATCCAACTTCTTTCTATTTTCTTTATCAATGTGCACAAAAGCTTCAGAACCAAAAACTCTGAGATGTGAAAGATCTACCTTTTTACCTATCTAAGCCTCTTCTAGAATTCCACCATCTAATATAGTAGAATGTCTTTTGTTAATCAAGTAAACTATAATATCTATAGCTTCTACCCAAAACTCTAAGGGCAAACTAGCATGCAACCTCATACTCCGTGCACGCTCCATTATTGTTCTATTCATCCTTTCAGCAACTCCATTTTGCTGAGGTGTCCTTGGAACCATCCTTTCCCTATGTATTCCACTCATAGAATAGTAACTATTGAATTTATTACTGTAATACTCACCACCATTATCAGATCTAAGGCACTTTAATCTCAAACCTGTTTCATTCTCAACCAAAGCTTTCCATTTCTTAAATGTGTCAAAAACATCAAATTTCTTTTTTATGCAATAAACCCATACCTTTCTTGTAGCATCATCAATGAAAGAAACATAATACCATGATCCTCTAATAGAAGCTACCTGAGCTAGTCCCCACACGTCTGTGTGAACAAGCTCCAACTTGTGCTTCTTCTTTGTTTACCCAGTTCTGAGAAACCTTACTTTCTTCTATTTTCTAAAAATACAATGCTCACAAAAATATAGATCTATGCTTTTCAAATCTGAAAGCTTACCTTTTGACTTAAGAACATTCATTCCCTTCTCACTCATGTGATGAAGCCTACAGTGCCACAACTTTGTATCTACATTTGAAGTATATAAAATAAAAGGAGAATGATCGGTAATACAAGTAGATAGATAAAGTGTAGCTACGCTCTTACCTCTGGCTAATACAAGTGCACACTTGGAAACTTTCCAAGATTTAGCTGTGAGAGTTATTGTGCAACCCTCATCACCCAACTTTCCTATAGAAATCAGATTCTACTTTAGGATGGGTACATGCATGACATCCTTCAACACCCATGTGTTGCCATTCTACAATTTCAGCTACACTTTTCCTTTGCCAATAATTTGACAAGGTTCATCATACCCTAAATAAACTTTTCTAAAATCTTCATGGACATAATCATTGAAAAATTCTCTATTTGGGGTTGCATGGAAAGAGGCACCAAAATCTAAAACCCAAGATTCTACTTTATTATCCAAAGAAAATATAAGAGCATCCTGTGCAACAATACCTGCAACTTTTGCTTCTTTATTACCTTCATGCTAATTTTCTTCTTTAACTTTCAACCAACAATATTTCTTTGCATGCCCTTTCTTTCCACAATTACAGCAAGTTATTCTTCCATTTCTAGATTTGGATCTACCTCTCATCTTTGACTTTGACCTTGATATCCCTTGCTTGCCCTTCTCTCTTTGCCTTCCCCTGCTTTCAATACTTAAAGCATTTCCTGATGTTTCCTCTGTGCTTTTCTTATGAATTTATTCATTCAAGATTACACTAACAACATCATCAACTTTCAAGATATATGAAGCAGATGCAGTATTACTAACTGCCATTACCAAACTATGCCAACTTTCAGGTAAAGAGCATAAGATTAAGAGAGCCTTAATTTCATCATCAAAAACTATTTTGACTAAATTTAACTAATTTACTATTATATGGAAATCATTAAGATGACTAGATACTGATCCACCTTCCTGCATTTGCAAATTAAATAATTGCTTCATAAGATATACCTTATTCGAAGTTGAGGGCTTTTCATATAAATTTTCCAAAGTATCCATTAACTCTACCATTGTCTTTTCCTATGATAATTTGGAAATCATAGAAGATGCCAGGCTCAACCTTATAGATCCAAGAGCCTTTCTATCAAGAACATTCCATTCTTCATCTTGCATATCTGTGGGCTTGCTTGAAACCCCACCCAACGATAAGTATAGATCTTTCTGATACAAATAATCTTCTATCTGCATCCTCCATAATCGATAATTCTTTCCATTGAATTTCTCCATTCCTAGCTTACTTTCTTCTGCCATTGTTTTACTCCCACTCAATAAAAAACCCTTGAGAGTGAACCTGTAATCAATAAACACTAACCCGCTCTGATGAACCTTGTTAGTGAACCTAGCTCTGATACCACTTGTCAGGATCCTACTCCTTAAGAGCACAATTGATTACTTTTGTATAAGTAACTAAACACAGAATTAAACCAAAAGTATTATGTAACTAGAATTCAAAAACAACATAGAATATGAGATATGAGAAATAATACAATCTATATTAACACTCTTCCAAAAGGAAATACAATGAAGAAATCTCTCTCTTCTCACACCTCTCAAATGTATAGATCTCTTTCCCTCAAGAGTTCTCTCTCTCTTAATTGCAACCAACTCAATCCTTGAATTGTCTATGCCTTTTCTTCTTGCAATGCTATGAGGATCTAACCTTATTATATAGAACTAGGATTCATTAGCCATGCATTCTCCAACGTTAGATGCACCTCTTAATCAAAGGTTAAAATCTATCCTGCCAAATATAGATATGTGGACTCAAGACTAACAGTTAATCTTTACATGCAAACAATCTGTTTCTTCCTAAAAAATAGAATTTTGGGAATGCACAGGTGACTGATGTCGATCTCTTTCTATCTGCATATGACCGATGTTAGCTGATCCATAACCGACGTCAGTAGCTTCTAGTCGATACCTGACTGATGTCAGTGACTGTGTAACTCCAACAACCTCTACATTTGCTCATTTGGTGAAGATTTTAGCTCCATAACTCAACATTTTCTACTATTTGGAGGCTCTATTCTAGATATGGCCTCTACTCTTTTTTGATATATAGAGATCTCATATTCAGTAATGATATGACCCAATAATTTACTTTAAATAACACAAAAGATACTTTTCAAGGGGTTCAAGGAGATCTCATACCTTTTGCATTTATCAAATACTTGTTGTAAGTGCATAAAGTGATCTTCCCTATTTTTAGAAAAAAATGTTAGATCATATATATATATATATATATATATATATATGTAATGATTCACTTACCTATAAAACCTTGGAAGCCATGGTCCATTGCCCTTTTAAAAGTGACCCTTGAATTTATTAACCCAAAGGGTATTCTCTTATAGTTGAAGGCTTCCCACATGGTTGTGAAGGTTATTTTCATCCTATCTTCATTGTCAACCAACACATGGTTGTAACCTTAAAAAACCATCAAGAAAAGGCATCATAGCTGATCCTAAAACAAATTGAATCACTTGGTCAAGAGAAGGAAGAGGACATTTATCCTTTTTAGATGCTTTATTTAAATTTATAAAGTCAATGAATAGCCTAATATCACCATTCTTCTTCTTGAATAGCACCAAATTAGCCACCAAGGTATAATTCCTGATGGGAAACATAATTCTAGAATCTAGTAATCTCTTGACCTCTTTAAAGATCATTGGTTCTAAGTCAGGGTTCACAAGTATTTGATTTTGTCTAAAGGGATTATAACTTTATTTAAGGGGTATATTATGGGTGATGACCCCTGGATCAAATATATTTAAGTCATCATAATACTAAGCTATAACATCTTTATACCTAGTTAGCAACTATTTGGCCTTCTTGTTCTCAATATTGGTGAAAGCTTTTCCCACATTAACCAGTTGGGGTTAATCTTGGGGGCCAAGATCCATTACATTGTAGTCCTTTCCACTTACCTTGGGAATATTATAAAATTTAGTTAGTTTGTCTTGATCAAATCTCCTTTTTAAGGTAATCATGCCTTTGGGAATTTATTATCATTTAGCTAAATGACTTTACCATTAAACTTGTCCTTTTTAAATGCATTTTCATCAGTTTCATCAATGATATGAGCATTAAATGATACAAAATTGGTCATGAAATCCAATATCTATTGATCATCACTGGAGAACTAAAAATGATTTATATTATCAGGGACTAAAGGAAAGGGTACCATATCAATGCTAAAGTTAGGGGAGTCTTGGTTGGGCATGAAATTGGTTGTAGCAGATGACAATCCATCAGCAACTTGGTTCTCTTCCCTTTAGATGGAGACAATGCTAAAGGCATAAAAAGACTCAATTAGATCCTAGACACTAAACTTATCCCTCTTAAGGTATGATATTTTATATTTATATTTTTTCCTCACTTAATTGACTACTAGTTCTAAATCTCCATAGACTCAATTTTTTCACTTTGTTTTTTTTATAGAAAATTACAAACCTAGGATAAGGGCCTCATATTTAGCAAGATTATTGGTATAAGGGAATTGGAGTCTCTAAGAATCTTGGTATTTATTATTAATAGGGTTAATTAGGAAAACACCAACTCCAAGTCTAGCCTTACACCTAGCACCATAAAAATGTAACTTCCACAGTCTAAGAATAACATGAGTACTTTTGGGATAACATATCTTTATAGTCTCCATGATGAAAACCCCTAAGTATGAGTATATAATGTTAACCCTTTCATTTAAAACATTATACTCGATAATTATGTGATTCATCCTTGGCTCTCTCTGAACCCTAATTTGATTAAGAACTCCCATGGTAGCCACAAATGTGAACAATCTATGAACATGTAGCCATTCAGGAATTTGATCTATTGCTTGCTTAATAAGATTACATAAACATTATGAATATCAACAACTTGAATATCAATAAACTACTACATTCTAGGCTTAGAATCCAATTGCATATGAGCATTTAAATGTTCTCTAATTACCTTGACTCTAGATTTATCTAATTGAGTTATAACTATATTAGACTTAATAGGAGTCAAGCCAAGTTACTTGTAAATACCTATTGGAATGATATTGGTAGGTACTTTAGAATCAAATAAGAAATTGTGTATGTTCTTATCAAACATCTTGACTGTTAGAAAGAAAGGAGGATACTTTACCTTAGCTTTATATACAACCACATTAGCATTGTCAGCCTTGGGTAGTTTGCTAGAATTTTTTTATAATGATTCAAGCAAGATGTCACTTTGTTCTATGACCTACATTAATTCATGAAAGGTAATGTTAGTCTTTATCTTCTTTATACCTTCAACTATATTATATCTAGTTTTATTGAAAGAACTAGGAACATCAACATTAGGCTTAGAGATGTTCCCTTTGGGGGGCTCTGGATTATTACTTGAAGTAGTGTCTAGAAGAGTTACAAAGTTATTTGGAAGTGTTGAGGTAGTCAAGGTTTGCCTCTATTATTTATTAATCGAGGCATAAGTATTCTTCAAGAATTATTGGAATGCTTGGATCTCCTTAGGGACCTCATTAAGTTCATTCTCTTCTTGAATGAGAAAATTAAAGATCTCCATCATAAAGGCTTGATTGGATGATTTGGATTTAGAGGTACCTACACCACTATCCTTGTTAGGGATTACTTCAAATGTGTCTAATTATTCTTGGAAAGATTAAAAGGCTTTAAAATATATATACAATCAATCTCACCATGCTTGGTTGTATAATTCACTCTGTAATAATAAGTCAAAGCATTATTAATAAGATTAATGTCTATAGTCTTATTGCTATAAGATGGTTCATTAGCCTTGTTATTATGGAAACTATCATTTTAAAACCTATTGTTTGGAATATTAAACCTTTCAAATTAGAAGTTCCTACCAGGTTTTTCTCTAGTATTGCCTACTTATTTTTGTAACTAAAAGAAATTAATGCTTATTTTTTTGACCATTTTAAGTATAGATTCATTCTCATTCTTGGGAGTTTCAAAAATTTATAGATATTTATTATTATTACCAACAAATGGTATTAAAGATATTTGATCATTTGCATTGAAGCTATTAGTAGGATGACTCAAGAATCCTAAATTATGATTAGGAGTAACATGACTCAAGGGAAATTGATTGAGATTTAGGAGTTGATTCAAGACTGAAATATTTTGGTTGTCATTGGGGAAGATGTTTAGAATGGGCATATATGGTTGACATTTAGAACAAAATAGGCCATTTGTCCTTAGGGATGAATTTGATCATTGATGATTATTGATTCACAATAAGCCTTAGCTAATGAATTTATATATAGAATAGATCTCTTCAAAAATATAGAGGTCATGGGATCTACCGCATCTTTGTATATTTATAAAACTAAAACATCATTAGGTTTATAATATTATATGGTCCTACTATATGTATTTTGTAATATATCATTAAAGGACCTTATGGGATCACTTGCATCCCTTTTAATGGTGGTGAACTAGTGATATATGACACATGGACTAACAATTTTACCAAACTCATCTATAAAAACATTAGTAAGCCCATCCTAACTGATAATATAATTTTTAGGTAAACTCAAAAACAATTCATAAGTATCATATTTAAAAGTAAAGGGAAATATTCTACATGATACATCTTCACACACATGTATAAACCTTAAAGAAGATTTAGAATATTTAATGTGCTCTTCAACAATCACTATACTAGTTAGATGAAATATGGGTAAATACTTTTCAAGGTTAAGTGGGAGATCATGTACCACAATTGACACATTAATTGAAGAGTCTCCCAACCAAGCCATACCTAGATGAAGGTTAAAGGCATAGATACCTTAGAGAGGTGAGGTTGGAAATGATTTGGAACATCTACGCCTACCTTCATCTCACCTGGATCTTCTGTGAACCTTAAGTTCAAGTAAAGGTTCCCTTGTCTTTTAGTGTGATCTAGTTTGAATCCTTAGAAATTTTAGCTTGAAAGTTGAAGACCTTGTTTAAATATGATGTATCAAGTTAATCTTTATAAAAATCAATGGTTAAACCTACACATTAACCACATTATGAAAATATTGTGTAAATAATAGTAAAGGACGTAAATCTTTGATTAAGTTATCTCAAAGATGTGTCTAATTATGTAAATATGATCTATATTTATAAGTCTAATCTTGAATAAACTTATATCTATGAAATATATGCCAACCTTTGATCAAAACAAGTCATCCTAACCTCAAATACTATGGATTCTCAAGTCTCAAGCTATCTTTATCAAAATAAGAATCAAACCTCAAAGAATTGTGATCTTTGTCTAAGAAAACAACAAGATATGTCAAAGGTCACAAAGATCAATGATCTTTACACTTATAGGCAAATAATTAATCAAAATCACAAATATAACACCAATCTAAGATCAAAACACACTAAAATCAATAAATATTCAACCAATTTATAGAGATTTCCCTCTTTCTAGCACCAATAGAATGCTCTCTTATTAATGCCTCTAAATGTATCACCTGGGTTCTTAGTGTTCAAAGAACATTTTTAATTTTATAATTATAGGAATTCAGAGCATGAGTAGTAAGTTGTGTCAACTTAATGTTTACCTATGGTGAAATAATAATAGAGTAATGTATGAATGTTCCATAAAATTTATAATAGTTTATGGTTGGGAGCTGTCATGGTCTAATTCTTTATAAATTGTAAGTATCTTTGCTAATGCTAGTGAATTATCATCAAAACTTAAGCTATAGATTAATATAAATGGATATTTCTAATGAAATGTAAGCTATAGTGATTTGGTTAAAAAGAAGCAAAAGGGAAGGGTAAGGTAGAAAGAAAACAAGTGATTGTTGATCGTTGACTCAAATATCATGACAAAGTTTTAATTACAATTGAACCTGTATTTAACCAGTATATGATGAAAAATAGCATAAGCTCAGATCTCACAACATACTAGGCAAATTTATTAGGATAATATGAACTCATATAATTAATAACTAGATTTTGATTTAAAGAATTGTTACCAAACTCAAATAACATAAGCACATCTGAATATAAAACAAATGAAAAGAATAAAATTAAAAATCTTTAAACTAATTTAGCATAATCACAAATTAGCAACCTTGTATCACAAGTGTAAATTCAAAATTTAAAGAGACTCTTCAAATTCAAGATTAAAACCAACAATTGAGAGAAAGATATATTAACAAATGACACATCAAATTTGGACAATATTTATAGAGTTCCTTGACTGTATTAATTGCTCCAAGTATACAAATTTTGCTCAAAAATCTCTCCCGCTTAAAATATGGTAATACTACCTTCTATAGAAAGATAAGATAATATATTAGTTAGTTATAAGATTAAAAAATGTATAAAAGATAAGGACAACTATCCTTCTTCAAAAAATTCTAGAATGCATTTGTTTTTCAAAACTAGATTGACCTAGAGGTGAAAATGCTAACAAAGTAGCATATTCCTTTACAAAAGAATATTCCCTATTTCAAATATTACAATGTTTTAAAAAAAGGAATATTAACTAATGGGTGGGCCCGTTGTTGAAGGACTCCATTGTTGTCCCTATAGAAGCTCCAAAGCCTTTTGATGTTTTTCTTGAGCAAGCTCCAAATCCATTGGTGGATTTTAAGGGCACTCTTCTTTGTTGTCATCTAAAACTTCTAGTTCTCTATCATTTCTGGACATGGCATCTTTGATCTTCTGAGCTTTAGATACCCTTTCTCCATCATTGAAGATCATATCAAGGATGCTACTATTATTTATTCTTGATTGTCCTTATCTTTTATTCTTAATTTCCTAGACTACAAAATTATCCATGTGCTTGAATTTATCCTCCTTGATGATGCCTAGGATAATGGGCTATGTAGGGTCTTTAAGCATTATGTTAAGGAGTTGTTCAATTCTCTTTACTAGATCCTCATCATCCTTGAGAATCCTCTCTAAGTCCTGTGTCTAAGTGTTTAAACCTTGGATCTTATCAACCTTAATCCCAAAAATGAAATTCTAATGTCCTAAGCTAATTAACTTGAATCTAGGGATCTACTTCTTAACTCTAATGTTGATTAACCCTATTATTTGATCCACTGAGGCTTGTCATTGGGTTATTAATCCCTTGACCATTGTGTCTTATTATGCCAATATACTTTGCCTTAGCTTGATTGATTTTAAAGATTCAAACATGTCAAAGGAATCTTTAAGCATCTTGATCATTTCTCTGAGCATTGATAAGATGGACTATGTATTTAAGTCTTCACTTTATTTCTCAAGGTTGGATATCCTCTACTTCATCCACCTACTTTTATCTCTAACTTGAGCTGAATGAGCCTCAGCTATGCTTTCAACATCCTCTTCATAGATGGGTAGTTCATCAGGTTGTTTCCCCTAGCTAGAGTTAGACCTAAAAAAATCTCAACCTTTTAGAAAGTGAATTCTTCAGTCTCCACCATGGCTTTCCTTATTGTGACTCTTTCTAATCCAATTATCTTTGGATTGAAATTTACTATAGTATATGACTCACTATATTTTGGAGGTTATAAGACCTCTACCCTTGTGCTACTTGATGTTTCTAGAGTATCCATCTTCTTGTCATCTAGCCCTTTAGTAGTTACAATTCTTCTATCTTATTACTCTTTTATTAAGGCCCTTATCTATAAATTGATTTATTTATGCACATCAACATTGATGGAATAGGTTAGAGCCCATGAATGGGACAAGAAATGGATCTTTTGTAACTTCCCATAGGAAAACCAATTAGGGATGATTGGTTCATGAATGGGTTACTCATCATTGTATACATTGATCTCACTTATGAGATGAGTGAGAGTCAACTTTGTCCTTTTCTATCCAACAAGGACAATTACTAGTTCTACTTTTCTCTTTTTTAGTTGTGCCACTAGGAATAGGTCTAGGGAAACCTCCTTACCCTTATCTTCCCTCTCAACCTCCTCTACTTGAGCCTATGGTTCTTCAACATGTGCTTCTTCTTCCTCAGAACCATTTGTTTTAGCAAGGACCTTGAGGATATCCTCTACTATTTCATCAGGCTTAAGGGCAATCATATCCAAGTGTTCAATAGGGGAAGCTAGTCTTTGATTGAGATATGAGGATGAATGTCCCTCATCGAGTCTCTCCTCCAACTTTTCCTTATTGGTACCTTATAAAATTTGTGTTTAGGGTTGTCGTATTTCCATCTAAGATTGTTCCTAAGGTTGCCTAAAACGTTTAGTCAGAAAATGATATTGAAGGGGGTGCATTTACCATATATACCCTAGTGATTTTCCATCACTATTCAATATATTCACAAGTTTGAGGTTGGTTTTCTTGAATATAGCTAGTAATTCTTCAAAATCATGGGCCTTGATGTGGAGGGTGTCATAAGGACCCAACTAATGCTCATAGATTAGATTTGGTAGCTATTTGTTTTCTAGATGTGGGCCCACTACATTATTAGGATCCTAATGCCTAAGGTCATCCAATTGAAACATAAAGGAATCTCTATGTCTAGCTATGGTGTCCACCTGTTTATAATCCTACAAAACAATTCTTCCAATTATAAAAGGAAAGGGATGGAGGAGACACTTAATTTTCTCCTTGTAGACTCCATAAACCCCATTAAGGAAGTGGGATGTAATTTCCTATTTTGATATCTTGTTGGGAACATAGATAGGTAAACTATAAGGTTGGGTCATAATTCCCTCAATTTTGATTATAGTGAAATTTGGGTAAAACCAAATATCTCCCATCAACTCCACATACTTATTAATTATAGGGCTCATCTTGGGTATAGGAGACCCTATAATGGCCTCTACCAAAGTAAGATAGACATAGTCATAGATGAATTGCATATGGTGTATGTACTTTAAGATGTGTAGCTTTGAGTAGTGGTAAGAGATGGTGTTTTTTCCTTCTGAAGACCAATTTTTTATGTTAGGGACCTTGGTGGAAGCTAGAAGGGCATCTAACAAATAAGACATCATAAAAAACTATTATCTCATCTCCCTCTTTATGGTAGTAAATTGTTTTTCTAGGTGGATACTAATCATATCCCCAAGTGGAATAATGAGCTCTTTCTCCACCATAAAGTAAACATAAGACACCCATTTTTTATTGATATATGTGGTTGTAGGGGCTCTAAATATCCTATTTAATAAGGTCATGATTAGCCTAATTCCCTCCTTAAATTGGATAATTGGGATTATTCCCTCAAAATCTTAGAATACATGGTTCCCTTGGAGTAACCATGTCCTACAGATGATATCTAGATCATTCTCATTAGTCCATTCCTTTATTTTGGGTAAATATATATAAGGTTTTAGTAGTTTATAATATCTCTAAAAGGATAATGGGGACATATAAGCCACTCTCCTAGATATTACTTTGTTGATAATCTAATCATTATCAATTCTATAATCAATAAAAATTGGAACAAGGACATCACTGCAATGGAGTACCTTTAGTTTGGCAGTAGAATGGTGGAGGCCAACCATTATAAATACAACTAGGTCATAGTATCTCATATTAACTATGGTATTCCTTTGTTCTTATTTGGTGGTGGGTTTCATCTCCTTAATGGTCCAAAAAATCTTGGACAAATTTGTGTTGCCATTATTTAGGGTTATACTATCTAGTTCCATATCTTTCAAAGCCCTTCCTTCATTGTCTATGGATATGTATAACTCCATTTCATCTCTTAATTGTTTTCTACAAGCTATCATGGATTAAAATGCCTAAACCTTGCATAAAAGTGACCTTAAATAAACCTAGTTGATTTCAAATTATTCACAGCTAGATTACAAATGGTCTGTAGTTTTCTCTTTAATGTTCAAAACATAATTGATCTTGTTTTGGATTTATTGCAATAAACTAGGATCACTTAGGGTCACTTTAATGAAAGGTTTAAGGCTTTAAAGCTTTAATGGTGGTATCTCATTTGAATTTCAACTCATATGTTCTTCATATTTGATTTGGAAATTTGATTTTATACGTTCACATTATTAGGCACATAAGATCTCTTTTTTGTCATTTTTTATTTCATGGCACTTATGTGGCATCAATATGGAACCTTTCATGGAATTTTTCATAAATTACATTGAAGCATTATCCATTGGCATCTAAAATTCCATTTTGTTTCAAATCATTAGATAAAGATTTTTGTATTAGCATGAGCCATTGATTGTAATTTGATCCATCACTTGTCATTGGAATTTTTTGGTATTGATCCTCATGGTTGTGCCATTTGGCACCTCCATAGGACTTTCAAGCTCTGGCACCTTTGTCATTTGTATGTTGAATGTGCATCTACCATGCATCAAACCTGTGGGATCTTAGAGCTCTATTGAAAAGTCATTGGTTCCTTCACACCATTGTATCATCCTTCGATGATGAAGTACAAGCTATAGGATTTGTAAGATGCACAATTTTTAAGTCAAAAAAATATTAAGGAAGGGACTTAGGTTTAAATATATTAGGATAAGGTTTATTTAATGTTTATTAAATGTGAAATAAACTTTAGGCTAAAGTGTTTATTCCTAAGTTTTTGAGATTTATAAAAAGGTGACCATGGCCAGATATTTTAATCCAAAGTTTACATTGTGTTTAATAAACACAATGCACACCTTGGGCTAAAATACTTATGCTAAGGTCTTAGAACATGCCCAAAGGGTTCAAAGTGATATAAAGATTCAATGCTAAATTTTGACATAGAGCTTTATTGTATTAATAAACATAATAAAATCTTTCATTAGAAGCATTTGGGATGAATTTTATGTCACAAAGACCATTTTTAAAATAATACTTGGTATAAATATTTAGCCTAAGGTTCATAACATTCAAAAAATGCAATGGGGACATTAAGATATAGAATTAGACTAAATTAATTTTGGCATATATTTAGACTATGATACCATTTAATTATTTATAATTTAAAGATTTCAAGTGATTGAAATTCCTCCAGGAGGTTTCATTAGTTTACAACTATAATTTATGAGCTTTCTAAATGGCATTTTGGAGTATATCATGGTTTTGAGAAAAATAATCCACTAGCTTTAATTTGATGGTATCATAGACATTAAATGTGTCGTCATGAACATCAAATGATAGTCATGAGAATGTCAAATTTAGGCTTGGTAAGTTCTTAATTTTAATGGAATTAAATTTGATGGTTGTGTAGACATCAAATACATCCTTTTGGACATCAAATAATAGTCATATGAATGTCAAATTTAAGTTCATCAAACTCTTGTGACCCAATATGAGAGTGTCACATGGTCACTCTATGGGACATCCCAAGATCTCAAACTCAATTCATTCCATCTAATTAAAAGTCATGATGAAGTGAGAGTTGTTCAATCATGATCCAAGATCTTGCTCATGATTGGTCCCTTCTGACATATGACACCCTTCACTTTTAATATTTTAAGGTGGGAGTGTAATATGGTAATACCATAGGCCTCTTGGGGATTTGAATTTTTAATTGTGTCTTCCTTTTATTTGACCTTTAGTTTATAATGAATCAAGAACCATTGATCAGGATCTGAGTGCTTGAACATGATTGGTTCATTGGACTAAGTCCTCAATTTTTTTTGGATTTCTTTTCATCAACCAATTGAAAGGTGGCGAGGAAGTGTAAATCATTGGATCTTGCAAGATGTGAGGTACTTAAGTTAGAACTAGTATGAAATAAAACTTAGGATAAGGTTTAGACTAAAGTTTCATTTGTATTAATAAATACAAATGGGGCATTAAAATTAAAGCTTTAGGCTAAGTAGGAAATAATAAAGGGAACCATGCTATAAAATGAAAGGGACACTGCTAGCATAAAATTAGACCATGGTTAGAAATAAATAGGAACAAAGGGGAAAAATAAAAGTGGACCAAGCATAATTTTTAAAGCTAAGGTTTGGTTGTGTTAAAAAACATGACAAAGTCTTAACATAAAAATTAAGCTTAAGTTCAAAACATATTTAAAATGTTCCCACAAAATGCTCTTATCAAATTTGAATTTAAACCAAGAGTTTATGTTAGGGATTTAGAACATGAATCCACCATAAAGTATTCCATGAAACCTGTAACTTAATGATATGAAGACCAATCATTAGCAATGTTAGGCAAGATTAAATCAAAGCATAACTCAATAAGCTAGTTTATCAAAGTGGATGATCTTCAAATTTTAATAATTATAAAAATAGGCCATGTTTTTAGGTTTAAGCTTTAAAACATCTTAAGGGTCCCAATTTTCAAAAATGGGGTTATGTTAACCTCAACATGTTTTTTATCCTTCACATGTGTTGAGTTTTAATGATTTATAGGTAATTGATCTTGGGGTGGTCATATTAGAACAAATCAGAACAATTGACACTCACAAACTTAGTTTGCATAATAGATCATTATCATATTACAAGGTCTAGTGGGACCAATATCCTAAATATAGTGCCACTTGGGAATATTATGATTTTTACAAGATGTTTCCACTTTTTTTTACTTAATATGTTGTTGGATATTTATTTTTTATTGAATAATTTTTAAATTTTAGAACTTATGTTTGAATAAGTGTCATCGTGACAATGACAAACTTTAGGGGGGAAGATGTTACATCTTGATTTCCTATTTAGACCTAATAACCTTTTGATTATTGGATTTTATGGGTATTATTTAATAATTACTATTCTGTTTAATCTATATCTCATATCTTGATGTATGGATAATTATATGTTGCTTAATTTAAATGATTGTTAATTGTGGAGTTATCTATACTTTCATATTATGTACATGATGATCATGTTTATTTAGTTGGTTATAATAGTATATTATGGATTTTATATTGTTTCAAGATAACTAAATTTATGGTTTTCA
This sequence comes from Torreya grandis, assembly GCA_037957365.1. NCBI lineage: Eukaryota > Viridiplantae > Streptophyta > Pinopsida > Cupressales > Taxaceae > Torreya > Torreya grandis. The sequence goes on from JARHVA010004793.1 coordinate 952,158, forward strand.
GGTGGATTTAAGATAAATTCATCCCTTAGACTATGATGAAGGTAGGGCATCATCAGAGAGGGTGATGTAGATAGAGGCATTAGGGGATGACAAATTGAAGACTATGAACTTGCACACACCATAATAGTTGAACATGCTTTTATGTTCATTACTTGATTTGATAAATAATATTTGATTTAAAAAACAATCATGTTTGTTATGATTGAATATGGTTATGTGTTACATTTATGTTTCCATATTTATCTGATCTCATATGATGATGTTGTTATATCAAGTGATTGGAATCCTTGTATGCCTTTATTATGACTTACAGTTGTCTTTGGATAAAATTGAATGTCATTGAGATTGTCATTTATGAAACACAATTATATATTGGTAGGATAGACTCTATTACCTTGCTTTCTCTGTGTGTTAAGTTGATTATATACACAATGATAAGTCAATCATAATGGTTGCATTATTTAATGAATATTGGGAAGTCATGATATTAATTCAATGTTATAATGTTTAGTTAGAGTTTTATGGTCTTATTAATGACTTCATGCTAGTCATCATTATCATTAAAATAAGAATGTTAGGAAGAATTTAGTGAATTCGATGTTTCATTGATTAGTGCTTAGAAAGAATTATTATTACATTGCATAATTATCAGAATGTTCAAGAGATTAGGGTTACTAATTTGTGTGTTGACTTGTGTTATCAGGTAATTATGTTAAATAATGATTTCATTTTTATTTTTGCACAGAGAAACATTTGGTTTAACTATTATACTATGAGTTAACTTTTTCATGCGAAGATTTATTTAGAGAGCTCATAATGAGTTTAAGAAATTATGGTAAAGAAAGTGGAGAAATACATTAGCATTAATTAAGAATGAATTCAGATGAAATCAGAGGAGGAGATGTCAAGGAGTACACAACATGAGATAATAGACATAGGAGAAATATAAATGTTTGAATAAATTAGGAGAAAGGATTGTCATTCACCATTCTATAAAATCCATCACCAAGCAATTTCTATGATTAATTTCATATTGGTTTAATTATGAGATAAAAAATGAATTTTTTGCTAGTTAATGGTACAAAATATAGGGAAACATGACTAGTACCATGGATGGATCAACCATCCATAGAACTAGGCATGTGACTCAAAACCCTAAATTAAACAACCATAGGTATAAACTCTTTGCCATTATACAAATATGAAATTGAGTTTTAATGAGGACATCGTGTGTATATTGGTTGGATTGAAACCATAGATAAATTCATAATTATATGGATTTCATTATCTTGGGTTATAATATAAAAAGGGATTTTGGTTTAAATTTGGTTATTTCATATTATATCAATTAATATATATCAATATTTATAAAAATTACTATTTTATTATAAATCAACCCATGTTTTTGAGTAGACCCATATTAGGGTATGGTTAGAATATATAAAAAAAACTAGTATTAAATAAACCCTTATAGGGTTTGGTTGTGCATTTTAAAAACCTAATGATAGCCATTTAAGCTTTGATAGTATTTCCTTTATGAGGTAGAATAGAATGAGTATGGTTTTTAATATTTATATAAAAATTATAAATATACATGGATATATATATATATATATATATATATATATATATTCGATAAGACTTTCTTAGCCTATGATAAATACATATACATATGTACACACATACCATGAAGTGGGGTGGAAATGATGTTAGGAGATGAATTCCTAGGTCAACACTTCCCTAAAGAACACATGAGGAGGTGATGAACTCCCGTTCACAAGCCAAAATACATAAAAATAAAGACAAGTGAAAAGATTTTAGGGTTGCATTTGGATCACCCAAACCATATGGATTTGGGGAAGGCCTTAACAACTTTATTTTCAAATTTTTAGACTAAACTGATAAAGGCAAAGAATGAGTGCTTTTGGTCACCTAAGTTCCATAAAAGGGATGGGGGGAGAGCATGCATGCATCAATAATTTTTATTAAAAATAAATGACTTTAAACAAATAATAATAAAATGAACAAATCTTAGGAGTATGTAACTAAGTGTGAAAGTTCATTTTATTGCTCTAAAATGAGATTTTTTGTAAAAATTTTAAGCCCCTTGGTACTTATTTTAAAACTTGGAAAACTTAAAAAATAACTAAGGTATTGAAAAGAAAAAGGTTCATAATAAACACCAAAGACAAAGTGTGCAAGATTTAATTATGTTTAAACTTGGTTTTTTCCACCTTAGTACCTATAATTGTTATAGGATTTGCCTGTTTATAATCCAAAAGTGAGAGAGAAAATAACATTTCAAAATTGGCTCTCAAGTTTCTTGTTTTTTCTATCTCATAGAGATCAACGTAAATACATGTAAGGATCGATGTTGGTTCATAGGAATTAACTTTAATTGATCCAAAAAGGATCAACATTAGTCGATAGAGATTGATGTTGATTATTGAAAAAACATAGAAAAACACAAGATGGTTTGATATAAAATATTATTAGCAAAACAAGCCTAAAACTTAAATATCCCCCTAGATCTTTAAGAAAATGGTTAAACAAATGACATACAGGCCCCAAAACACAAAAATAAAGATAAAAAACTCAAGAAAAACTAGTTAATCACATTTGTTTCATGCTCTATTCTTCACATAGAGATTAATTTCAGTTCTAGGAGAATTGGCATTAGTTTGGGAGATTCAATGTTGGTCTTTGTGTAACTTGTGTGTTGATAAAAAAAATAATTATGTGAAAAATGAAGCTAAAACTCACTTCTTAAGATTCTTAAGTGTTCATTAGAAAAACTAATTGTAGCATATTAATCTCCTTGATTATATGGGATGGTTCATTTTATCCCGCTAGACATGCCATTTATGATCAAGGAATCTAGAAAAGGAGGTTAATATTGTGTTAGTTCAAAAAATAAAACTCGAATAAACACAATAACACTTACACTCCTAGCCTAAATACTAGGGAGATCTTAGTAATAAAAATTAAATGAAAGCATAATAAAAACATAAAATATAATAACTCTTTTACCTTCCTTGGGAGATCTAAATGTCTTTATTGAATGGCTTGATCGACTTGTGTATCAAGAAGTCCTTGGAAATGAAGCTTGATTGGCTCATTCTCTCCTTAGAACCTTGGATTGTGATTTCTTATCTTAATTTTTGGGCATGGTAACATTACTTGCATGAGTCTCATGGTACAAATCCTACATAATAACTCTACAATATCAAATCTTATTAATAAAGAGGTATGGCCTTATATTTATAGCCTTGAGAATTAGCTCACATCCAAGGTGAGTTAAGGTTAAGTTTAGTCTTGGAATGGGTTCAAACTAAACCTAGGTGCATTAAAAATAACTCCAGTAGAGTTTATAGTTGTCAAGTAATTATGATTTTCAATTATTAAGCATGTCTCTCAAATTATATATTTTAGGATATTTTCAAAGAGCTTGATAACTCATAAAGGCAATGATGAAAGGCTTGGATATTTTGAAGTTTTGAATATATATTTTTAGATATTTATTAATTTTAAATGGATAATTTAACTAGGCATTTAATTTGGTTTAGTTTGTTAATTTATTTTGATTAGCCTTTTATCTCTTTGCATATTTGATTTAAGTGTACAAGTTCCTAACTTAATAGGTCCACAGGCCAAATTGATAGTTGTGATGCCACAAGGTGATTAGAGATGAATCTATGGGAGTTTATTATTGCATATGATAGGATACCATAATTAGGGATGTCTTAACATGATCTTGAGCTTTGATGAAAGATGTGTAATCAAACTTGGGACATTTAGTGATTCTTAGTCATAATTTGTAATGGTTTGTAGGAATCAGTCTGAAGTCTAGTTAGGAAGATAATTGTGTCTAGTTTTAGGTGTCTAAAGTTCCTACTATCACTTATAACATATACATAGATCCTTAATTACATTTTAAATATTTTAAAAACTTATATAAATATTGGATTAATCTCAACACCTTTACTAATACCAAGATCTTAACTAAAACTTTCACAAGTGATGTTTTGGATTGGTATAATCAACTCAAATATCATATTATATCTAGTTTATCAAATTTAGTTAATGTATTGGTAGAATAATTTCAAATTAATGATCTTCCTAAAAATTCTTAGCTCACTTTATCAAATATAAATAATTAGAATCTATAAAATCCCAAATTTTCATAAACTATGGAAAACCTTATCTAATAAAGTTGAACATAACATGTCATAAAATAACCTATTACACTTATTCAATAATTATATCCATTATAAATTTCAATATCATGTTATTAATCTCTCTCCAAAATCTTTGGAAGAATCCCTTAACCAAGCCAAACATCAATATTTTCTCATAAGACAATTTAAGCCTTTCCAAACTCTTAATGGAACCCAAATACTTATAAAATATAAAGACTATAATGTTACCAATTATGGAGTTCTAGATACCTATGATTCCATACACACTATTCATGTTATTACCCAAAGTGGTCCTAGTGATCTTAATCTTTCATAACCACTCCCAAACAATACTTTACCACAACATAGTTCTACATTTTTCCAAGTGAATCGTGTAGACTTTAACTAATTATATATAAATATATTCCATAAGTGAAAAAATTATCTCATTGACATGATTTTAAATAGGTGAAACAAGTGTTTATGTAATATGATCTTTAATATGTGTAATAACTATATTTTCAAATGTAATTTAATAGGTGGAACAACCAACTAAAATGGTGCTTGAATATAGAGATTACTCATATTAAATACCTAAAACTTTGAAAACTTTATTAAAATGTATATATTTTATACATTGATTTATTATTTATGATAATATGTCCTTATAACATACTAAATACCCCTATTCTTGTTTATACTAGAAATATGTTTTCTAATGTTGTTAAGCCTCCTTGAATAGGTAGCACTATATTCCCAACAATATTATGTGTATGTCCATATAATTATTTGAATACTTTTTTATGTGTCTTGTAAATCCTAATTTATGTACCCAAGAGTATAAGTAAATGTCATTTTACATGATTTTTTATTTGATCCATTATCAATCATGACACTATGTATAGGTTTTTTATTGCTATAACCTCTTATAAAGAGTACATGCCTATATGAATCATCATTGACAATATCATTGTAATCAAATGTGATTGTCTGATAGTGTTGGTATGCATGTAAATGTACAAATAATACTATATATTGGATGTACATATGTCAAAAGATGAGGAGGTGAATTGTACTTAGGGTGTACTTTTGAATTGTCTATATTTTTCATGATTTGGAAATGGATTATTAAGTTTTTATAATATTGAATTTTAATTTTGTTATGGCCTAGACTCCTTTTTGGGTTTACTTAACTCAATATTATTATCATCTATATGATCTTATTTCTTATTCATTATCCTATAACACTTGTTTCAATATTTTCTGTGATAGTCACAATATGCATTTATAGTGAATATCTTATGTTGAGGTTTAATCACGCCAATCTCTAATGGTAAAGGGAGAGATATGAGATGGTAGACAAGTAATTTATGAGACAATACATGAGATATTGATTTTAACTTTTAAGATTACATCTTTGGTGGATTTTTTATTGAATCTTATTCACTATTTTTGATACTACATTGACTGTTATTTTTTCTTCATTCTTACTTTTAGTAGATTTGACATTGTAGTTTGGTTTACTTTGAAACTTAGTATTTTAAATAGATGGAATGTTTGGTGCATACTTGAGCTTGTTCAAATATATGAGCTTAAGTTTTCTTTATTTGACTATATGGAATGACACATTAAAATCTTTTAATTTTAAAAACATGATAGACTCATGGAATGCTTCTAGAAAACTTTGGGTGAATATGTCTTATAACTCATTGCCTGCCATAGAATTTTTCATTTTAACTATCATAGTTCTATATCAAAGACCATATTCATTGATTGGCTCATTGGACCCTTTTTTGAGTTTATAAATTTATGCATAAAAGAGTTTTTCACTAGTTTTGATATACAAAAGTGCTATAAATTGATCTACTAAGGGATTGAATGATTTAACTAATTGGAGTGAAATATCATAGAACCATAACAAAGCATAGTCTTTGAGGCTTATTATAAATATATTGGCTAATAATTTGTCATTTTAAGTATAATCCAAGCATGTTTCATGGAATTATTGAATATGTTTTTTCATATCACCTTTAAATTCATAGAGTGGTAACTTGGGAGAGTTAAAAAGCCTTTTGGAAGTAGGTAAGTGGATAGCTTGCATGACAAAGTATTTTTAAGCAAAGCATGGGAGCCCATGGAATAAATAGCTCTAGAGAAACCTTAGTATATTTCCAACACCCTATCCTGTATGAATATGACATTATATTAAAGATAATATACATTATATGAGGTTGGTAATGGACTATGAGTAGTAATTTTATACATCTAAAAGACTATTAGTAGTAATTGTATACATCTAAATTAACTATCTCTATTATTGACTACTAATTACCATTATTAATTACTATCTAATATCATATCCCTAAAATTAATAACATCTCATTTACATTCCTCACATCATACACTAGCCTTAATTTTCATATCATATCTATTATTCATCATATTATCACCCTATTATCACTTTATTTAATCATTAATCAAAACCTCACATGATCTATAAGTTTTAAATTCATCCCCCAACTACTACCAACTACCTCCACCATGATTTTGACAAATCTTCTTCCTAATAACCAACTAATCCTCATTATTTAATCCTAACTAGATCTATATATCTCTAATATTCCCAGAGCCCTTCACCCTTTCCTCCCTACAAAAATCTATGAATTTTTTATTCTAATTTCCATCTACCCATTCTCACACCAATTCCTATCCATTGATATTATTCTATCATGGCTAAATTATAGCCATTAATTATCCTCGTCACCTTATATATAATACTGCACACACCCCAAAAAAATGAAAGTAAGGATTTTGACATTAGATTTTTTCCAACTTGCTCTAAAACTCTATTCAATCATTCATACATCTATTATTGTTGAAAATCTTGAAGCCATAGTCAAACAATCCAACATTCAAGAGTAATATAGAAGCATTCAAATTTTAATATGGGATCATAAAATATTGTTAAAGAGATATATCATACTAAAATTTGAGGTATAATTATGTGTATTTCATTTTTAATTTACTATTCACTTGGATCATTTGACCAATCAAAGATTTTGTTATAGATTGGAGTAGTTTTTATGGTTTTGGATTGACCTCCATTATGATTTTCATTGTTATTTATTATTCTAATTTTTATAATATTTTTTAAACCATATTTGGTGAAATCCTCCCTTAACTTGTCATTTTTATCTTTGGTTTGATTAGATAAACATGAAGAACCCTTTAGATAAACATTCAGGACCCTTTAGGTAATCAATTAGTGTCCAAAACATAAAAATTTACATGATTTTCACTTTTAGAATTTGGCACAAATTCACTATGTGATTATTCAATTTTTTTTCTATTAAATATTATTTCATCACAAATAATTGAGATTTCACTATAAATTATTAAACTTGACCATTATGGTCTGGCCAGCCATTTGACTTGCCTAACTATCTTTCAAAAATTCATGCATTATGGATTGTGATTTCATTTTCTTTGTATCTACAATTTTAAAAACACTTTTTATGATAACATGAATATTTTATTTATGTTTTATTTACGTGTGATATCAAAACTAATAAAATGTGTTAATACATTCAATAGATGTGTATTTCCTTAAATTTAAACATGGTTTTGATTTTTATATGTTTTAAATAAAACATTAATTAATTAGATTGAAATGTATAATATTTTGACTAACTTAAAATATCTAAACTAATATTTTTATCGTTTGGTTATATTTTTTTGTCTAAATATAATATTTATTAGCTAAATTTCTTTTTTATCTTTTTTGTTAAAGTTTTTATTTTATTTTCAAGAAATCATGTTTTTCAAAATTTATATTCATAAAACATATAAATCATTTTTCTACAAGTAAAATTTCATGTTGTGTAGGTAAAAAATCATAGTTTTCAAAATGCATCATTCATAACTAAAACATGACTTCATGAAAATCATCACCAACATCACTCAATTATAAACTTATTTTCTGAATTTTCTATTTATTTCAAATTTTTGGTCTTTGTGTTTTATGATTTGTTATCACATATGTAATTTTGACTCTGAGATACATGATTTCATGTTTTGTATGTGTTTTTACTAATTTGGTCTTTTCAATGATTTTAAACTATGTAATTATGATTTCAGTGTATGTAAACACAACATTACTTCTTGGATACATGAATTTTCTCTATGAATATTTTATTTACATCGTTTCCCTTAAATATACAAATTAAACTACTAACCACTTGTGTTTCAAGATCCACTTGTCAAAGAATTGGCATATAAAACCTCTTATAATATATATTTGTCACATTTAATCAATATTAATTAATATAAAATTTCTTGAGTGAGCATTCAAATTTCAAATTAAATTTCTTCTTGATTTTTTGTCACCTGAGGCTAAGGTTATGTATTTTATCCCCTTGAACCCATATGGTAAGCCTAGGGATCATAAATAATTTATAAACATTCCCTTTTTTATTTTTAGGTGCAATGTGATGTGGATTTGATCCCTAAATAGTTATCATAATATTAGGTGGATTATGATGTATATTTAATCATAATGCCCTAATATAAAATCCTTATTTTGATAGAGTATAAATATCAAGGATAGTTATCATAAATCTAAGCAAATTTTCCGATAAAGGATTTTGTGAAGTGAGGAGGTAACGCTCCAATACTCAGGCATCAAACAACACCTTATATGAACTTGGGCCCCACTATACTATAAAGTATATAATTAAATCCCAAATATATATTGTATAACCTAAAATACGACCTTTCATCCTTAAATAAAATCTAATGCAAAGGAAACAACATCCTTAAATATCACTCGCCACATAGAGATGTGGGGTGAGGGTTGGGAGACCAACCTAGGAACCACTCTATGTGAGTAGATCAGTGGGTTATTTTTTGATTTCCACACCTCATAGTATTGAGGCTTGCTTAATATTTTTGGAGTGTTGTTGAGACATGTGTTATTTTTACACCCTCACACCAAAAATAAACCATGTCAAAATCAACACATCAAAACCAATAGATAGACATCTCTTCATCATCCCAAACAAATAATAAGTCAACATAAATCATATTCAAAGCATATAATCCACATATCATCCCATAATCATAACATATTTGTGTCCCTTAGTCCAATTTTACATCAAGCAACATCTTTAGTTCAACCTAAATCATAGTCTAAATACCTAGAACACACAATGTCTCTTAATCCAATTATAAATCAACCTAAAAATTTATACCACCCTAAATCATAATCTAAATACCTAGTCCACATAATGTCTCTTAGTAAAAACATACATCTAGAAACATTCCTTATCCAACCCCAATAAGTCAATATCTTAAACAAATTCCAAACCCATTATTACCTCATAAATTTGAACCAAACCTCATCTTGTCATGTATATTCTAAGTTTGTCCATATACATACTTGTCAACTAATCATATATAATCCCATCAAGTCTACAATCATCCACAATCACCATTAAAAGAAACCATATACTTCCTTTGACTCACATAAGCAATAACTCCTTCACATATCAAAACTAATGTTATAAACTTTCTTGCATCCAAGCCTTTTCAAGTTTGAATAATAGAATTGATCAAATAAAATCATAAACTTAATAAAAATAATCTAATTCATCTAAGTAATCCTTGAGTATATTATTTAATCATTTGACCTAGCCTAAATCAAATCAATTCCAACATCATCTTAGGTCATTCACAACTATTCACATATTTTTAGCTATTCAAATCTATCTCATATTAGTCAAATCATGAGCTTGTCTTATCTCATTTTCTAAGTTAAATCTTGAGTTATCATCCCCTAACTCATTCCTAATAAAATTATCTCTTGAATAAACCAAACATGCCCAAACTCATCCAAGTGGCACTTATCATATCCTATCAAACATCTCACAACACATTTATCCAAAGTAAAACATGGAATCAAAATAAATAAAGCCTTTGTAAAATATTCCAAAATATACATTTGTTCCACTTCATCAAAACATCCCACTTTCATCTCCTAGTCTTTTCATTCAATCCCTTACACCTATCAATTCATGTTGATAATTCATATCATTAATCCTTTCTCCCATCTTGACCCATGTCCTCCCAAATATATTTTAATGGTAGCATATTTAAAAAATATATCTTTATCGATAAAGATAATGTCCTTTTTTGGATCCTATAAATGGGTGTTTGACACCATGAAAACTTTGATCCTATAAACCTAAATTCCCTCATAAAAAAGAATCATCTAGTCCTTCCATATCAACATAAGTCTATCCTTATCCTCTAAACTATCTTTTATCGATCAAATTTTTCATCCATTAGCAATATCCTTGATCACAATTTCCCTTGTCACACTAGTAAATGGAACCTTATCCCAAAAAACATATCCCCTAAGTCACATCAAATGCCATCATCCCATTATGTCATGCCATCCCTACACCAAGGATAATCATTTAATTTAGAGTTAAAGTATTCCAAATCTAAAAAAATGTATTAAAAAAAATAATAAAATCTACTCAATGAATCTTTAAAATCCATATTTCATCAACTACCCATGACCAATACGATCATCTACCCACACATAAAGCCTTTTGATCCAAACAGACATAATCCCTCTTCGTATAGATAAGGATACTAGAGGCAATACCAAAAAAGTCTAGGGGCATTTTACTAATATATTGATCAATTTTAAAAATTATGTCCAAGACCTAATTGACTATGGTAACATACCAATTTTAAGAAGATCAAAATAATCTATGTCTGAGAGTGAGTAGGAGTGGATATGCCAAGATTTATGTTTAACCCTAAAATGAAATATGTTAAATGTTTTTAATTAAGCTTAAGGTTAATAATATACAAATTAAATATCATAAGGGTGACAATGATATCTATAGTATTCCTATTAAATGTTAAACTCATATATAAACATACATTAAATTTATTATGTTGAGATAATTTAAATATGAAAAATAAAACTATGCTAGATATAGAAATGAACAAAAGAGAAGTCCTTAGCATGTTATGATGTTAATGTAGTTATAGATATATAATATGATAAAATTATGTGGGAATACATTTCTATAATATTTTTTATATTATATATCTAGTGTCTATGGCTATCTGGACATTTATGCTAGACCTAGATGGTTACATCGATGTTATTGTTTGAATCTGATGATAATGTCCTATATAGAATATCTAGTGAAATAAGATGAAAACAACTATATGATTCTCTATTTGAATTCAAATTCACTATGTTTCATTTAAATATAGGTCATAGATAGTCACTCCATGTGAAATGTTAAAACCTTATCTTTTCATCTTCAATGCGACCTTGGGGGGAAATGGGTTTATGGGCACATAGTGTCAAGCTGACCCTAATGACCCTATTATCCAAATATTTTTCCTACTAATTAAATACTCTAAGTAGGGAATTATATTGATGTATTTATCCCCTACATGTTGTGTAGTGTGTGAATCACATATTGTGTATAAATCAAGTATAATAGTGACCTAGCTTGTAACTTGGTAAATTGTGCTCTTGGGCTACTAATCTAGTACTTTAGACCTAAATATGTGGTATATATATAATTTTTATGTAAATAAGGAAGTTTTGATCAATTAAATGTTTTATAGAGTGATTTTTGATAAGTGCCTTAGTGTCTTTGGTATTTTCTGTGTCTAATGAATGAGGATTGATCTTGTATTTATATCAATCCCTTCAGAGTAATAACTCACATTAAATCACTTAGGCCAACCATTAGGATATGTTTCATTTATAAAATGGATGACTTTAAGGGACTAGACACTTGCATCATGGTAGTATAATAGTATCAATCATATTGTCTATCCTAGACATTAGTGTCTAAGGAGTAGTAAAAAAGGTATAAGATCAGATCTTTTAGATGTGTAAGATAAGTACATTTTAAGTACTTTGGGTAAGATATAATGTCTATGTCATCAATATAAGATTGTTCAAACTAAGAGATAGGCCAATAGGTACAAGATAGAGTAGATTCAAGGCTCAAAAAATAAAAGAGAGTGTATAACTAAGAGGAACAACCAAGGTCTAAGTTTTTCAAATGTACAAGATTGAGGTGATACATAATCATAAAATTCCATCTACCTTTTCACCCCTTTAATATAGTAATGAAATTTTTAGTTTAAAGGAAAGGAATAAGTACATGGATGTGTACACACACCTTATCTTTGCTTGAGTTGAATTTGAATTCATTTTTTATGTCTAACATGCAACCAAGAACATGTTATAGTGTAAAATAAGTGCATATAATATAGGTTAAAAGTAATTTAAATAAATTGAAATGAAAGAATGAGGGTTAAGAGTACACATCTATGTCGATGTAACTTCCTTACCTATTGGAATTACTTTTTTCAAAAGTTGTATCATTTTAAGGCTATAAAACTGAGATTATCATAAATATTGATAAATCTTTTAAAGTTCATATATCTAACGAGATAGAGAGATATTGGAAGGCACATTCCCACAACTTTGTATCAAAAGTTAGTTTCTACCTGGTAGTTGAGATTAGCTCAAATATATAACCCAATGATACTTAAATATTTATGAGGATAGATGATTAAGTAAAACCTAAATAATTATAATTATTGAATGATTTGATCACCTTACACATAACAAAAAGGTGAACCAACTAAAATAGTAGATTGGCTCAATATGGTTTGTAAAATTCTACAAGGTATTAGTACATGCAATGGTTTTGTAATTTGAAATTGATTTGGATTTTATAATATTAGGCACATGTTTCATATAATATTCACCTTAGATATGTCTCATGTTAAAACTTTGTATAACAATGATACCAATGTATATAATTCTACCACAACTATGAATCTGGATCATATAACTATGTAAGTGTGGAGGACATGCTTCTAAATCATGCTCCCACTATATATGGATAAATTAAAAATTAATATAAGTACCAATGTGAAGGAAATGATTTTGAAACATTCCCCCACTTTAAACTAGATACATTTAATATTAAATAGGTGTGGTGAACATTCGTTTACATCATGTCCCCACCAAATATGTGAACTGATATAATTACCATATACTAAATAAATGTGGAGAACATGCTTCTCAAGCATGATCCTACTAAATATTAAAATTGTGAATGTGTGGAATTTATGCCAATATGACATGCCCCCATTGAATCTATAAATTGATATAAGTTCTAAATACGAAATGAGTGTGGAGAACATGCTTCCAAAGCATGCATCCACTTAATCTAATAACTATGCCAAGTGTGGAGAACATGATTCCAAAAAATTCAAACACTAATATTCCTACCTTTGAGGTGATTAAAACATAATAACTAGGAGTTACCTAACGTCAAAAGGCTAAGACAACTATAAAATATGTGAATGTAACCTTGTAGCGTATGAAAGGAACATGCTTGGGTAAGTGTATCATTACATTGTATAGAACCAATGTGATCACATTTATGCCTAAGATGCATGATAAATATCATGGATAATATATATATATATATATATATATATATATATAAATCTCAAAAATTAAACAAGCACACACATAAGAGCACTCAAAATCAAGTCAACAAATAATGGTCTAAAGTGACTACAAATAAGGGGCATTTTCAAATGTTGCATAATATAAGGGACACGGCCTATTCAAATTTCAATGAAATCAATAATGACATATGAAAATGACCATACCATAAAAATGACATTATTTAAATGTCAAATAAATCATACATAGGCATGAGGCTTTCATTAAATGAGCATATTCAAATAGTAGAACAAGCAAGACAAGACACTCAAGGAAGTGAATAAATTAAGACATAAGTAGCCATAATAAACATGTCATAGTAGCCCATGGATCCAATGTGTTATAAAATTATGTTAAGTGTATAGAATATGAAGTACCTTGTGTAAGATATAATCATGGATAATAAGATTGTGTAAGTGCATATGTAATCTCAAACATGATAGTGTAGAGTGATCATCAAATCATATAACATGTGGGTATTAAGATCAAAGAAGTGGATGCCCAAAATATCCATATGACATGAGTAGAGGGAAATACCAACATATGAAATAGGAGTATATCATGTATTTATGTATCATACCTAATGTATAAGTGTGACACATATGTGTATCTAAAATTAACTGAGTATGCAGTCCATTAATATGAATGAACCACATGGATGTCAAGGAACTAATATAATAGGTAAGTGTCAATGGTATTTTTGTATTTAAATATGTTTTTTATTTTTTTTAAGTAGTTTTGGAGATATGAAAGATCATTATATGATTGCATATAATTGATGGTCATAGGTAAATCCCCACTATAAATCTAGTTTAATACCCCATGTACATATCCAAGGAGCATATATATGTGTAATATATATAAATATGGTATTGATGGTGCTTTGTGTATGTAAAATAGGGAAATGTGGTCAATTAATAGTAGGAGTAATCAGAGTAGTGTTTTTGAAACCCATCATTTAATGATTATTTATTTATTTGGAGTAGTAATAAGAAGAACATGTGTAAGTGTTACAGATATTTGAATATGGGTTGTAGTAAAATATTGGGATTTCATTTAATCCACGACATGTCTCTAATATAATGGTCTCTCAAGTATTGATTGTCTAATAAAGGGGATTGTTTGTTGCTTACCCTTTTCTGATAGATTATCCTTAGTAAGCTTGATAGCTACTTGTCTACATATAAGTTTATTTTTGTCAAGAGGATGATCTTATGGAATTATATAAACTATAATTAATTGATTGGTATGAACATATTTGACACAACTATGAACTATATAAGGTAATGTTAAAAGTTTGTGTATCCAAGGTCTTCCCAATAACATATCATAGGTGCCTTTGTAAGGGATAACTAAAAAGGTAGTAACCACATGTGAAGGAGCAACTTGTAAAGGCAAGTCAATCTCACCAAGAACCTTCTGGGAGGTCCCATCAAATGTTATAACTGATCTAGTAGATGGGTGTAAATCATGATGAGTATAACCCAAGTGCATAAGTAATGTCATGGTGAAAACATTTTTTCTTAAACCATTATCAATAATAATACTACATATGGGGTATTTATCAAGGTATAATAAAATGAATAGGTAATGAACATCAGATTCATCATCCTTTATTTCATTGTCATTAAAAGAAATATAAGGTTTATGAACCATAAGAGGTATATGTTGTGTCTAATTACCAATGATCCCATCTAGTGGGTGTTTATAATGTGATGGAGGAGTATGTGTATTATATGACATTTATACTTCTAATTAATTTTTATAATGGTCTTTCAAAATATTATTAAAGATTATTTGTTTATGGTGATTACCAAGTTGTGAACCTAATTTCTTTGAAGGATCCTTGAGTGAAAGCTTTTGGTCATCGATAAGATCTTGTATCTTGTGCTTCAAGGAAAATAATATACTCATAGATTGTTTTGGTCCTTGATATAATTGAAATAATGATTTGGATCATATCCTTCAGATAGATTTTGAATCATATAAACCTAAATAAGATTAAGGAGAGATATAATATGGCACTATAGTAACCGTGGGAGTAATAAAGATAGGGAATCATTGAAATGTGTAAATCATCTCCTTGGTGCATTAGATAAAACAAGACAATTAGGCTATTTTACAATTGTGTTAACCATAATGGTTGTTTCATTTTTAGGCTCATGAGGTTTTACCTTATAACTTAGTTTAATTGAAAGTTTTGTACAAGATATATATGCAACTAGTGTGTTTGCTACGTAATTGAGCTTATTCAATGATATAAACTTCATTTTACAACCCCATACAACATGGGATAAGTCATAAAAATATTGAATTTTTTTAAAGACAATAGACTCATGTAAAGAAGCAAGCAGACTTTAATATATCTTGTAACTCTTTATCTTCCATATGATTGGTCATTTTGGATATCGTTATCTTATATCTCAAGACATATTTATGTATAGGTTCATTATTTCCTTATTTAATTTTGGAAATTTGGGCTTAGGAAACTTTTTCAGAAATGCCAATGGAAAAGTGTGCTAAAAATTGGTTTGTAAGAGGTTTTAATGATTTTACATATTGGAGAGGTAGATCATATAACCACCTCAAAGGATAGTCCTTGAAAATTCTTAGGAATAACTTGGTAAATTTTTTATGATTACAAGCATAGTTAAGGCATACCACATATAAGGTTCAAATATTTTGTTCAAAATTACCCTTATCATCATAAAATGTGAACTTAGGTGAAAAAAATATAGTTGGGAAAGGGTGAAAAGAGATTTCAAGGCTAGAGGGTTAAGAAATACATCTTGAGAATCTATAGCATGAGGGGATTTAAAGATTTTTGTTGAATGTTTGTAATCTTATATTTCAAGGTTTTTATGACTTGAAGGAATGATTGAATTTTAGGCCTAGTGGGAGTTATATTAGCAAGTTGATTAATCACCAAAGGGGATGCAAACATGTTTTGAGTAGTAATAGGCATTGAAACTAGTATTTATATTGAAATAATAGGTGATTCTATAAAATATGTATAAATAGAAATTTTAGGGAACAAAGGTCTAAAAAAATAATTCATTCCCCCATTACATGCATTTCATTATAGTGTGTTCAATGGGAGGGATGTGTCCACTAAATTTTTGAAATTTTTGGCTTCAAGTATAGTTTTTAATACCTAATCAAAATCTTTAGGATTTTATCAAGTACAATCAAGAAATAAGTTAATTGCATGCACTTGATCATGGCCTGCTTGTTCATTTTATTTTATTTCCTAATTTTCATTATCAAAATATTCTTCTATGGTAGTCCTATCATCATTTTGTTCATTTTCCACATGGGTATCATCATGATCCAAGGTATGAGATCCCTCATTAGTTTGATACATCTTGGAGGAATGGAGGGGAATCTTAATATGTTCAATAGACACACCCCTCTAATCTAGGGCTATGATGAGATTTAATGATAAATAGTACAAATAGGAAATTAAAAAGTATAGTAATTTGAAACACTAGATGGTTTAAAACCCTAAGAATAAAAAAAATTGCTTTCACATATGTTGAGTTCACTAAATGTTTAAACCTAAAATGAAATATGTTGTATGTTTTAAATTTAAGATTATGGTTAAGAATATAGAAATGAAATTACACAAGGGTGATAATAAAATATATATTATGCTAATTAAAATCTAAACTCAGATACAAGCATACACTAAATTTATTATGTTGAGATAGTCTAAATATGGAAAGTATAACTAGGCTAGATATATAAATGAAAAATAAGAGAAGTACCTATCGTGTTTTGATGTTAATGTATTTTTAGATCTAGAATAGGATAAAATTAGGTGGGAAGATAGTTCTATAATAGTTGTCAAATTCTAGATCTGGTGCCTTTAGTTATCTAGATAATTACATCAGCCCTAGATAGTTGTATCAATGCTACTATCTGAGTCTGAAGATAGTATCCTATATAAACTATTTGGTGAAATAGGATGTAACCACCAAGATGATTCTATTTTTGGATTCATCTTCACTTTGGTGCATTTAGATCTAGGTCATGCATAGTTCCTCTTTGTGAAATGTCAAAACCTTAGTTTTCCATCTTCAATGTGACCTTGGGTAAAAATGGGTGAGTGGGAACATGGTGTCAAGATGACCCCAATGAACCTACTCTCAAAGTAAATTTACTACATAGACAATACTATAAAGAGGGATACAAACTAATGTAATTATCCCTTACATGTTAGACTATGTGTGAATCATGTAATGTGTCTAAATCAAGTACAATAGCCTAGCTTGTGACTTACAAACTGAGGCTCTTGGGCTACTCCTTTATTACTTCAGACCTGTAGGTTATTATACATATGATTGGTATGGAAATAGGGAAACTTTGATAAATTGAATGTTTGATAATGTGATTTTTGATAAGTGGCTTGGTATCTTTGGTCTTTTATAGGTGTGTAATGAATTAAGGTTTATATTTTATTTATATCAATACTTTTGGAGTAATATCTCACATTAAATCACTTTAGCCACCCATTAGGATATGTTTCATTTGTAAATTGTATGACTTCAAGGTACTTGAAACTTGTGTCTAGGTAGGACAATAACATAAATGCTCTTGTTTGTACCATAAATTAGTGTCTATGGAGTATAAAAAAAGGTATAGGATTATAACTTGTAAATGTGTGAGAGAAGTAAATTTTAAGCATTTTGGCTAAGATATAATGTATGTGTCATCAATATAATATTTTTTAAAATAAGAGATAGGCCAACCAACATAGGATAGAGTAGATATGAGACTTTTAAAATCAAGGAGAGTGTTTAACTAATAGTAACAACCAAGGTCTATGTTTACCAAATGTAAACTACTAAGGTGATACATAATCACAAAATATGATCTATAATTTCATTCTAGACTAGGATCAAACTCTTCCATTTCCAAAGCAATACCAAGATAATGAATCCATATTTGATAGACCCATCTTCAAAAAAGAACCCATATTTGACAAGACTCATTTTTATGGGCCTTTTTATGATCATTCACATACCCTAAAGGACCCCATTTTTGATGATCCTAATCTATCCCTAATTGACGAGTCCCCTTTCCATGTTCCCATATTTGAAGAACCCATCATTCACTAATCATCCACTTTTTATCCTTCACAACAAATCCCTCATTTCCAAAAGTCACTTTGTCAAAAATCCACCATCTCTAAGATAATAAATAAGTAAACTATTTATGGATAATGTTATCCAATAGGCCCTATTTATAGACATGATATAAACATCATATACCAATAGCATCAAAGCATCAACATCATCCACATTAGCATTATAATCAATGTTAGAGTCAAAATTAACATTAAGATCAAACCCAACATCAAAATTTAAATCCATATTGGATTCAACATTAAAAGTAATGTTAACATCAACATTAAGGTCCATCTATAGTCTCTACAAGGATTTAGATTCCACCAACCTCTTCATGGACATTTATGTATATAACATCAATCTATATGACCAATAAGAAGACATATTTTGATCTATTTTAGTGTGAAAAAGTTATATCATGGTTTAAAGGACTCATGCATGATCTATAAATTACCAATTATAAGAATGGACTTGATATTACCTTGGATGCTTGTCATATAGATCAATGTAGTCACCTCGGAGATCCTTTCATAATTATTGAGCAATTTTTCTTTAGAATCAAAACAAGTCCTCCTAATAATATCTATAGGTATCATGTTCCCCCCTATCCACTCATTGGCATCACCAATCCATCCCCTTCACCTTCATACCTTACTAATCTGTTTTACCTCCTTGATCCTTTTTTCCATTGACAATCACTTCATAAAACCTCAATGGGGACTGATAAAATCACATGACACTAGATTCCTTCAATAGTGACACATTATACATAGATTTTATGTAGATATAATACATCATACAATTATTATAACATGATATAGAAATCAAATTTTATCTAATGGAAAAACATAGTCAAGATAATGAAAATAATCAGCCAAGTTAAAAATTAATGTTCCCTAGTAAATTTTTTTGAGGTATTAGTGAATAACCCAAGTCAAAATATCCAATAAAATAAAAAATATCCATCCTATATATAAAAACTCCTGGAGGTCCTATTAGATAATCAAAATCAAATAAGTCTAACAAATCAAGAAGAGTATGTTGGTAAAAACATCTTTGAGGCACCAATAGACAAAAAAATTAGCTATGCTTCATTTTCTCAAGGCATAATAAAAATCAATAACAAAATAGTCAATAATCCTCAAATAATTAATATTACAAAACAAAAGAGTCTTAAGGTATTATAACCCACAACATTTGAAATCATGTTTCATAAATCAAAATTGGGTTATCCATAATTAATATTGGTGTGTGCGACTATTAATCACAATTTTTGGCCTCCTAATAGTTATACATCCCATCATGATCATACCATCCATCCAAGTATTATACACTACTATTAAATATAATTCATATTGTACCTTACCCTCCTAGGTGGCATTGTCTTTCGTAGTGGTTAAAAATACACCTTATTATGATGTCTAGATGAGACCAAATCAATAATCAATGAAGATCACCATGACATATATATAAATTTAATTAATAGAATGATCCTTGAAATACAAATATATATATATAATAGGTATCAATTGATGACCAAAAGAGTGCAAGAATCATGCATCTTATATACTTCCAAGAAATTGAGATTCCATTAATTAAAAAAATAAATCAAAATAATATATACAAATAAAAAATAAATCACTCATCTAATGGTCATTTTTTATCAAATATTTTATAAGAGGTGAAGAAAATATGGTGTGAGTATAGGTTTTCACAATTTATCTACCACACTATAGTATTCCATGTATCTAGGAAAGATATAGCTTTATTAAACTTTTTTTTATTGATTTTGATTAGTGATTCACCCTTTAAATGGTAGGTTGCACCACTATTTTTAAATGTTTGTTACCACTATCTCTACATATTTAGATGTAGGGACAACTAGTACAAGTATGAATGATCATGGCTCTAAAATAAACAAGGAAGTTTGTTCCAAAGGATTTCCATGAGGTAATGGTGATAACCTAGACACTCCCTTACCTAATGTTATTCTTAATATGCCTGAATTGATCAATCTTGTATTTTTATAAGAATTACACTTTAATTGCTTATTTTATGGGAAGATTCCCCCATGAGATATTTTTGAAACAATGGATTCATAACCATTTACAAGGCCATGGTGTGAAACTAGAATGAGTCTAGAACCTTACCAAGGGTTTCTTATTATTTTATTTCACCAAAATATAGCATTGGAAAGACATTATAAATCATGGTCCTTGGTTAATACACAACACATTGGTGGTTTTTTCTCACTGGACTCGAGACTTTCAATTTTTAGAGAAAGAAAAACTAAAAATTATAGTCTGGGTTGAATTTCCTATCTTACCTCTCCCCCTTTGTGGTTGTATTAACTAGATCATAAAACCCATAGGGTTATTCATATTCCATGAACATGGAAAAAATGTTACATCCCATCCCCAAAAAAAGGTTTGTGTGGAAGTGGATCTTGTCCATCATCTCAAAGAGTCTATTAACATTAAAATAAAAAATAATAGACTTAATGGGTTTTTTACATCAACTTAATGATTACCTAATTTAGGTTACAATACTTAGATAATATTATTTTTGAGTGTCCATTAATGGTGCCTACTCCTCTTTCTCCTCAAGAAAAGAGTGGACTTGAAGATAAAACACAAAATGGAAATGTTGATGGTTAAACCACTATCACTAATAAAAATAATAATTTGGGAAGTAGTGGTAATCCTTAGCCTTTTACTTATCACCTAGTAATGATTCCTAATGACTTAGTCCTTATTGGTAAATTAGTAATGTATGTTACCTAACAAGGCTTCACTTACACTTATGTGTATATATCAAGTGGTGGCTATCCATGTTGATCTCTACCTTTAGCTTTACAATCCTAATTATCACAAACCCTTTGGGTGTCCTCATTATAATAAGAGTATAATATTATTAATATAGACCCTAAATCAATACTTGATCACTATAACAACCCTTTCTTTCTCATGAGAATGAATATATGGCATATAAGAAACAAACTTTTGATATTGGTAATTTTATGAAGCACAACCCTTTATTTTAATCAATTTGTTTCTCTTAAAGAACTCAAAAAAGGAAATGACATGAACCTCAATGTTTCCCAATTATATTATATTCATGTAATGGTTGGGGCCTTATTTATCTAATTCATAAGTATGTGTTTAGAAACATTTATCAGTTTTTAATAATATGAAAATTATTTGTATGCAATAAATTAAGATCTTTGGCTTTCTCTTGCAAAACACAACATGAATTATTTGGCCTGGGGGCCTTCATAATAATACCATTCATGACTTTGGTAATTTTAGGTTCATTACTCTTTTATCTCTATGGATTTATAAACATATTGTTTCTTTTGGATCTAACCACATTCATCATATTGTTTGGAGTCTATTTGACTTTGATAATCACATTGGTAAATTTCTATACATCTAATGGTGTTTTAGAATAGGCATTACTTTGGATATGGTTAGTATACTCTCTTCCATATGCTCATTGGATCCTCTATGGGAATTTTAATATGGTATAATCTCTTGAGGATAAAAATGGTCATCTTGATATGAATTGGTATACCAGTGAATAGAAAGAATGGTTTTACATGTGTAATAAACTCAGTGTGTTTGATCCAAAACAATGCTATATGAAGGATTCAAACTCTCTCTAGTTTACTTGGTCCAATTTTTGACAAGTATAAGATTTATTTATTCAATGTATGGAATATGCTATGTTGGTTGAACAAGATCTTTTCTCATTTTCTCTTATTCAAGATAGGCCAATTTTAGTTCTCCCTCACACATTCTTTTTAGATCACCATCCTATCTGCTTAAATATTGAGTGTTCTACCCCTAAAGTGAGGCTTGGTAAACATATTTATATCTCAATAACATTAATTTTAATCATGATATAATTATTTGGAACATTTTTAGAATTTAGAATTTAGCTCCCATTCCCAATAAGGACTCTAGCTGGATATAGTGGTGGATGGATGTTATTTATTATATTACTATATTTCCTCATTCTTATGGTAAAAAAACATATTTATTTCACCAATTTATTCATAATTATACAAAATATGAACACATTTAATTTTCATAGGAGATTTAAGCCTCTCTTTTTATTGTGACTTTACAAAACTAAGAAACTCATTAGCATCACAAGCTACAAGTTGAGGAGGCACACAAGGCTAAAGGGTCTCAACTTTGATCTCAGATGCATTAGCTAAAAAATTAGTGAGAAGGTCACTAATT
Organism: Torreya grandis; assembly: GCA_037957365.1. NCBI lineage: Eukaryota > Viridiplantae > Streptophyta > Pinopsida > Cupressales > Taxaceae > Torreya > Torreya grandis. The sequence continues at coordinate 975,283 of JARHVA010004793.1, forward strand.
AATGTTTTTTATCTCATGAATTTTAGGATGGCTATTGATATAATCAAAAATATCAAGGAGGGATCAACCAGACTTACAAACTCCTTAACATTTTGCAAGTTTGTGTTCATCATTATCAATTGTTTTTTTAGCCAAGCCCAATTCTCTTAAGTGTGAAGTTTTTATTTCCTAGTACATTTAATTTATATCTTATAAAGTTTATAATGCTCAAAAAAATTCTATTATATGCCTTTAACTCTCAATGATCTTAAATATGTGGTTATGAAAATGGCTACTAATAAATAACTAGGCATTGATGGCTTCCCTTGTGAGTTCTACCAGAGCTTATGGGATAATATGGACATAGATATTTACAAGATTTATTATAAAGTGGTGTTGAGTAAATCTATGGGACCTCTTACAAATAAAAGTAACATTAAGTTTATTTCTAAGGCTAGTGATTCTAAGGTTATTACTAACTTGAAACCTATTGCCCTTCTCAATTTTTATTATAATATAATTTCTAAGGTGTTGACTCTCAGACTTAAGCATCTCCTTCCTCTAACTATTATAAGTGAGAAAATAATATTTATCCAACATAGATACATTCTAGATAATGTCATTATTATTTTGGAATGCATATAATGGGCTTGTATTTCTAGTCAAAATGCTTTATTTATTAATATTGATTTCAAGAAGGATAATGACTTCATTGAGTGTCCTTCTATTTTAGCCATACCCCATGATCTTATGTTTGGTCCTAGGTTTTTTTAGGAAATTAATATGTTTTTTCATAATGTTGGGGTGTGTATTACTATTAATGGATCCTAGTCCTCTCAATTTTATCTTTGTGTGTGTGTGTGTGTGTGTGTGTGTGTGTGTGTGTGTGTGTGTGTAAAGAAAGGGTATCCTTTATCTTCTTCACTTTATGTGTTACTAGATGAATGTTTTATCTATCTACTAGCTAATTTTTCCTCTAGAGGATTAGTGAAAGGAATATCTCTCCCTAATTATCATTTTTAACTACTAAATGGCCACTTTTTTATGACTCTTTTGTCACTTTATAGGAAGAGTATGAATCGGTTAAGAATGCTATGGATTATATTATAATTTTTTTAGCTTCTATATCTTTTATTTAATGGAAAATAACATAGTGCTATTGCTAGTATATCTCTCCCAAACCCTCTTGACTAGAGGGATATAAATGGTAGTGGCTTCTTTTAGGTGTTGAATTTAAGTTCCTTGGCATTCTATTTGATGTTTTAGTTTTAAAAGGTTCACAAAAAAATTCTATTCAGATTACAAAAGCCTTGTATTTAGCACATATGTTTCAGATTTTATCCAAGGTGTTAGAATCTACACATGTTTACTAATCTTCTTATTGGACTCCTTATAATGCTACCTATGGTAGAAAAATAATTATTCTAATATATTTACTCTAGGGTAATTCTTATGGGCATAAAGGTTTTCACAAAAAAATTAGGATGTTTGTTTCTAGCCTAAAGAATTAGGTGGTTTGGTCTCCTGTACATTAAGATTCAAGGCCTTGATCTCAACATTAAATAGGTTAGATATGGATTAGAAGGTGATGAATCCTAGAACATCTTACTTCATCACTATATCTCTTAGGGGATTCCTTGTGGTAGGCATGATTGGTAAGGTCTTGGGATACATACTCTTTTAATTACCCTGATTCTTGTTAAAATTCATGGTATTTTTTTCATTTAGAGCATTTGGAAATCTTGGGAGAAGATCAAAACACATCTCATTTTGGTAGGGGAGGGTTATAAGACTAGTATTTCTCTTAATTCTCATTCCTTTTGGTTGTTTCCATACATGAATTTTCATAATGTTTATTCTAATTTGGTCCCTTGGATCAAAGGTTTAATGCTATTTAAAAAAGGTGTGAATAAAATGGGGGATATTTTTGGTCAAGTGAGAAAATCTTGGCTTCCTTTGTAGCAAGTTCAAAATAAATTTAAATTAAATAATACATATGTTGAGTCTATTGTTAAGATTGAAGGATCCATACCTAATGAGTATCTTCAAAACATTGGAGTGAATTACCTTACCCCCTAATGAAATGATTGACATTATACTATAGGAACTTATTTTACTCATTATTTTCCTTGATTGGGGTATAATATTTTATCTCCATAGCATATTCAAGATGACATTCTCTATCAATGTTGGAATATTTGGTCTAGCTAGGTGGTCTAGTGTAGAAGGTTAACACTATGTGGGATACTCCCATTGAGCTTAAGAAGGCTGATTTTATTTGGTGTATTCTTTATTAGGTATTTCATATGGGTGACTAGATTAAGCACATGGGGGTTTCAAAACCCATTGCCTAGCACTCCATTAACCTGAGACAATCAACATCATTTTTAGTTCTGATCCCATGCTTAGTCTACGTGGTAATGGATTCATACCCTCTTTCAACCATTTACACTTGATTTATTTACTTGTAATATGGATCTATTATGGGACTCCACACTTTTTCTTTCAATATATAATATATTTTGGAAGATTTTTTGTGTTGATATTCTCTTTTAAATATAGAAAGTTATAAATTATGCTTATTTTAATCATGATAAAATAGAACATATTTTTTATGTTCCTAATAAATATGTTGTAATTTCCATTTTTACTCTCAAAATTAAAATTTAGATTAAAAAAGTTCACATAGATCTTAATAACCTCTATAATTTTCTTGATCACTTTGGGAATGCCCTGTGTGTGGTCAACTGAGAACCTCTAGAAATTCCACGTTTGTATTTTCCTCTTCATGGGTAAGGAAATGGTATGCATTGGTAACACTCTAGGAATACGTACATGATCTTATATCCTTGTTAGTCACCCCCTCTCTATTCATCTCCATAGTGTTATTGGCTTTGTAATTCATCTAGAGGTGGAGGTGATGGAAGAGACTAGGTCCCTCTCCTATATACCAAATATTTGTTACTAGATCTTGTTATTTCACCCAATAGACATAATGAAGATAAAACTAATATTTAGTAGAATTATGGTTGGGATCCCTTACCTATAAATTAATACCCATTGCTTAAGGGGGATAGGGTGACAAGATGTAAAATATACCTCCTCCACCACTTCTTTTAGTCCCCATGTTTGTTGAAGACTAATTGTTTTATTTACTTGTTTGTGTTTTTATGTGTGTATTTTTGGTTTTTATGCACTTTTAATAGATTTAAGTGATGTTTTAATTTCTTGAGTGGTCATCTTTTTTACCCTTTACTGGACTTAATCTATTTTAAGGGTTTTTAATCTCAATTTAGATATGTTTGTGGGGTGTAACTTTTTCCACCTATTTTTTTGTATGATTAATGTTCTACCACTAATTATTTTTACATTAATATATATATATATATATATATATATATTTATATATATATATATATATATATAAAATTTTCAATAAAAAAACCCATTTTTATGGTGCCTTGGGAAATTACCATGATGAAAATTAGTTTTTGGCATCATGTGTAAATAATTTCTTATCCTTAAGTACCTCAACGCTTTGGATCAAAATATATTTCTTCCCTACATTCATGTCCTAAAATCCCTTTTTTACCTCATATACATCATTACCATCCTTATCTATCATATTCATCCTCATACCATCCCTACCCATCCTAAGCATCTTGTGCCATCCTTTTATCCATCTTATTGTGTCTATAATTTCTTCCCATTTATACATAAGTAATGGAGAGGAAGACGTCTTGAAACATGTTTTAGAAACATCTTGGAAGATATTATGAGTGAAATTTATTTTAATACACATTTGGTTACCACATTACGTGGTCTCTAGAGATCCATATTACATTCCTTATTATCCCTCATCCCCTTTGAGCATCGTCCATAATCCTTTCATCATTTAATCTTCCATAATTCTTCATTATAGTTTTTAGGATTGGTTTTCCCTTTGCTAGAGACCCCTATTTGTACATACATATTCAAAAAATCCCAAAAAAGCATTAAAATATAAAATAACAAAACATCATAGTCATATTATTCTCCAAAAAATTCCATCTCCCTTTCCATGTCCATATCCTTACCTAAGTACTTATCCTCATAAAAATCCACATTTATTATCCAATTCAACATCCTTATCTAAAAAAATATTATCCTCATATATAAAATCTAACCTGATGTCATATATCATTGCTTGGAGGAAAAATCAAACAAGGCACCTCAAACCATGAATCTATCATGCATCCCACATATTTTCAACATGATAAATGATAAGACACTAATCACATAAAATTAATGCACCACATAGTTTTCATGTACATACTTGCATGCTTTAATTGTATAATCTTTTGATTATTTTCCACTTGTTTTAATTGTGTGTGTGTGTGTGTGTGTGTGTGTAATCATGTATGTTTATATACTAGTTTGAATTTATTCATTTAAATGCATTAAATTATACATTTTATGAATATTTTATACATATTTTGTATTATCATTTTATCTTTTATCATCTATGCAATAACATATAAAAAATATGTCATATTGGTTCCTGATACAAATGGTACATTACACTACAAGTTACTTTAATGCTTTTGACTATAATATTTTTGTCTTTTACTTAAGTCCAACATGCATTACAATAAAATTTCGTCATGGTTACATATATCATGGTGTATATTGCTTAATGATAAATTAAACATGATTGCTCAAAAAAATATTTCAATACTAAGCCAATGCAAATCAACACCCATCAACATCCTATAATCATAAAATCATTTACCCTAATCAAAATATATTATCTAGAGGAAATCATTTAACTTCTCATTACACCATCCCAATCATTATTAGACCCAATTCAAATCATCCATCAACCCTATCAAATTGAATAAAATCTATCCAACATCTAATTACCAATCTTGTCCAAATTAATCACAAACATTCAAATCCCATCATATATCAATAAAATAAATCAAATGAAATGATTAAATAAAACATCTAAGTTATATCCTCTATCCAACATCTAATCATATCTAATAACCATAATTATAATCATCACTAATCTAACATTTTTGTAAACATCCATCATCCTCATCATTCTTGATCAATATCCTTTGGTCATTCTTGGGGCATCATCATCTCATCTCTCTTATAATATATCATCACATAAATTATTTATTGTGATAACTACATAGGCCTAAGTTCTATACAAACTATGTAGGTGATGCTTAGTCATAAGGGGTGTTTAAGGTCAGATCATTCACTATCATATCACTTTATACAATCATCCCTCATCATCATTTATTTTCATATTAACATTGTCCTCCCTAATCATTTTACCACCAATCAACCATCCACTCAATCATTTCCTTGATCTTTATATCAATTTTATTCACCTATAAATTGAGATTGATGAATCACAACAACCATATTTTCTCCATCAATCCCCTAATGTATCAAATAAAACATTTATCACATATCCTATAAAATATATAACACATATAATAATCATCATCATCAACAATCCTCATCGCTTCCTAATCAGTATACTTGGGGCATCTTTGGGGCATCACCACCATCTAATATATCCTATCATATATTTCACATAACTCCCTTTTAGGTAGAATTACATCTTCATGAGTTCCATTTGGATTATGTAATTAGTGCTTGGTCGCATAAGATGTCTAAGGTCAGCTTGACCTCACTTCTATCACCCTCCCCACATTCATGTGACTTTCTATCAACATCATTTATCCTCAAAATCATTCACCCATCATTCACCCTGGAAATCAATGAAATCTTTGAGCTACAATTAATCACCAATAAATTGGTTAATTAATACCTTAATCATATACAATTATTTACTTAAAATTTGTATAAATATACTAAAATTTTCTATTGGGACTAAAAAAACCCAACACCCATATTTTCTCCATCAGTCAAATATCAATTCATCAATCAATCAATCAATCATTATCCAATTAATAATAAGTAAATAAATGAATCTAATTGACATTAATAATTTTCCATGGCATGAATCCTTCCCTAGGATACATCCATATCTCAAACCATAATTAAATAAATCATAAATTAATCATTTAGGGACATGTTATTCCCTATCAATCATCTAATCCAAGATTATAGATCTCCCTAACATATGACCTTTCTTTGGATACATCCAAATCTCATGGCTTCATTCATCATATAATGTTTATGTATTCCCCCTTTCATATATAATTGATTATGTCATGTATAGGGTTGTAAATTTATCATATTTATCTCCCTTGAATATGTATTTGTTAAGGACATAATAAATTAGATCATGATCAAGTTGTAGCTCATCAATTGAGAGTAATGTAATATATCCATCACATCTATCACATCCAACCCAACCCCTTTTTATTTTATACATGCATCTCAATCATCATTACATTTTGAGTAGCTATATATGTCATTCCTCCCCATATGACCTCTTGACTAGGCATCATCTATCCTAACTTAGTAACTCACCCAACATATTTATTATTTGAAATGATATTACTTCTAATATAAATCCCATTTAAAAGTGGGGGAAATGTGTACATCCAAATCAGCTCACTCTATTATTCACTACTAGTTCTTGTTACTAATTTCTAGCTAATATCACATCCCTAACATTTATAACATCCCCTTTAAATTACTCACATCATACACTAACCTTATCCCTCATCCCATATCAATTAATCATTCTATTATCACTTTATTTAATTTTTTTGATATTAAAATATCATGAACAAAAAATTAAATCACCTAGGGGTGAATAACAAAGGTTCTAACATATATAAAGATAAATGTATACAACAACAAAAATAGAAAAGTTTTCAAAGTTTATGATATACTAATATAAAAATTCTCATGTAGGAGGCACCAACATAAACAAAAATAAATAGTACAAAAATAGGTATGAAAATTTCACCCTCAAGGTGAATTAACCATCCAAAGTCTTGGCGTTTTTAGCATTACTATTCACATTCTTAGAACTAGGTCATGGCTGCCAATTATCCTTAGATCCCTTTTATATGATCTCTTTAACCACATCTTCTGGTGAAAAGTATCTATAAAATTTATCCAATAAAGGGATAAGAATATTTTCCTTGACAAAATTCATGGCCTAAGTTGCCTCCTCTATGCCCCCTAATTTGGCCATTTTTTCTATTTTATTATTCAATTCATGAAAATTCTTATGAAATATTTTCCATTTCTTCTTTTGTTCATCAACTAGGATTAGATAAAGCCCTATACATTATATATACATATGTTGAGAGAGGGTATTATATACCATTAGTGTAATAGTGTCTAAATCCATTTCTTTCCTAATTATCAAACCACCTCCAAAGTTAACTTTAGATGGGCTAGAGCATCTGCTAAGTCCTATATAGTCCTCCATCACATCCACCTGGCATTGGATACCATTCTTAACTAAATTTTAAAAATAAATATTGGAATGGATTGGTTATTTATCTTGTTTGAATTAAGATTTTTTTATACACAACTAGTCATATTTTGAGATAGTCACCTCCATAATAGTGGGATGGGAGAGGCTCCAATTAGGGTGAGGGATGTTTCGACCAGTATCACAAATATAGTTTGTAGTCACTTTTAATAGGGATATTTGTAGGAACTATTACAAATGACTCTATGTAATTTTCAAATGTATATAAATATGCATGACCATAATATTAATAATGAGTTCAATTGTCAATTCATTAAGTACCTTTGTTCTACCTTGAAAAATATAATGGCTCCTTTACTTCCATATAAACCAAAGAATTTCATTAGAAAAAAACAACCAAAAATTGTGAAAAAATGGATGTATTTTATTTTTATTATAAACATATCCAAAATAAACATAAAAATAATTAATTTTACTATAAAAAATAATAGACTAACTATAGAAACAACATTTCCCAATGTTAATAGCATATTGGCAGGTAAAGAAAATATTTTCAATTGACTCCTCATTACTACATACAAGACAAAAAGGGGGAAATCACAAAATTTATCAAGCACTTCACTAAAAACTAATTTATTATTAAGCAACAACCATTTGAAACATAATTTTTTAGTTCTAAACATGAATCCCAAACCACTTAAAATCTAAAGACCCAACTATGGTAAGAGTCACTGACACTTTACACATGGTTAAGTGTTAGGTAAATAGGATGAGTGGAAGATAGTATAAGATAAATTATTTTGGTATAAAACTAATTAAGGGGAGGCCCTTTGATCTACTTGATATTGTCCCATAATTAATTATAACTATCGAGATGATTCACTGAGTTATTGTCCTTGAGTGCTTTTCTCACCATGGAGTAAGTCATATGTTTTGTAGTAGGAATATGATACCTATGTTTAATGATCTCCTAGGAGGCCCAACATTTAGGACCAAAGAGATCCTTAAAATCCTATAGACCTTGCTTGAACCATTTCAAGTTATAATATCCTATGGTAAGGAATAAAAAGTAGTTGTTGAGGAAAAGGTTCCACCATATAGATCTATACTCTTGAAAACAAGATCCCATATAACTAAATACATGATTTTTAGTGACAAGGATTTTAAAAAGGTCCCAAGCCTTCAAAATGGATGAAAAAATAGGAAAGCCAACTATTTAAAAAAATAAGGGATAAGAACAATGTTATAAATATTCAAGCATTTCTAACCTACTTTACCTTTAGGAAACCCTCTCAAAATTTTATTTCTTACTAGCACTTTCCAAGGCTCATTCCATTAAAATATTTAATTATCCACTTAACCTCCAAGGTGACACCTTGAATATGTAGGTCCTTTAAACCAAGAACACTAATATCTCTTGGTTTACAAAATAAGTTCCAATCAATTGCATGTATTTTACTATTCCCCTTTCCATATAACCATAAAAAGTCTCTAATAATTTTTTACATCATGTTAATCTAAGATTTCCTAAATAGCCATCATGAAGCATAATATAAACTATATGATGAATTAATTTTTTGAAAAACTTGAACTCTACCAGGGAGTAGAAGATGAGCTTGCCACTTTTTAATTTTATTTTTAATTTTGGTGTACATCCATCCCCACATCTATTTTCGAAAGGGAATAAGAGAAAATGAAATTCCTAAATGTCTAACCAATTGGTTGGGTCCCTTCCAATCCCACCCAAATTCAATAAGCTAGTCTAGCCACTTATCCTTGTATCATATCATATAAGACTTATGATAGGAAATTTTGGAGCTCATAGAAGATAATATATATAGTCTAGATTTCAATTTTATCATATTCTCTTTGTAAATATTAGTGAATAATGTTGAATCATCAACAAATAGTACATAAATAATTTCCATTTGATTTGGAATTTGGATATAGATAGCTTGAATGAATACACAAATTACAATTGACACGTGGTGGAACTCACAACATCATAACATTTCCTTGGTTTTAAGACCATAAACACAAAACAAAAGTCTAACCAATCATGTTAGGATTCAAAAATAAAGTGTGGATATCCAATGTAGTGGTCAAAATAAGCCATGGAATCAAATTCATTTAAGGATAACATCATAATGGACCATCTCATAAATAAATAACATATAAAAAATAAGGCTAACGTATACCATAAATCTTATAAGTTAAACATAATAATTTTTATTTAACACTATCTAGTCACACAAACCCTATAAAACATCATGTTTTAGTAGTTGTTTTGCATTGGTATCATGAGACCAAAATTGTAGTGTTAAAATATCATCCCATTAAGGGAGGCATCATCATAGTTCCTAATGAACTAGATATGAGTAGTGTCTCCATTAAGCTAATCTATGTCAAGCATAACTTCCTGTATCACCAAAAATGGTCTATGTATGGAACAAATATCTCAATAAATTTTAGTTTTTGCCTCTAGCATCATAACCAACACTCAAATAATTAGATTAAAAAAACATGCCACTAATCCCACTATTTATAAAAATATATTATAATACATTGTATATAAAACATTAGAGCAATAATCTTAGGTCTAATTCCTATGTTAGTTAATTTCAATCCCAACATTAGTGTAATATTTTCAATTAATCTTAGTTATTTTACAATAAAACTATATCAAACACCTAGTTATAGATGCCAAAACATTACAATTGACCTTCATTTTTAGGGTCACTCATTTTTAATTTCCATTCAAGTGTTAGTGCAATGTCTTTCTCTAACCCATTGGTTATCTAATAATCCATTTAAATCATTTACATATAACCACTTCAATTTTTCACATGCACTCTAAAGCCTAATCAAGGTTTCTTCATCTATGTTAACCATTTAAGAGTACCAAAAATAGCAGATCGAGCCAAGATTGTTTAAATCAATCATACCTTTATCCTTGTTATATAGAATCTTTCATATTTTCCATGAGCACAAATCATTATCAATTATTTACTAAACATAAACATGATGTTAAATACAAACTTTGTTATCTTCCATGACAAATCATCGTGTTGTACTAGATCAAAATGAAATTATAATACTTATATGTTCTACCTTAACTAGGCTTCAATTAAAATACAAATTAATATTAATATTTATTTTAATGAATTTTATTCCCCTCTTGATCCAACAAAAATATATCTACTATTGCATTACATGTTTAAGACAAAGAATAAAATACACAAACATTAAAAGAATTTATAATAATTTGACTATGTAAGAATGGAAATAAAAAAAAAATTTATAATACCATTATTTAATTAAAATGAATTATGAAAAAAAAAACTTCATCACCATAGAATTCATGCCATTACTACTTTATATAAGTTACCATCTATCTAATGAGAAAAATGATCATGAAGAACATGCCATTAATATATCTAATACAAAATATCATTATGCCCATATCAAGTGATATTATAACTAAGATAAAATAATCTCAAATGATCTTACATGAGATTAAATATCATGCATTAATTATAAAATCACAATATCATGTTAATATAAATATCGGATGTAGTGTGATCATGTTTTCATAGCTTAATGAGAATGAAGGAAAGGATCCATAATATAGTATTGCCTTATCTTAAGTTATATCAAAACAAGGTCTTTCCAAAGGAGTGTCAACCAACAATCAATATCAATTAAACCAAAAAAATGTAATTACAACCATTTATGCCTCATATATACTTATTTTATTCAAAGATATATGATCCTCATTGACTGACCAACATAAGTCAATAATAGACACCTAAACTTGGCCCTTCAATATTTAAACCATTCTCATGAACATCAAAGAGATAAAATTCCCAAATACCCCATGTTTTATTTCCCATATAATTCAAATATAGATAATTACCACATGTACCTAACACTAGGAGTGAAATATTATAGGATGTATTTTGTTGACCTACCCATTATTTTACTTTAATTTACGTTAATGCACCTAAATAAGTGCAAAAATATGAATACTTAAATTATATAATGTATATATAAATTATAAAAAAATTAATGTAAATGAATGTTAAATTTTATATTAATATTTATATATATTACTAATAAGACTAGGGTACATAACTTGTTATTATTTTGTTCAGGTTTGAGATGATGTGTAGGTGGTAGGAAGGACAAAAAATAGATCAAAAGTCACCCACTTCTAGAAACTATCTTTCAAGACCTACCTAAATGATTTTTTTAGAAAATTTATGCCTATGGAAAAATTAATTTGTCTTATATTTAATGAAAACATCCTGGTAAGATGTTTCATACTATTTCAACATATATCAATGTACCTAGTTTTTAACCATTTTTTATGTAATAATCATAAGTTTATTTCTATGTGCAAGTGTAGATTAATCTATTATTTACCTTGAAACCCTAGATCCAATTTTGATACAATGTATACCTTAAAATGTCAAGGAAAATATGGGTTTAGTTAACCTAAATAAGCCTCTATTGAGTGGTTAAGTGATTCCTACATTTATAATTCTCCAAATAGGGTTTAACTACATGTAGTTCTCCCAGTAAGGTGTATATGTGTAATAGTGAGACTCTAGTATGGATTGAAATTGTAACCTTGTTTTTAATACTTTAAAATATTCAAAATTGACTTGGCTTGGGTGATTTAAACTTAGCTAGGTCTTGATCCTTGTAGGGGTTTATGACTCTTAAGCTTTAGGGTTATTTATCTCAATGTGAAAATGATATAATTCCTCTTGATAGGCTATAGGTATATGATTTATAGAATATAATATCCTTTATCATATTGTGTATGAATAAATGAATATTTGGGTAACTTTTTCTATCATCTACATGTGAAAAATATGGGTCAACCAATAGGAAATATTTAAATTTAATAAAACTATTATTACAAGGCACATAGATAGATCTAGTACAAGTAGATAGTTTTAATAAATTTAATCCATGTGAATGTGATTAAAGACAAAAAAAATAATTAAATAGTGATTAATTGATAAAGAGGCACTCTGATTAGGATAATAATCTGATTAAGTATAGATTAATTAATTCTTGTAGGTGATTAATAGCAAATAAAGAAGGCTAAACCCACATATAGGTGAATAACTAAGGAAGATTGTGGAAAAGTTTCATGTATGTATGCATAATTCATGCATGGTATATATAGGTCAAGACTGACATCATCACGTGTCTAATACTATATATATTGGTCTACACTCATACATACCAATATCATGTAATTGATTATTATCCTAATGTGACCATTTATCTAGGGAAGATAAATGATTTAGCCAAGGCTTCCTAAGGTGAGTATCACCTAATTTACAATAAATTTTAATTATTTATATAAGCAATGCTATTTAATTTATACATAACATATTATCTTTCAAAACATCTCATACAAAAACTATAGTACAATCTTATTCTACTCTAAAATGGATAAATGTCATAAAATCATAGAAAAAAACATTTCATCTCAAAACAAACCATGCTTATTTTACTCTATTATTCAAGGTAAGTTAATTTATTTTAATAGAGATACATAGAGATAAATCCTAGGATATGATACCACTTTTAGATCCTAAAAAAAACCTATCTATATTTTAATACAAAAGATTAGGCATTTGTGTTAACAAACCACTAGTAGTAAGAACCTTATCAAAATTATATTTTGTATACTTATCCAATTTATGTCAATTTTTACCCCTTTGAATTTTATAAGGGTATGTAATTGAACTTGATCATTAATCTTTTAGTAATAATCCATTAGTTGGGAGTTATTAAAGTAGGGTCTATATAGCTCCCACTCATTTTCCTTAATAGAGCTAATAACATTTAATCAAGTATAATGACGAAAAATATCCTTATATGGTGAGGAAAGTCTAATAGATATTCACTCAATAATGAACCAAACCTATAAGAAAGACCATGATTAATCACAAAGCTTCTTACCTCTTGTTGAATGTAATTTTTATAATCATATCATAGTTTAAAATATCTCTTTTAGTAAATATAATTCCTCTTACAAATAATGGTAATAAAATATTATATGACCACTCCCAATTTCCTCTATGTTATTTGGGTCCAAGAAGGTTATTGTAATTTTATCAAGTTGATAACATTACTTCCACCTCCCGCATTCCATGAAATCATCCTTTAAGGTACCCATTACTTGGTTATTTTAGGTCTTATATGGGTTTTAGAAGATGAGAAAAAATCTTTATTATTAAAATGGAGATTAATGCATAGTTTAGAGGGACTAATTCACAATTTAATTTAATATGGGTATCCATCAAGCATCTCCTACACTAATAAACATGTCTCATTTTGAGGAATAGAGTCTATAAGGCACAAAAAGATTAATAAAAATGTAAGGAGTATGACTTGGTTAAAGGATTTCTCATGAGCCTACATTCACATATAAACCCTTCTCAAGGATGATTATCTAGCCATTAAATCACATTGTTCCTTTTATCTAATATCTAGGCTATGGTTCTTTGTTATATATTGTCACCTTGGATAAGTTATACTCAACCATGAGTGTGTTTTGTGTGCCTTTTCCATCTTCCATCTAATCATAAGTATACTTGAAGACAACTCAACAGAGCATAGTGAAACCCCAAAATGTTTAGAAGAATGTGAAAAAATAAAAGTGGTATCATAATTTTTTCATTCATATAATGATAAGGTCATTCCAGACAACATTTCAGTGTGATATGGTCATGTAGTTTCTCACATGGCCTCTAATTATTCAATTTTAAAATAATATTCAAATTTTATATGACATTAAACTATGAGATCACATCATAACATACATGAAATAATAATATTTTTACACCCCTTAACTGATTTAAATTTTGATTATTATATAGACACAAGAAATAGATCCCAAGCTATAGCTTACCAATCAATGGTAGCCTATCATAAATGATACTAGGATAGAGGATCACATTAATATGAACCATAACATTCTAATAGAACTTTAATAGTATTTACAAGAACTAGAACCATAATTCCTTTAATATAAATATGAGAGCTCCTATAAAATTTCAAAAATCATTGAGCACTTACTAATGGGAGGGTTGAGTTACTTTCCACCAAAAGTTATAGTGATGCATGAACTCTAAATAATATTAAAAAGGTAATATTTACATCCTATCAAGTATAGACTTAAAATAATGAAAAAATATATTCAAGCATGATAATAGGGTAATCCTATTATATAAATCTCTTTACTTGAAATAAATAATCCCATTAATTGTATATTCATGGATGATCTTATATAGAAATTCAACATTCAATTGTTATAATATAGGAAATAAAGATGCATAATATAATATTCATACATATAAAAAGTTTATTCATGTTAATTTTGATATGTATAAAATTGAATAATAGTGATAATTTTTTAAAGGTAAAACAAGTTATGTTACTTGCATGATTCTCTTTTAGATGGTAGATTTTTAACCCAATAGTATTTAACAATACATGTGATTTCATCAAGTTTTAAGATAAACTACACATATATAGAGATTATAATATATAATAATTTACATAATTAAAACTATTATTACATTTTACTATCCATATTCAAGATTATTTAGTGAAAAAACCCACCTTAGTGTACATGCCAAGATCAAACAACATTGTTACTAACTTACACTTGAAAAAAAGAATTATTAGATAGTAAGTGAGCTTAAAAGAGTTAATTTACACATTCACAAAATACATTTTATCTATAAATGAAATAAAATATAATTTTATTATGTATTATTTACACAAAATACACCAAATCTAACCATATATATATAGTGGCAAAAATCAAAAGATAAAATTACAATTATAACATGTTATATATCAAAAAAATTACACCATGTAAATTATAAGACTTAAAATACTAATAATTACCTACAATGCACCTTCAATGTGAAAAAAATACTATATTGATAAGTTAAGAATAAATGATGTCTTACCAAAGTACTAGAAATATAAAGAGTAATTTTCTCAATAATGAAAGGTCATCATGATGAGTATAGATTGAGTAGGATGCAATAGTAACACAACCCTATTCAAAGAATATAAAGTAAATCATAGATAATCTAATTACAAGCATAAATAATTGCTCAGTTTGTGAGCATGATGTATCATTGTAATCTCTTATACTACTTGTTCTCATGTACATATAAAGTTGAATAAAAATTATAAATATTTATACATATAATCAATCTAATAATAGTCATCATAACAAACTATTTAAAAAATGTAGATAAAATGAGATTTACAATGCTCCACTTTAGTTTAAAATATTGTATAAAAATAATAAGTATTTGTGTTTTATCCTATTTTGGATTAGTGTGACCTAATGAGATGAAAAATTTAAAACTATTTAGATTATATAATGTATGACAAAATAACACAAATATAAATGCTACAAAAAATTACTATCAAACATTTTTAACTTAAAATAACCTAAGGGATTATATAACCCTAAAATCTAGATGTGTGGATTTCTAGGGTTAAGGGAGGAGAGATATCCTTAGGCATAAGGATGGTATACAATATCTAAATAAGTCCAATTATTTATGAAACTTTGATAAACATATAATGAATCTATTTTGTGAATATACAGTAATAATTTAAATTAAAATTATGTTAGATATAAAAATGAAAACAAGATACTAAATTGGTTTTGATGACAATACATCTTTAGATCTATAACATGTAAAAAGTGGTTTGTATCTAGATTTTGGAATAATCACCTCATTCTCAAAAATGTGCCTCTATAACCTCAAACACTTGCGTTAACCTGATATAGTTGAGTTGATATTACTATCGAACATGGATGTAGGTGTCCAATATGTAATACTTACTAAAACTAGATACAACCACATGGATGCTCCTAGGTTATGTGTCACCTTAACTCTAGTGTATTTAGACGTGGGTCATATACTATCACTCCTCAAATAAAAAACCCTAGTTTTTCATCTTCATATTGGTTATGGTAAAATGGGTTAGTGGGCATCTATATTTAAGTTTCCCTAAATACCCCTCTATAAATGAGTGCTACCTCCATAGCCAATATTTTGAGGAGAGATTTATACTTACGTAGTTCTCTTATATGTGTTGGATTGTGTGTGAATCATGCCATGTTTGATAAACAAGTAAAATAATGACTTATCTTATAACTTGAAAAGTATGACCCATGGAGTGCTCCTAAATTAATTTTTACTTGTACGTGTGTTTTTTCTATGAATGACATGTAAATAGGAGAAAATAGGGAAGCTTTTCTCATTTGAGTTCCTAATATAATGCTTTTTGTAAGTTACGTTATGACTAGTTAAGAAGTTTCTAGGTGAGGAATGAATGATAGTTGATATAATATTAATACCAATAACCTTGGAGACTACCTCACATTAATTGACTTAGGCTAACCTTTAGGATATGTTTCATTTGAAAATTATATGGCATTAGGGCACTGGGATGCAAGTGTCTAGGCAGATGGAAAATAGGTTCACATCTAGAACTTGTAGAGATGGAAGATAAATAGGTTTAAAACATTATATAAAAGATAATGTGTCTAAGTCATTATAATAACATATGTTAGACTAATATATAAGAATTTAAGAACAAATAGATAGTTTATATGAGCCTTTTGGCAATAAGAAAGGTCTAAAAACTAAATTTACATTCATGATATGCATTTTCTAAGTGTATAAGACTAAGGTGTTATATAATTCAAAAATAGTGTCAAAATTATCCCCCCATTTAATATAGTAATTAAATTATTGTTTTAAATGAGAATAAATTCATACTTGGATATGTATAACACACCTTCTCTTTGTTTGAGTCCAAATTGAGTTCTTTGCTAGTGATTGACTTGAAACCAAGAACATATTACAATATATAATCAGTGCATATAATCTAAAATTAAAAGTATTAAAATAATTTAAATTCAAAGAGAGAAATTTTTAGGATTACACTTGTGTATTGATCCAACCATCTTATTGTTTGGTAATTTGATTTGAATTATATATCATTATAAATCACTAAAATTGAGATTAGGACAAATATAAATCTGGAAAGTAAATATATCTAAAGATATATAAATATAGAGGGAACATGCCCCAAACTTGGATAAAACATTATTTTCCACATGGTAGTTGATATTAGCTCAACTATGCAACCTAATCATACTTATGACCTAGTAAGTGTAAGTGAACCAAGTCAACTGGCACTATAAAACTAGTGAGGCTAGATGATGTAATCATGTCCAACCTATAAATTTGGAAAGATTGAATTAATTAATCATCTCAACCATAAAAAAAAATTGATCCAACTAATATAGTATATTATCTCAATATAATCTATAAAATTCCAACTTGGTGGGTGGTGATACTCCCTAAAATTGTTTATATTCTAAAACTAATTTAATTTTATAATAGTAGGCACACATTACATAGCATATGCACCTTAAATATATCTCATGTTAAAATTGTGTATAAAAATGGTACCAATGTATATATCATGCCATATATGTGTATCTAAATCTTATAACTATGAAATCTGGCCAATCTAAAAATATATGAATGTGGAGAACATGTTTATAAAACATACATTAATTATATATGGAGAAATATTAAAATTGATATACATGCTAATGTGGACAAATTTTTTCCAAAAAATGTGTTCATTGTAATCTAGGTATGTTTAATAATGAATAATTGTGGAGAACATGTTTCTAAACATGCCCCCACTAAATCTAAAACAATTAAAAATGTGGAGAACATGTTTCTAATACATACCCCCACTACAATCTAAATCTTTGAAGTAATGTAGAAGTCATTCCTCTATGGGATGCCCAAACTAATATGCCCCCCTTTGAGGTGAGATAAATATCAAGTGGTAGTTACCTAACCTCAAAAGGATAAGATAATCATGTAAACTATGAAATTAGTATGTATCATATATAAGTAACATTTCTAGGTAAATATATCATTGAAGCATAAAGAATGTGATCATACCAAGTCATAAGTTTCATGATGTAGATTATGGAAACATATAAATAATACCAGTAAAAATTCAATGAGAAAAAAACACAGACATGAGATCACTCAAAATCAAATAAAAATACATTGGTCCAGGTAGACCACAAACAAGGGGCATGTTTAAATATCACATTATCCAAGGGGTATGGTCCATAATGTAAGAAATTATATATCAAAATGGCAACATACAATAAACAATGAAATATTTAAATTTCAAACATGTAAACAAAGACATGGGGGTCATAAACAATGATCATAGTCAAATTCTCAACAAGTAAGATAATATCAAATAAATACACTCAAGGAAATAAATAAATGAAAGCATGAGAAACCAACATAAACATATCATACTAGTATCTAGATATATATGTTAGACAAAAATGTTAAGTACATAGCATATAAAGTACATTGTAAAAGATATAAGCATGGATAAAAGCATGTGTAAGTGCATATGTGAGCTCAAACATGATGCTGTAAAATGACCATAAAATGATATAACCTAGATGTATCATGATCATATAGGTGGATGCCCCCAACATCCTAGTGACATGAGTAGAGGGAAATCCCAACATCTAGAAGTGTATAGATCATGTATCTATGTATTCTTGAATCACACTCAAAATATGTGTGAAACAAATGTGTATATAGAAAATATTGATATTCCATCTACCAAAATAGAACAAACAACATATATAATGAGGAGCTAATAAGATATGTAAATACTGAATATATTTTTGGATTTTTGAAGTTTTTTTTTTTTTTTTTTTTTGGGAATATGTGAGATAAAAAGACTATCCTATGATCTCATACAAAATATGATCATAGGTATCTTCCCAGTGGTACTACTCTAGAACATGTATAGGTAAAAGTGATACTATAACCTAAGGATATCATAAGTGGGATGCCTTTATGGAGGCTATATGTCATGTGTGGCATATTAAAATGCTATGTAATCAGTATTATTAGGATCATATAAATATTCTATGTTAGTAGTATAATAAAGTTGTAACTTTTTAGGTTACTTTTTAACATGTGATATACTATTTGGAGTATTTTTACATGAATAAGAAATCATGCCATACTATGATTGTGACCCTTTTGGTATGACTTTATTTGTATCTATGTGTACCTCATATGTTAATACCTTATGAACATCCTAAGCTACAAGGTTTACCTTGCTTATATTTGTAGTTAATTATATATTTTGAATAATATCACCACTATCATAATCATTTGGAATTGTGCCCTCTTGTTCTTTTTGTAATGTTACCTTTTCTATTTGTGCTTTATTATATGATGTGTTTTCATTTATAGTTTATATATTCTTGAAAAATTTATCTTTCAATGATTTGTATCAGTGCTTTCACTATATCAAGAGACTTATCGATCCTTATTTTCAATGTGGAGATAGGATGAGTGATGCATTGGGAATGTTTTCCAAATCCTTGACCATGATAACCAAAAGTTTGTAAATATTTATTTCCAAAACCATATTGTTTGTTAAACTAAATATCATTATTGAGATGTGACTTTGTTTCCTTTTCTTGATCTAATTTTTCTTTTTGAACCTTTTCATTCTCTATATTTGATATTGGCAGCTATTGTTTCTTTGGTACCCATATTTGTGTTTTTTGTACATGTCATTTAGGAGAGGTACTCATAATTTGAATTGTTTTATTGAGTGATGTATCAATTATAAGATCACCAATATAGTTTATAATTTGTGTTTTTTTATGAAATGAAAAAAAATAATCGATATAATGCCCATGTATTCTATGATATGCATAGTAGTATTTAGATCTTTATATAAGATGTATAGGAGGTAATTTTATCACCTTGTTTCTAATCATTTATCTTAGAATTTGGATTAGAATTTTAGTATCCTTTTGGTCTCTTTTCAAATCACTTATTTTAGATGTATTCTATTGTAGCTTTTTATTTGTATGTGAAACCTTGTTTGTCACAGCACTAGTAGATGATGATAAAAACACATGATTAACACTACCATGTTTGAGATTTTGTACATGTGTAATATGGTTCTCTTATAATGTGATATGTGAAATAAATAATTTATTTTAATTTTTTAACTCTTATATTAAATTTCTCATGAGGATGATTTGATCTTTTAGGGATTCACAATCATAAACCCTAGGTGTTTTAGATTGAACATGCATACATATACCATCTATCTTACCCTTTGAATCAGTGATAACATGGACCTAGTTAGAGGGATGGTAATTATCAACCTCTTTAGGGTTAAAAGTAAGAATTTTTTACTTTTTAGCCATTTTAAATGTTATACAATTTGATAGAAGAATAGGGTAATAAAGACATACAAATGTTAGGGAGAAATCAATCATGATACTCGAAGGATATAGAAATTTTAGAATATTGGATGAGTTTTTAAAAAATATGAGATAGGTTTTTCTAAAACATTGGAAATGAGATGAACCTAGAATAATAGGGAATCAAACTTACATTTTACAACCTTTAGGTCTAAATTTACTAAAAACGGTAAAATGCTAAATTCATAGAATTTATGCAATAGTTTGGAAAAGAAAAAGGGTTTTTTATAAATAAATATAATTATGAAAAATGTTTGAGGAATTTAAAATTTTATCTATTATGAATCATAAATATGATGAAAATTTTTAATGCTTCACAAGCAAAGCCCTATAACATTTCCAATAAAGAATCAATAATTTTGATAAAATAAGAATTTATTTTAGACATATGAGAGAGGGTTTTTAATAAAATATTATTTTTGATGAAACATATAAATTAATTAAAAAATAATTACACAATTAACCTTTTATGAAAATATTGACTATAAATTATAAATTATAAAAATTGAAAAAATCATATTGAATTTTGGAAAATAAAAAGAGGCTTTTTAGTATGCCAACTTGAGTATAAAATACCTTCAAGAAATTTTTAAATGGACCTATTTAGAGGCTGAAATGAGATAATCAATTAAGATTTAACTTATAATCATATGCACACAAATACCTTCTAACCAAAGGAGGGTAAAACCCTAGGGTAAAGTTTAAATCTAAAAATACATAACAAAGAGCTAAAACCCTAAGATTTTGGAAGCCCTATATCATTTTTTTTAATTCACATGAATTAGGATCACCAAATGTTTAACCCTAAAATATAGATGAGGTGAATATAAGGTTAAATGGGGAAGAGATACCCTAGGGCACAAGTATGGTAAACT
Organism: Torreya grandis; assembly: GCA_037957365.1. Classification (NCBI taxonomy): domain Eukaryota; kingdom Viridiplantae; phylum Streptophyta; class Pinopsida; order Cupressales; family Taxaceae; genus Torreya; species Torreya grandis. The sequence goes on from JARHVA010004793.1 coordinate 996,980, forward strand.
ATCTCTAAAATGGTCTAATTATTTATGAAACTTAGAGAAACATGTACTAAATTTATTATGTTGAGATATATTAAGAATAGAAAACAAAACTATGTTTTATATATTAATGAATATAAAATACTTATATGGTTCTTATACTAATAAATATCTAGATATAGAATAGGTATAAAGTGGATTGGATCTAGATTTTAGGAAAATAATTTGATTCTATAAATTGTTCCTCTATATCCTTAGACCATTGCATTGATCGGTGATAGTTGTGTACACACTAGTGTCTAACTTGCATGTAGGTGTTTACTAAAAAATACCCTATGAAAAGATATGTGTCCACTTGGATTCTCTTGGTTTCTTTGTTTTCTTCACTCTAATTCATTTAGATCTAGGTCATGGACTATTTCTCATTGTCAAATGAAAAGAAACCTAGTTATTCATCTTCATACTAGCTATGGGGAAAATGGGTTAGTAGGCACATGATCTCAATCTATGATAAATGTTCCTCTATCAATGAATATTTAATGCATAGCCAATACTTTAAAGAGGGACCCATACTTATATATTTCTCCTATACATGTTAGATTGTATGTGAATCATGCCTTGTGTGATAAGCAAGTACAAATTGATGTACCTTATAACTTTGGAAATGTGGCTCATGGAGTACACCTTTAATAATTTAGACCTATATATATATGTTATCTCTATGAATGATATGGAAATAAGATAAAATATGGAAGCTTTTATCACTTGATTTCTTGATAAAATGCCTTTGGTAAGTTTCCCTGTGAGTATGTAATAAGTTTCTAGGTGAGGAATGAATGAGGGTTGATCTTATATTTATACCAATCCCCTTGGAGAATATCTCAAATTAAATCATGTAGGTTGACCTTTAGGATAAATTTAATTTGAAAATTGGATGACTTTATGGCAATGAACACTTGTGTTAGTGTAGGACACTTGTATTTGTGCAAGTGTTTTATTGATATGTATGTGTACAGGCAATTAGAAAACAAGTGTAGGTCTATAAATTGTAGGGATGGAAGATAAGTAATTTTATAACATTTAAGTCAAAATAAAAGGTTTGAGTAATCAAAATAACATAGGTATGACTAAGAGATAATCAATTAGGCATATGGAGATAGTGTATTTGAGCCTTCTAGTGGTGTGAAAGGTCTAGAAGATGAAGGTACATCCATGATATGTATTTTCCAAGTGTATAAGACTGATGTGATAATAATTAAAAAATAGTGTCTATAGGGATGAAGATACTTAGATTATTTATGCACATATAAAACCAAATATAATTTATTGAAAGGATAGGAAATAGACCAAGAATCACTATGATCAGGTTCTTGAGTATTTAGATTTGCTTGATGAGTATGTGAGCCTCTGTACACCTTCAAGTACCATGTATCTACTTATACTTATTTAAACCTAAAGGGGTATATATAAATTAAATGGCACAAGGGTGATAATTAAATATATTTTAGGTCAATTAGATCCTAAACTCATATATAAGCATACATTAAATTTATTAAGTTGAGATGGTCTAAATATAGAAAGTACAAAAATGATAGATATAGAAATGAAAAAAAATTAAATTACTTAGCTTTTTATAATGCTAATGTAGTTCTAGATATGGAATAGGTGAAAATTAGGCAGGAAGAAGATTCTAGTTTTGATGCTTCTAGATCTTTAGATAATAATATTAGCCTAAGATAGTTGCATCAATTCTACTATCTAGGTTTGACATTAGAGTCATGTATAGAATATATAATAAAATAGGTTTTGACTAGCTAGATGATCTAACAATAAAATGATCTATATTTGGGTTATCTATATGTAAAAGAGTATATAAAAATAAAATGGCACAAGGGTGACAACCAGATATATAGCAGACCAATTAGATGTGAAACTCATATATAAGCATACACTAAATTTATTATGTTGAGATAGTCTAAATATGAAAAATAAAACTATGATAGATATAGAAATGATGAATAATTAAATTATTTATCTTGTTATGATGCTAATTTAGTTTTGGATTTAGAATAGGCAAAAAGTAAGAAGGAAGGAGATTTTAGAACATTTTGCAGATTATGGTTCTGATGCTTCTAGTTCTCTAGACAATAATGTCAGCCTAGGAGGGTTGTGTTGATGCTACTATTTGGGTCAAAAACTAGTTTCATATACATAATATCTATTGAAACAAGATGTGACCAATTACATGCTTATGGGTTTTACTTTTCCTTTGCTCTAGTGCATTCAAATCTAGGTAATAGATAGTCACTCCTTGTGAAATGTAAACACCCTAATTTTTCATATTTAATGTGACATTAGGGGGAAATGGGTTAATGGTCACATGGTTTTAATCTACCCCAAATACCCCATTATTAATAGGTGATACCTACATATCCAATACTTAAAAATAGGTCTTAAAACTCATTTAGTTCTCCCATATGTGTTAGCTTATGTTAGAATCATAAAATATATGTAAATCAAGTAAAATAATGACCTAGCTTATGACTTTGAAAATAAAGATCTTAGACTAATAATTTAGTAATTTAGACATGTATATGTGTTGTACCCATGACTGGTATAGAAATATGAAATATTTTATCAATTAAATACTTGATATAGTGATTTTGATAACTTGTCGTGGTTTCTTTGGTCTTTTCTAGGTGAATAATGAACAAGGGTTGATATTGTATTTATATCAATCCCTTTAGAGTAATAAATCACATTGAAACACTTGGGCCAATCATTAAGATACATTTCATTTTAAAATTGGATGCTTTATGACATTAGACAATTATGTTATGATAAGATCGTAACATCATTGTTATTTCTCATCCCAAACGTTAGCTTCCACAGAATAAGAAACTAATTATAGGTTATGAGATTTTAGAGATGGAAGATAAGTAAATTTGAAGCATTATAGGGAAGATAGAGGACCTCTATCATCAGCATAAGACTATTTAGACTAAGAGATATAGGCTAAAGGGCACAAATATTGAGTAGAAGAGAGACTTGTAGAACTAAGAAATGTAAATAAATGAGAGGAACATCCAAGGTTTGAGTTTTTTAAGTATAAAAGAATGAGATGTTATATAATCATGAAATATCATCTACATCCCCCCTTTAATCTAGTAATTAAATTTCTATTTTAAAGGAAATGAATGTATACCTAGGTTTATATACACACCTTATCTTTGTGTGTGTCCAACATGAGTGCCTTGATGGTGAATGAATTGTAACCAAGATCATGTTATGTTATAAAATCAATGCATATAATCTAAGTTGAAAATACTTAAAATATATTAAAATTGAAAGAGTAAGGTTTAGGAGTAACCCTATTTTTTGATGTAACTGTCTTGTCTATTGGCAAATTGTTGTGAAAAATATGTATCATTTTAAGGGTCTAAAAATTATATTAGGATAAATATAATTAAATATTTAAATTGAAAATATCCAAGAATACAGAGAGAGAGATTATAAGTCACATACCACTAACTTTGGAACAAAATTGAGTTACCACCTGGCAGTTGAGATCGGCTCAACTGTAGAACCCAATAATACATATAACCTAGTGAGGTTGGATGATCAAGTCCCAATTGAAATCTTGTAAATATTGAGTGATTTGATCACCTAAATTATACCAAAAGTGAACCAACTACTACAGTTTATTGGCTCAATAAAACTTCATAAAAAGTCTATGGGATAATAGTATGAAAAAGTTCATGACATGAAAAAATTCTATAAAAGAGTTTTAGAATCTAAAATTGATTTATATTTTTAAATATTAGGCACATGTTTCATAGGATATGCACCTTATATATGTATCATGTTAAAAATATGTATAAAAATAGTATACATGTATATAATTCTACCAAAACTATGAATCTGAGTCGTATAATTAGTGATTTGGCTAATTCAAATAACTATGTAAGTGTATAGAACATGTTTCCAAAGAATGCACTAATTGTAAATAGAGATAACACAAAATTGAAATATGTACCAATGCGGAGGAATTGTTTCCAAAACATGCATTTACTATAATATGGAGATATTAAATAATAAATAGGTGTGGAGAACATGCTTCTAATGCATGCCCCCACTGAATCTGGGAACTGATATATGTATGATATACTAAATGAGTGTCGATACCATGGTTCTAAAGCATGCCCCCTCTAAATTTGGAAACTATTACAAGTGTGGAATACATGTCTCTATGACATTCCACCAATAATATTCCCCCCCCCTTTAAGGTGAGGTAAATATAAGAAATGGTAGTTATCTCACCTTAAAAGGATAAATGTATAGATACCAATAGTACAACATCAACAAGGAAATAAGAACACACATAAGTGCACTCAAAATTAAGTCAAAAGATAATGGTCCAAGGAGACTACAAATAAGGGGAATGTTCAAATGCCACACTCAAATAAAAATGACTTAGTTGAATGTACATAAAATAAATAATGAGATATTAAAATATCCTTACAATAAACAATGACATATACAAATGTTAATGAAAGCATACATAGGCATAGGGGATACAAGAAAAGGATCATATTCAAATTATTTAAAAAGTAATAAAATATAAAATAAAGACACTTAAGGAACCACATAAAGTGAAGTATAAATAATTATCATGAATATATCATAGTGTCCCATGGATAAATGTGTTAGGAAAAAATGTCAAGTGTATAACATATCAAGTACCCTGTGTAAGATATAATCATCGATAATATGCATGTGTAAGTACATATGTAATCCTAAACATGATAATGTAGAGTGATCATAAAAATAATATAATATGTGGGTTATCCCTCCAATGTATATCGTATAAGGATATTTTTTATAACTACCTTTAAGACTAGATTAACATGGGAATGACCTAAACATTTTGGGTGACCTAAAGTAAGACCAAACCTCTAGTTTATGGGGATATCCCCCTTGGTACATATTTTTAAGTTTAATATAATTAAGACATACTATTTTAGGGATGAAAAGGGAGAGGGAGTGAATAAAATAAACCTACTTTAAGAGTGGTGATGCACCAATATGATCTTTCATCCACTCAAATTGACCTCCACCAACACTAGTAAACAAAACAAATGATTGAATCTTCCAACTCAAACGACTCCTATGAAAAAATGATTCAAATATAGGTTGTAATAAATGGTCAAAAAATGAGGTTAATTATAGTATATATATATATATATATATATATATATATATATATATATATATATATATATATATATATATCAAATCACTTACCAATAAAATATCCACTCCAAGTTCAACCACTTATCATTCAAACACACTATGTGACCTATATAAGACCATATACTAGAAACTAAGTGAAACTAGGACCTAAAAAAGGAGGAAAACCTACCACATGTGCAAATTAAATAATTATAACACACTAAACCTATATCAAGAGTTCTAAAAATGATCCTTTCCATTATCTTAAGAGGTTACAAGATGCAAATCTAGGTAGAGTTTACTCATACCCAGGTGAGGGATGAAAACAAAGGCCTTAAGGCCTGAATAAATAGAATGATCAAAAGAGAGATAAGGGGAAATATGGAATTGAGGTGTATATAATAGGTCATAATTATCATATCCCACTCATACTATAGTTACAAATAGTTACAACAACCTCTCATACCCCCTTCATGCATTATTCTCTTAATTACCATTCTTCAATGGGCCCTTAGACATTGAGGTGGAATGGTGGAGGTTGTATTTGACTTACACAAGGTATGTCCATGCCAAAAAATTTAAATCACTCATCTTATGGTACTTATAAGGTGAAAATGAGGTGTAATTAGGCCTCTATGAGGTGTTGAACATCTCATCATCTCTCATGCATGTTGACTAGTATTGAAACTAATATTCCTTCATGATGACCTTGGAATGTGTATTTCACTCATTTGATATATTATTTAAAAGGTGTAGTGTGACTGTAGATTAACATTATATCATCCCCTACATGTCATTCTACATTTCTCCTTGTTAACCCAAATAGGCCTACTAAGACACTAGGTCTAGTTACATAATGTTTGTGCTTAAATGGCCATGAAAACATGTATGATACCTTGAGAAGATGTACATAAGTGATTTTTAGGTCTGAATACATGTCCTATATCATGACATGGGCCATTTTAAGTGTCTCACATTTTCAACCTTGCCAATCTGGGTGATTGGGTCACTATATCTTAGCATCTACAGATTGGCTATATGGTGTGGAATTAAAAAAAGATTTTTGCGGAATATTTTTAGATATTTAATGATTTTATAATGTTAAACAACTCTAAAACACCCTTATAATTATGTTCCATTATTCAAATAACTTTTTACCTTGTTATCTTCCTGATTCCATGAAAAAATTCCATTTATGATAGGTCCATATATTAGTATATACAACTTAATACCATGATAAGGTTATACTCTAAGTTTTATTTTTGATTAATGTGTTTCTAGGGTCATTATAATACAAATATATGTTAAGTTTTCACTATCTTCTTAGTCAAGTCATTACTAGGGTTTAAGTAGGGTTTTAGAGGTCTACCATGTTAACAATGGTTCATATAAGTCATACATGCAATATATCAATTATTTTCATGGATGTTTATTAAATATAACTTCCATAAAACTCTTTAAAATTTTTGGGTACCATGCACCTTGTGTGTGGATATATGAATGAAAGTTGGTAAACCTTGAGCTCTCTGCAGGGCTTTTGGACATGGTTACAGTCTAAGAATTCATTCATAAAGATGGGATATTTAATAAAAATTTATCCTCCATGGATATTAACTAAATTTGGGTCCTAAAAACTTACTAATATCATTTTAATTTATCTCATTTATTATTATATGTCTAATCACATGAATGTATAGCTTGAGTTGGCAAACTAGCATGTCGGTGCTCGAGGGGGTGTCTTGAGAAAACTTTGTCATCTTCTTGTTTTCCCCTACCTCAAATAATTTTTTAAGGTATTATAAAATATTGTAAAAAATCTTCATGATTTAAAATATTCTTAGGATGATTTGGGTATGTTTCACATGTGGTTGTTGAGTTCAAGGTTTAGTCATAGCTTTTAGGCCTAACAGATCTAGATTAAGTATTAGAGGTCTAAGTGACCTGTGAGTGGTTTTTAGATTAAATAATCATCCTAAAACATTTTTAAATTGGTTACAATAATTATTTAACTATATATATCTTCCTAAAATCCAACTCTATCTCCATTCCCTCATGTGAGTCTACCTCTAATGTCATTATTTTACTTGTTAAACTTGAGAATACTTTGACATTAGTATGGGGTGTCTAAGTAGGCTCTTCTCTCCTTTTCAACATGTTTATGAGATTATTAAATAATATAATATGTATTTATATGTTTTTTAATGTTAAATTTATTGAGTATTCCTTCACTTTATTCTTTGTATCTCTTCATTTTCTACTCTAGTGTATATATGTAGTTAGGTTTGTGTAACCCTGATGGCTCAGTTGAGTGTCTCATTGCTCATCTGAGAATCTTAATATTTTTGAAATATTTTTATGGAACTAATAATTTTTTATATGTTAGTTTAAACTTAAATTATAAACCAAAACACATTGGTGGATTCAATTCAAGCATAAGCTTATCCATGCCAATTTTAAGCTTAATGGCCTAATAGGCCATTAAACTATCCTTACCATTCTGAGCCTCCTATCGCTTGGAGAATTTTGTTAAATATTTTTACCCTACTCATATATTTATTAAATCCTTATAAAATCCTTAAATCATGCATCCATCTCCAACTTATGTGTATAGGACTACTTTGACCTACATTAGGCCTAGTAGGCCTGTGTTTGGCATTGAGCTCTTCTTGTCTTAAGGATTAGAACATGATAATGAGAAAAAATAAGACACCCTTATGATAAAAAGTGATAAAACATGATTCAATTAATAACTTACCTCTCTTTATGGTTCTCACTCAACTTTCTCTCTCTCTTAAAGGACCTACTTGTACACAACAATTAGGTTTGCCTAGGACTATGAACATAGAGCTTTTCCTTTATTTGGCATCCGAGATTATCAGGAATTTAGTTTCATTAGGTATATGATAATTAACATTTAAATATGTATTATAATACTTATCCATCTTCATATTACCCTAAAAATATGAAAAATAACCTCATATAATAGTCATAGGCTTGTATACTAATTTTAGGTCTAGTAAGACTAACTAGGCCATTAGGCATTCTCTTCTTCTCAAGGAATGATATGGTCCACTATAAAAATACCAATAATTTATAAAAATATATTTTCAACTTTATATTTCATCATCTTATAGGGTTATACAACTTACATTCTCTTGCTTGTATCTTGACTATGACTATCTTGTTGTAGATTATTCACTATGTGTTTAGTCTATCAAGACTATTGGATATCATAGGGGTCAAAACATCTAGTGAATACTAATATCCCTAATATAATTAGTCATAATATTACTTTTCCCATTAAAAAATATCAAATTTAAATAAGGTTTCAACATAGTCACACTCTCTCCTACCCTAGCTGTAAGTGATGACCCTACCTTTTAACTATGAGAGAAGTAAGGGGTGAATCTTCTTTTGAAAGGAGTTGTCTACTTGGTCCATCACACCTCTTAATTATGATATGGGGTCTATATCCCATTTATTTTCACACACCTTCATGGATAATTTAATTTTATATTTAAGTCAACCTTATTTTTGGTTAAATCATCTCCCATGCCTTTTATAATCCCCTTATGACTTTCAAGGCCTCTCAACCTTCTACACTCCATCCCAATAGTTAGTACTCTATTGGTTTGGTCTGACCTAATTAATATGATGGATTTTACTCTACATACTAGGATTAAGTAAAGGGTTGACATATGTTTAGTCTTATTAATTCTATCTCCCATACCTCTTCATATATCGTAGGAACCTTCAATGCTTTTTAGTGTCTCCAAGACTTGATTTCATCAGTCAACATTCCATACAAGTTTCTAGTCTAAATAAGAGGATATATGTGGTCCTATGAGGGTTTAATTTTCAAGTCTTAAATATGAGAATGAAATTTTCCATATGTTAGTAAGGGTAACAAAATAAGGAGTGATTATAACATGAAGGAGCTTATGTATATTTTGACCTGACTTAATAGTCTTTTATAACCACTATAATGACACATTGTCTATGCTTGTCAGGAGATCACATAATGCACCTATGACAATCACCTTGGATAATGAATTGGATGGGTTCTTTGATCTGACTTACCTGAGTATAGAAGGAAAAATAAATTTAAATGGATTCAATGTTGTCACCATCAAAATCAAAACATCATCAAACACCTTCATACTATGTTGCAAAGATTTCCAAACATGAGAAATTCCATCTATGGTCTCTAAATGGGAAAAACATGAGGATTATCTTTTTCTCACACTTTCACATGCATGAATGAGTGGTGTGTAGTATCATGTAAGGACTTTGAGGACATTTAGAGCATAAAACAATCACACATTTTCAAAACCACCTCAAGGATGAACCAAAAATGTTTCACCTTTTTACCCCTACACAGATGAATAAAATCATTGGAGTACACAAATTATTATAATTTGTTCATAAATTATAGGCCATTAACCTATATGAAAATTCAATGAATGAGAAGGCAAATATATCCCCTTATTTTTCTTGAGAGATCAACTCCCCATTTTCTCTCTCCTATCTATATTATTCACAAACCTGAAGACTTTACTAGGATAAAATAGAGATCAATGGAAGGGAGAGGTTGGTTTTGGACCTATCTTATTTGGAAACTCATGGATCTATTAAATTAATTCCTATACTAATCCACCTCTTCAACTTCCTAACTTCCTCTATCCATATCGGTACTGTATAAATCTATACAAGTTAGAAACCCCTACAAATCCTACGATTTTCCTCCATTTCTCATGGTTTTGGCTTTAAAACACAATCAATGGGTAGAATGGGGATAAAAATGGAAAAAAACTTTTAATAATTAGTGGTGTAGATTTGGAAGTTGAGGGGTCATGGTTTCCCATGTGTGTGGTCTATTTGACTAGTGGGAAGTGAGTTTGACCCCTAAAGTGGCTCTTTATGATGTGAAACCACCTAGTGATGGCTTAGGGACTATTTTAAGACATTTATAATCAATGATACACTAATATATTACATTTTTCAAACATTTTATAGGGAATATATACTCATATGATGTGTTTAAAGGGTGATTGATGACTTTAATGGGGTTTATGAAGGCTTAGAACTATTTAAATGACTAGACCATGAATAATGGAATTGAAAGCATAATTATACCTTCATATCAGGACTTTTAACAAGTTTTTAAGACCTTATATCTTGACCAAAAATATATCTCTTAAAAAATCATATACCATAGGTCTAAAACCACAAGGATTAGCAACCTTTTTTTCTACGTTACCTTAAATTTGTCAAAAGATCCTTAATCTTGTCAAAAAAATGTTTAAACCATATTCTAGACCTCATAAGGCATTTTTACACTCTTTACCTTACTCAAGGACCATATGAACATTCAGTACATCACCTAAAGACCTCAAAGAAACTATGTCATGATGAGTTCATAAGGAGATTCTATGACACTCCTAATAAAGTTAAATGACTTAAAGAAGCATTTAGGAGACATCATCAAGTCATTGAGTTCCCATATATATTCTTGGGTGAGTGTCATGGAAAAGTTTTTGAATGTAGTGGTTGATAGTTAGCTTGGGAGGCCAAATTTCTAACATTTTTGGTGACTCATAGGGGTTGACCAGCTTACTAGTCAAGAGAATCCACTAACTATTCATGATAATGAAAAGACATCAACATGACTTTATGACTTAGATTAACACCTTCTTAGACTATGAAATAGATTAACACTTTATGACACCTCATAGGACTACAAAAACTCACAAGACACAATAAAGACAACCAAATACATAATACTTAAAACAAATAAACACACCTATCACCTAAGAAAAGTAACAATACAAGACACTAGAATAACAAGAAACTAGACTACCCAAACTTTTGTATGACACACTTATTGAAATAAGATAAAAAATTATTAGAAATAAATAACTAGAACAAACCTCCTTTCTCCTCCAAGATCAAAAAGGAATCTCATTTGATCAATTTGGCTCTATGAGGTCAAATTGCCACATTATGACTAGAATCTAATCAAGTACTACTCACTAAATGATGGTTCCCACTTGTAGATGAATTCATATGCATGTTCACAACATCTGAGGAGAGTAGCTAGATACTCTTGATCCAACATCTAGTGCTTAAGTTGGTCATGTGAATCTAACACCCAATTATAGTAATCACACACTCATCTACCTTACATGATTAATATCATCTATGCATCTATGATATGTTTCTCTTGATTAGGTTGATTAGTTTGAAGCAAATATTGAAGTATACATGGAAAATTGTCCTCAAGGATAGATGAATCTTGTTTTATGTAAGTTTGAGGCCAACAAGGCTTAGTCTTATTTCCCACAAGTGAAAAGATATCTAAAATTGGGGTGAGGATTTTATAACCTTTCTTAAAGATCTAAAATAAGTCTTCTTCACATGTAACAATTCTTGAAGATGGAATGGTTGGAGGGTTGTCTTCCCTTTGTTTGATAAGACCATTATCCTCAATCTAATCCTAATCATAGCATGCTTAAATGAGTTTGTAACCTAACTCAATGATGGAAAAAAGTATATTGGTTTGTTCTCACCTAGATCAAGTGTTATTGGACTCTCTTCAATTTTAATAGTAGTATATACAAGAGCAAGCATATCATATTTTGAAATGTCACATTATTGATCATGCTCAAGGGACTATAAGTTATTTTCTTATTCATCAACCTCATTGGCTAGTATCCACTTTATTTTGCAACTGCTAAAAGCTCTTTAGGACTATCATGATTAAGGATAGATATTATATCATCAAAGATGTCTAATCATACAATATCCCTAATCATGTATTAAATCCTCTTATAAAAACTTACAAGCTAAGTTGTGTTCTTCTTTACCAATAGGTGTCTTAATGGCAATCTCTTCTTCAAGTTCACTCAAGCCATCATCATCATCTGGCACCTTAATTTGAATTTATTTTCTCACCTTTTTAAGGATGGGATTTTTTTAAGGATTGGAATGTAAGATCCTTAAAAGAGTTCAAAGAGATAAGTTAGATTCAATGGTGTTGTATATCCTTTATCATGATCACTTAGTTGCTCACCTTTGGTAATCACCACCTCCTCTTTATTATACACATTACCTTGAATGGATTTCCATGATGGAAATGTCTTTTTTTCCTAAGTATGGGGATGGGAATTGAGTATTTTATAATTTGCTTTTCACTTAAACATTTTGATTTATGTTTGAGCCATCTCCTCTCTCTCTTGACTATAGTACTTATTTCCAAGTTTAAAACTTGGATTAAGGAGCATATTTCACATGTGTTGTATATTTGGGTATAAATGAGGCTATCCTAAGATGGGATGGAAATTTTTCTACTACTACCACTAGTTGAGCTAGATGTCTATTTGCAAGCTCAACTTGTCTAGTAAGGTGGGCCTCAAAGTCAAATATGGATTAATCACTGATATGCTCAATCTGATGGGAAGGTGAATGGTCCTGTACTCTCTCTTGAACTAACTTCTAGGAAATAAAGGTTGTAAGGACTTGTGAGGGGCATTAAGGGATTTGACACTAATTTACTTGATACTTTTGAGGGAGTATGGGAATTTTAATACAAGATTGATATGGGATGGAGGAGGAGAAATAATGCTAGTGAGAATGAACTTATTGTCTCTCATGTGTTATTATACTCTCTTTAATACTTGAAACTAAACTATTTATACCAAGCATGTCAACATTGACCCTTGAATGACCCTCTCTCATAAAAAATGCCCACTCTCTCTTAGATTTATGTAATTAAGTTATCATGCTCTCAGTCACATGCCTAGGTATATCTTGTCATGTATCTTTTGTGTGTCAATCCACAACATGTGTCTTTCATAACTCAACAAATCTTGTTTAAGGCTTGATAAGGATTGATTTTGAACATCAATAGGCTTAATAGGAACATCATGACATTGACATGACTAATTAGGTTAATAATTTGGATGCCAAAAATGGAAAATAGGCTCACAAAGAGGTTTAGAATGGTATCTTTGGTATTGAAGAGGATCATGGTCTTGATAGGGGCTCTCATATTTTTGACAAGGATGAATTTTGGGCTGGTAGTTTTTATAATAGGGCTGATATGAGACATAGGATTGATGATAATGAGGTGTATGATAGAGGTTTTCTCTATATGTAACCATAACTCATCATGAAATAACTAAAAATAAGGTGAAATATCAATCAAAAAATATGATCTTACCATGAGGTGATAACCATATGATAACCCTTGTCATGAATTTCTAATTGCAAACTTGGTATGTGAGTGTTTGAAATTCCCTGAGATGACCAAGATGCTTCTAGTTAATGCTCTAATTATTGAATTTGGTCCCATTGAGCATGCCAACATTATTATCACTCCAGCATTTACCCTAAAAGGAGGTTGTTAAAGCCTACCTTCAAGGCTAGACTAACATGGGATTGGCCAAAGGTTGTGAATGACCTAAAGTAGGACTAAACCTCTAGTTTATGGGGATAACTCCCATGGTGCATCTATTTAAGTTTAAGATGACTAACACCTACTAATTTTATGTTGACAAGGGATATGGAATGCATAAAATAAATGTACTCTAACTGTGATTATGCACTAATATGAGCATTCGTCCACTCAAATTGACCTCAACCAACACTAATAAGTAAGACAAACGACTGAATCTTCTAAATACAAGGACTCCTATGTAAAAGTAATTCACATAGATATTATACTAAGTGGTCAAAACATGAGTTTAATGATGGGAAGGTTTTGGTAAAGGAACTTACCAATAAAATCTCCACTCCAAGATCAACCTCTTATCATTTAAACACAGTGTGTGACCTACATAAGACCATAGAGTAGTAACTAGGTGAGACTAGGACCTGCCAAAGAAGGAAAATATTCCACATGTGCAAATCAAACAAGTATAACACACTAAACCAATATCAATAGTGCTAAAAATAGTCATTTTTTATTAACTTAAGAGGTTATAAGGTGCAAATCTAGGTAGAGTTTCCTCATACCTAAGTAAGGGATGTGAACAAAGGCCGTAAGGCTTAAATAAATAGAATAATCACAAGAGAGATAAGGGTAAAGATGGTGTGGATGTGTAGATAAGTATTCATAATTACCATATCCCACTCATACTATAGCTACAATAGCTTCTCATACCCCCTTCATGCATTGGTCTCTTGATTGGTAGTCTTCAATGGGCCTTTAAGCATTGAGGTGGAATGGTGGAGGTTATAGTTGACTTCCCCAAGGCATGGTCATGCCCAAAATGGTTAATAAATCATTCTATGTTAGTTACAAGGTGAAAATTATGTGTAAGTAGGCCTCCACGAGGCATTGAGCAACCCACCATCTCTCATGTATGTTGACTATTCATGAAACTAGCTCTCCCTTCATGATAACCGTGGAATATGTATCTACCTCCTTTAATATATTTGTTACAAGGTGTAGTGTGACCCTACATTAACCTTATAAAATCCCATCTATACCATTCTATAGTTTTACTTATTGACCCAAGTAGGCCTACTAGGCTACTAGGCCTAGTTACATAGTGTTTGTGCTTGAATGGCCATGAAAACCTATATGAAACATTGAGAAAATGTGGATACATGGTTTTTAGGTCTAAATCTATGTCCCATATCATGAGATACACCTTTTTAAGTATCTCATACTTGTAACCTTATCAATTTAGGTGACTAGGGCACCTTATCTTAGCATATGTAGATTGGTTATTTGGTGTGGACTTTAAAAGGAATTTATAGGTATATTTTTGAATATATCATGACTTGAGAATGTGAAACATCTCTCAAACTACCCCTCTAATGATTTTCCATTCTTCAAAAAACTTTGTACCTTACTTTCTAATTAATTGCTTTAAAAATTACCATTTATAAGAAGTTAATACAACTTAGTACCATGAGTAGGGTCTCTTCTAAGTTTAATTTGTGATTCAAGTGTTTATAGGGTCATTTTAATATAATTTCATGCCAATTCTTCACTGTCTTCTCAATTGGGTCATTACTAGGGTTTAAATAGGGTTTTGGAGGTCTACCATCTTAACAATGGTTCATAAAGGTCATACCTCTAATACCAAACTTATTATCATGTAATTTTAGTCCATATACCCCACTAAAATTCCTAAATATATTTGGATCCCATACACCTTGTGTGTGGAGATATGGATGCAAGTTGGTGAAGCTCAAACTCTCTACAAGGCTTTTGGACATGGTTGTGGTCTTAGAATTAGTTCATAAAGATGGAATATTTAATAAAACTATTTACTCCTTATATTTAAATTTCATTGGAGTCTTAAACCCCAACTAAGATAATTTGCCTTGATTCTTTTTGTGATGAAAGATATAAGCACTTGAATGTATACCTCGAGTTGGCAACTAGCATGTTGGTGCTTGAGGGGGTGTCTTGAGAACAATTTATCATCTTATTATTTTCAGCTATCTCAAATAATTATTTCATGTTTTTTACCATATTATCACACCTCTTAATTATTTCATCTCTTCTTAGGAAGGTTTGGGTATGTTTTATATGTGGTGGTGGAGTTTGAGGCCTAGTCATGGCTTTTAGGCCTAGTCATGACTGAGTATTAGATTTATAATTTACATGAATGTGGTTTTTGGATTAAATAATAATAATAACACATTTTTCACTTAGTTTCCATCATTTTTTAAATATCTCTATCTTCCCAAACTCTAACTCTATCTCCATTCCCTCATGTGAATCTACCTCTAATGTCACTATTTTACTTGTTAACCTTGAGAATACTTTGATAGTAGTATGGGGGTCTGAGTATGCTCTTATCTCCTTTAAATTATGTTTATGAGGGTATTAAATCATATAAAATTTATTTAAATTTTGGTTATGTTCCATAATATTGAGTCTTCCTTCAATTTATATTTTACATCTCTTCATCTCTTACCCTAGGTTTTATACGTAGTCAAGTTTGTGTAACCTTAATGGATGAGTTGAGTTTCTCAGTGATCATCTAATACTCTTAGTATTTTTTATATATTTTTATGGCCCTCATAATTTCTTCTTATTGGAGTTAAAAATTCAATCAGTCACTAGAACACATAGGTGAATTCAATTCAAGCATAGTCTTATCCATACCAATTTTAGAATTGATGGCCTAATAGGCCATTAGGCTCTCCTTACCATTATGAGCCTCCTATAAATTGAATAATTTTGATATATCATATAACCTTCCTAGCATATGTTTTCCATCCTTATACAATCCCCAATTCATGCATCCATCTTTAACTTATGTGTATAGGCCTACTTTGACTTATATTAGGCCTATGCAGGCCATCATGCTCTTCTTGTATTAAGGACTAAAACATGATAAAGAAAAAAATAAGACCCCCTTAGGAGGAAAATTTATATACCCTCCTTTAATTAATTCCTCACCTCTCTACATGCTTCTCACTCAACTTTCTTTCCTAAAGGACCTGCCTGTAGACAACAGTTAGGTCTACCTGGGTCTGTAAGCACAAATGTTCTCCTTTTCTAGAATCTAAGATCATAAATAATGGATTATCATTATGTATATGTTCATTCCCATATAAAATTTTATTTGAGACTTTTCCATCTTCATGTTACCCTCAAAATATGTAAAACAACCTCATATAATAGTCACAAGCATGTATACTAATTTTAGGTCTAGTAAGACTAAATGGGGCATTAGGACTTATCTTGTTCTCAAGAAATGAGCTGGTACACTAGAAACATATAAATCTATTATAAAAATTTATTTTCACCTTTAGATTTCATCCTCTTTCAGGGTTTCACAACTTAAATTCTCTACTTAGATCTTGACTATGGCTATCTTGTTGTACATTATTCACTATGTATTTCTAGTTTGTCAAGACTCTTGGATATCTTAGGGGTCAAAACATCTGGTGAATACTAAAAATCATAATAGAATCAGTCCTAAGTTTCATATTTCCATTATAACATCTCACCTTTAATAAGGTTTCAACATAGTCACACTCTCTCTTACCATGCCTGTAGGCGATGACCCTGCCTTGTGACTATGAGAGAAGTAAGAGGTGGATCTTTTTTTGAAAGCTATCCAAATGATTCATCACACCTCTTACTTATGTAATGGGGTTTATATCCCATCGAGTTTCACACAACTTCAAGTATCTTTGAATTTTATCTTGAGATCAACTGGCGCTCTACTCAACTCATCTCCCATGCCTTTTATAATCATCTATGACTTTCATAGCCTCTCAAAATTATACACTCCATCCCAACAGCCAATACCCTATTAGTTTGGTCTACCTCAATAGGTTGAAGACAATGAGGGATTGTCCTTAGCATACTAGGATGAGTTAAATGGTTGATCTATGTTGAAACTTATTCACCCTATCTCACATGCCTCTTTATATGTCTTAGGACCCTTTAAGGCTATTAAATGTCTCCAATACTCCATTTCATTAGTCAACATTCCATCTAAGTCTCTATTATACATAAGAGACTGAAATTTGTTTGGTTAGGGTTTAATTTTCAAGGCTTAAAGCTAATAATGTGCTTGGTCATAGGGTAAAGAGGGGGTTTAAGGTTAATAAAACAAGGATTGAGTATAACATGAAGGGTTTTATGTCTATTTTGACATGACTTAATAGTCTTTTATAACCACTATAATGACACATAATTAATGCTTGTCTGGAGATCACACAATTCACCTATGAAATTAACCTTGGAGCATGACTCAAAGGAATTATTTGATCTAACTTAGCTAAGTATGAAAGGTAGAGGATATTTAAATTAATTAAATTTTGTCACCATCAAAACCAAAACATCATCAAACACCTTCATACTAGGCACCAAAGATTCTACAACATGAGAAATTCTATATGTAGTCTCTAAATGGGGAAAATATGAGGATTTTCTTATTTCCACATATTCACATGTGAAAAAAGGTGTGGTGACTATCATGTAAGGAATATTAGGACATATATAACATTTATCAATCATAAATTTGCAAAACCAACTTAGGGACACACCAAAATAGTTACACTATTTTACTCCTACACAGATGAGGAAAATCATTAGAGTGACAAGATTATTATAATTTATTCATAAAGTATATACAATTAACTTATAGTTTAATGAAATTAATTATAAGGTTAATATAGCACCTTCCTCTACCCAAGAGATTATCTCCCCATTTTCTCTCTCATGTCTGTACTATTCATAAACCTGAAGGATTTCTTGGGCTATAAAGGAGCTTGATGGAAGGGAGAGGTCAGTTTTGGGAATGTTTTTCCTAGATAATAATGTATATATTCACTTTATTCTTTTAATTATCCCCCTATAAAACTTACTAACTTCCTCTATCCATATTTGTACTGTACAAATCTATACAAGTTAGAAACCTATACAAAACCTATAAATTTCCTCCATTTTCTCATGGTTTGGACTTTAAAACACCATTTTTGGGTAGGAGGGGGAGAAATATAAGTCAAAAAACATTTAAAATTGAGTGGTATAGAAGGGGAAGTTTAGTATTCATGGTTTCTCATGTGTGAGGTTCATTTTCCTAGCGGGAAGTGAGTTTTACCCCTAAAGTGGCTCTTTATGATGTGAAATCACCTAGTGATGGCTTAGGGACTCTTTTAAAACCTTTAAAACAAATGAGACACTAACATATTCCACGTTTTAAATGTTTTCTAGGGTATATAGACTCATATGAGGTGTTTAAAGGGTGATTAATGATTTTAAGGGGGTTATGAAGGTTTGGAACTATTTGAATGAATAGACCATGAATAATGACATTGAAAACATCATTAGACCTTCATATCATGACTTTAAACAAGGTTTTAATACACTATATCTTGCAAAAAAATGTTTCTCTTAAATAAATGGCATACCATAGGTCTAAAAGCACAAGGATTAGGAACTTTATTTTCCAAGTTACCTTAACTTTGTCCAAATACCTTAATCTTATCAAACAGTGTTTATACAATCTTCTAGAGCTCACAAAGAATTTTTACACTCTTTCCCTTACTTTAGGACCACATAAACACTCAGTACATCACCTAAGGAACTCAAATAAACTATGTCATGAGTTCACAATAAGACTCTATGACACTCCTAACATTGTAAAATGACTTTAATAATCATTTAGGAGATATATTCAAGTCATGGAGTTCTAATGTATATGATTGGGTGAGTGTCATGGAAATTTTTTTGAATATAGGGGTTAGCATTTGGCCGAGAGGCCAAATTTCCAACATTTCTAGTGACTAATAAGGGTTGACTAGCCTACTAGTCAAGAGAACCCTATGACTCTTCGTGATAATGACAAGAATTCAACATGACTTTAAGACTTTGATGACCACATTCTTAGACTATCGAATAGATAATAACTTTATGAAACCTCATAGGATTGCAACAACTCACAATACATAATAAATATAACTAAATAAATAACACCTAAATCTAAGAAACACATCTAAAATCTAAGGAAATCGATAAGATAAGACAACAAAATAATAAGGAAGCCGACTACCCACACTTGTGTATGACACACTTATTTAAACAAGACAATAAACTATTAGAAAAAACTAACTAGAACACATCTCCTTTCTCCTATAGGTTTTAAAGGGAAGCTCCTTTGATCAATTTAGCTCCATGAGGTCATATTTCAAAATGATGAATAGATTCTAATTAAGTAATGCTCACTAAATGATGGTTTTCACTTGTAACTAAAGGCATCTACATGTTTATATCCTATTAAAAGAGTAGTTAGATCATATTGTTCCACCCTATGGTGTATGAGCTAGTCATGTGAATCCAACACCCAATCATAGTTATTACACACTCATGTACCTTACATGATCAATCTCATCTATACGTCAGTCATATGTTTCTCTTGATTAGGCTGAGTAGTTTGAAGCAAATCTTGAAGTATACTTAGATATCTGTCCTCAAGGATAGATGAATCTTGTTTGATGTAATTTTTATTCTAATAAGGCTGTCTTATTTATTAGGAGTGAAAATGAATATGAAAGTGGGGTGAGTATTTGATAACCTTGATTGATAATTTGAAATGAGTCTTCTTCACATGGAACAGCTCCTTGACATGGAATGGTTGGAGGGTTATCTTATTTTTTTTTGATAAGACCATTCTCCTCAATTTGATCCTCATCATAGCATGTTTCAAGGAGGTTTCAACCTAACCTAATGATGGAAAAAAAAAATATTGATTGGTTATCACCTAGCTCAAGTTTGATTATAGTCTATTTAATTTGAATATTAGTAGATGCATGAGTAGACACATCATAGTTTGAAATGTCACCTTCTTGATTATGCTCATGGGATTAAAATTTATTTTCTTGTTTATCAACCTCCTTGGCTAGTCTACACCTTTATTCTACAACTTTTGCAAGTTATTTAGGACTATCATGATGAAGGGAAGCTACAATGTCATTAAAAAGGTCCTAGAATTCATCTTCTCCTTGATCAATAGGTATGTGTTCTCCTTATTCTTGTAATACATCCTCTTCTACAATGTTGAAAGGTAAGGTGCATTTATCCTTGATAAGAGGTGTCCTAATGTCAATCTCTTCTTCAATTTCATGCAGGCCATCACCATCAAATGTCACCTTAATTTGAATTTAGTTTCTCACCTCTTCAAGGATAGGATTTTTGTCAAGGATTGGCATGCAAGATGCTTGAAAGAGTTTAAGGAGATAAGTCAGATCTATGGTATTTTAGATTTTTTATCATGCTCACTTAGTAAGTCACATTTTGTAACCTCCACATCTTATTTCTTCTACACATTGCCTTGAATGGATTTACATGATGTAAATTTATTATATTATTAAGGAGAGGGATGGGAATTGAGTGTTTTTAGATTTACTTTTCACTTCAACACTTTGATTTGTGCTTGACTCATCTTATCTCTCCCTTGATTGCAATACTTATTTTCAAGTTAAAAACTTGGATTGAGGAGCCTCATTCACATGTGTTACATCTTTGGGCATGAATGAGTGTATATTTAGATGGGATGGAATTATTTCTATTAATACCATTAATTAAGCGAAATGTTTTTTTGCAAGTTCAACTTGTATAGAAAGGTGGGTCTCAAAGTCAAGTATGAATTGATCACTAATATCCTTAAGATTATGGGATGGTGAATGACCCTACACTCTCTATTAAACTAACTTCTACTAAGGAAAGGTTGTAATGACTTTTGAGGTAGCATGGGGGATTTAACACTCATTTGATTGATAATTTTGAGGGAGGATGGGAAATTCAATGGAGGATTGATATGGGATGGAGGAGGGGACATAAGGTTGGTGATAATGAACTATTGGAAGCACAATAATTTAGAGAGTGGGTTGAATCAATGCCCTTAATATTTTTTTACTTTAACTTCAGCATTTATTCATTACCATTCATCAAGCAATATCAACCTAATATACTTAAGCATGAAGAAATCATTAATCAATCAAAATAATTCATAAAAAACCATAACACATCATATAGGTGGGAAACCCTCATGGGGGGTAAAACCCAATGAAACAAAGCTTTGACAAATAGTCTTTTAAAGCAATGAATCAATACTTAGCTGAGCAACAACCCAATAAGGAACACCAAACCCTAATTTACCTATCACCCACTTTGATTTAACAAGTAAAAAATTGTTAGGAGGAACTAACCCACTTATTGATCAAGCACCCACTCAATCAACACTATGATGACTTAGTACCCATTCAACCACTAATGATTTGCCCACCTTTTCTTTGATTCTTATCAACACCTGATGATGGTCTTATTCTTCACTCTTTCTTTCTTCTACTCTTTATGACATCAATGTCATAATAAATTTTCTATCTACTATCTCTACACATCAACTACCTCATCATCACCTTATCAACATATTCAGGCCTCTAATACACCTCTCCTCATTTATAATAACCTCATAGAATTTTACTCTACTCCTTCCCTTATTAAGGTTCTTTTAATCATAATTTTCCCTCATGATCTAATATTTTACACTCATGATCATATGGTCACATGGATTAATAGTCATATGGTATTATAACCATTCTTTCATCCCCACACACTTATCTCTACTCTTTGATCACATTCAAAACTACTTCTCACCCAAACAAATATGTCATTGGTTAATAATCCCTTTATCACCTTCATTAGCTAATATAGGTAATAATATTCATATTAAAAAATCCTTTTATATATTCATGACACCCCTATGATAGCTTACATTACCTCCTCCTTCTATTCTTTATGTTCTTTTATTTTCTTGCATACTTCCTAAAAAAAACATCACACAAATAGGCCTAATTAGCCTTGCTTTTATACAAGTCACATTATCTCACAAAACTTGGTTGCAAATGTAAACTTTCATACTTGAATTTCCCTTAAAATGGGTCATATAACAAGTTAAAATCATGAATCAACTAGTACATTAGGTTGACCATAGATTAATAGGCTACATTCCTTCTTTAGGTCTCATATAGACCTATTAGGGCTTCTTAGTCAGATGTTACACTTGGACTTCCTTGGAACACTTAAAAAATTATCATTTATAAGGAAAAAAATAAAACTAAAATAAAATATACCTTATCCAAATTAATTTTAGTTCCAAAAAACCTTTTAGGTCCAACCTTCGATTCAACCTTTTCTTGAAACACTATTCACAATAGGTTTGTGCATAAACATAAAATTTATTTTGAAAAAATGAAGAATAAAATATATTTTTCCTAAAAAACATGGTAATAAATAATGTATATATAAGTATCATGACCTGAGTGTCATCACAAAAATCATTATATGCTTCAAGTCAAGGTATATAGGTTCAAACTCTTCTCTACAAGATACTTACTCTGAACTACCAACTGACTTCAAAATACAGTCAAGGAAACATGAAATTTTTGACATCTAATATAACATAATTAAGTAATTATAATGTATAAAAATTATATTATAACCTCCTTAAATAAAACTTAAACAATAATATCATAAGAAATAGTGGCAACTATTGGTTTTGTAAACTAATTTGTTGACCTCTCTCACACTCTTTACTCAACCAACCAAGCTATTTTAGCTTCAATGTTCCAACCTCTTAAAATAAATTAAATGATTATAGAAATAATGGATAGATAATTAAACTCAAAAATAACATCATTATGTTCATTATATATATATATATATATATATAATCAAGACATAGAGTCTCAAACCCATCACTGCAACTTGCTTACCCAAAATTGCTAGTTTGCCTTGAAGACCAGTCATGGTGATTTTGAATTTTAACACCTATGTAGACACAATAAAATTATCATGATGCATATGATTTATCATATATTATCAATATATCATTATTATATATGTATATAACATGGTCATATGGAAATAATAGTCTTGTAGACCAATCTCACAACCTTTTACCTTCACTGTCTCATCTTCACTAGATAGGTCAACTTATGAGCAACATTTTCATTATTACCAATAAACTCAAAAACATATATGTAGAATTAAAAATTATTAAAGGTATTTAATAACATCTTCATGCAATTGGATTCATCCATAGTCCATGTTAGTTTTGATGCTGTGGATTGCACCCTTGATAGAAGGGTGAGCTTCTATCTTCCATATGGCACAATGGAGACTCCTCTCTTGCTTGTGGGTCTGGCAAAACTAAGGGGATAATCTCTAGATAAGGGCTATCTCCCTTTGATGCATCTCTAAGTTACTTCAGTACTACTAATAATATATAAAAGGGGGGATTGAAAAGAGAAAAAGATACTAAAAATAGAAACTAACCTAAGATGGTGATGCACCAAACAAGTTTGATCTACTCATTTACTCACACTTCAGACTAGAAGAGGACATACATACACTTTATCTGATGAAAAGGCTAGACTGTAGGGAGATTTAATAGGGAGGCTTAATGAAGAGACACAAAAAATGAACTTACCATAGGCATTTTAGAAAACACACTATCTGATAACCCTTCTCTATCTCTGCGCTCCAAATGCAACACTTCCTATTAACCTACAAAATTGGTACTCTATCTATACTAGGTGTGTTGGTGTCAACTTGTGAAAGCATCAAGAAAAATGATTGAACACAATGTTAATACTTAGACACACTTAGAGATATAATAGTCAAATAGAGGTAAAATGCATTCTATTGATTCAAGGTGAAATTTTGGTAGGGTTGTGCCATACAAAAATGAGAGATAAATTTCTCAAATGAGAGTTTATAATATATAGAGAAAGAGAAAGCAATGGCACCTTTTTCCACAAGTGGCTCATGCTACATTTAATTCATTGGGAAGAGGAAGTCTAGTGAAGGAAGCCATACTACGATAGTTTAAGTCTTGACTTTGGTGTTTAAATTATATTAAACATCATTGTGAAAGCATGGGTCACACCTTTCTATTTAAAAATAAGACCATTTCTTAAAGAGGTTCATGTAGTTGCCTTCTCATTAATTCTTAAATGAATAAAAATAGATCGTGCCATTCACTATTTATGCTCCTTGATGACCACTTGTTGGAGACTATTTCAACCACTGGAATAACTCCTTTGTCGATGCTTTCTTTTGCCACCTAGACTATTCTATTAGCCCCTGTGCTTGGTTGGGTGAATCTTTTGGAACATTTCAAATGTTGTCATATGTGTGCATGACCATGTTCTAGATTCTTTGTCTTGTTCCCTCTTTCCTTTTTATATTTTGTCTCTTTCTAATAATCTAAGATCTCGGGGCTATCTTCTCATCCTTCACTAGCTCTTTGGGCTCCTTTCTCAATAGGTCACTGCGTTCATTCTTAGCTTTTGACTTTTCTTGGATTTTGTCTTTTCTTGGAATTTGTCTTTTCTTGGCTCTTTCTACCATTAGGGCTATCTTATTGGTAGGTCACTAAGTTTTCACATGAAGACCCATCTTTAAACATTTGAGAATCAATGGCTATCTTATAGCCATAAATTTGACGTTCGTGCACTCGTCACCATTTGAAATCCAATGGTTATTTCATCACCTTGAATTTGATGTTTTCCCACCTATCACTAGATGTTTAAACCTACAATGGCTAGTTTGCCACACTAAAATTGATGTTCTCGAGCCCATTACCCCTTTGGCAATTTCTTTGACCATTTGTAATTCCTTCAACCTTTTGCATTTGATCCTTCCCGAAGGGAATATTTCCCTTCAGCCTTAGAAAAGGTCCCTTTATGGTTTTTGAGAGTCCCCCACAAGGGAACTTTCCCTTCAGGGTCCTTCAAGATGCCTTGTCTCTTCAATCCCCTCAGACAAAATGTCTGAAGGAATTCCTTCGTACATTTTTCCCGAAGGAAGTCTTTCCTTCAAAGTCTCAAATTTTCTTTCTTTTAGTTGGTCCTTTTCTTCAGACAAATTCCATCAGACAAAAGTTTGAAGGAATTCCTTTAGGATATTGTCCAAAGGAATTTTCTTTTGCCATTTTTCCATGGATTTCTTTTTGAAGGGTAATTTTCCATATGGCTCCTTGCCTTGTGAATTTCTTCTGACAAAATGTTTGAAGGAATTCCTTTGGGCACTTTGCCTAAAAGAATTCACATTAACTTCCTTGGATTTCCCTTAGATTTATTCTTTAGATAAAAGTCTAAAGGAAATCCTTCCTTTTACCTTAGTATTTTATTTGAAGGAAACCTTACCTTTTGACTATCTTCTTTGGTCCCTTTGTAAGTGTTTTCAGCCCTTTGCAAGGGCATTGAGGCCCCGAGTTGCCCTTCAAACTCCTTTGAAAATGCTTGATTGGTCATTTTCCTACCCTCTGCAAGGGCACTTGACCTTCAGGGCTATTGAAAAACTTATATCCCTTTGAAAATGAGCTATTTACTTTGCCAAAAAGGTTTGTCTAAGGCATTTGTTCAAATAAAAATAAGATCTATATTGAACTAAAACCTACAGGTCTTAGATCTATCAATTCTTTATAAGAACATGACTTATTTCAAAGGGAAATTGGGAATTTGCAGAAGGTGGATACATCCAAGACTTGTAGTTTAGAATAGCAAGAATAGAAGGAGACTAAATTTTGGCTTGTAGGACCAAAATGGTCAATAGCTAGAACATCCCTAATCAATTTATCCCTTCTACCTAGTTTTCTCACTATATATACCACTAGGTTTGTTAACAACTGATCCACATATATGACTAGTTTAACACCAATTAGGGATATAATATTATCAAAAACCACAATTTATATAATATAAAATTATAAATATTCAACCTTCAATCATTTATCACATTTAAATTGGTCAACTCTAACTGTTATAGAAAATTTAAAAAAAATAAGACCTTTTGTATAGGATCCACTCACTCACCTAACAATCCAATCACACATAGAGGTGACTAGAGGTATTTAATACATACTAAAATCACTTAAATATCCATGTAAAACCATTCTAAGAACTTTATATCAATATATTTCTCATTGGGTCACTATTAGGGTTTACGATAGGGTTAACATTATTTCTAGTGTTAATGATTTTGAATAAAATATTTCCCTTAATTTGAAAAACTAATGGATGGATATATTAGATATGACCCTTCCTCATATATTATCAATATATTAGGTTCCCATGAAGAGGTATCACATGCCAATAAACACTTGAAATTCCTTCTTGGGTTAAGAACCCTCCATTTTGTGCAATTGATAAACCTCAAAACACTTTTTATTTCCTTAACCTTAAAATTTTGACCTAAAAATTAGTAAATATACTTGAAAAAACATTAAATAACTCTTTAAATTCACACATACTCACACTTTCTTTGGAAATTGATCACGATACCCCATCTGGCCCCCATCTCTCTCTTTGGTCTCTAAGCCTTTGACCTACAAGTCATAATAGGTCTTGAAGATGACCTTCTAGTCATTGTAAAATCTCTAAAAACCTCATTTAAAAACTCAAAAAATCTCTCTCATGCTCAGACACTATCAATTACTATTATTATGTCTTATCAACAACTCATGTTGCTTCATTAGGCCAAGTAGGGTCTAGAGGTGATCTAGTTGCATACTAGGTTTGTAGGTCTTACCCATGTATGCTTACCCTAAGACTCTCTTTAGTGATAAAAATCCTCATAATCATGATAAAAAACCTCATATAACCTCTTATTTTTATCTTCAATATAACATCTTGGTATCTCAATGGAACATCTTCAAAGTTGCTCGCACAGATCTTTAAAGCTTGACTAAGGATCTTCGTATCTCAATGTGTACTATGTTGAGTCTTCAAAATTATTTCCAAAACTATTTATGACCTCTAAAGCCTTAAAATTCTCTCTCAATAGATATAAATTAGGTTTATTAGCTTCCTTGTCATTTCAAGCATACAAGCTTATGCCCCACACAACATGCATTTTGACATTAATGACATCAACCTTGAGATCAATCATAACACTTATCAACAAATTCCCCATTTATCATTTATGGAAAAAAATTCTTCAATCTAACCACTCTCATCTCCACTAGTCTATTCAAACTCCCTTCTTGGACTTCTTCCCCCTTTGACATTAATGACAAAGGGTTTTCAACAAGCTACCATTTGATATTTAGACCTAACATTAACAAACAATGTATACACATATATAAATAATCATTTATAATCTCCCCATATCACCATGATAATATCCGTATAATTATTCTTGACATGACTGATATTGAGTTAAAAATATTTTAATTATCAACTAACCTAATGTAGACCTTCATCCACTAGCTCGCCATAGCATCATACCTCTTTATTATGCTTAATAAACCTTATACCTCCATGCATCTTGACTTTCATATATTTATTTTTGACGTCATTTTCCACACAATAGCTTCCTATGGTGAATGATCAACATACCTCTTGTACTCATCTTTAGCTCATATCTACCTTAGCTCTTCTCATCATAGTATTTGACTATCATATTGAATCTTAGAGATAAAACCAAGTCTACCTAATGTTTGAACCATCATTACATCACATTATCTAACTAAAACATATTTTTAGACAAAATTACTCCCCCTTAATCTTCACAACATATGCACTCACCATTTAAACTTTCAAAACATCACCAATAGACTCACATAGTCAATCATACTATGCATGCATCCATGGAACATATGAACCATTAAATACCTTTATACATATTGAATCCATCTCATCTACAAACATAAGTATGGATAAAATCAATCTTAATTTCCTTTTCTAGGCTCCACCATAATTCTATCATGATTTATATTGACTTTCTTGACCTCTTATTCTTCAACTTTGCATTTTTTTACACTAGGTCCACTAGGCTTCCTTATAGCCCTTAATGTCTATAAAATAGGCCGTATCTTTTTATTTAATAATTTATACACCTTAAAATTTCATATCTATTTCTATTTTATATTCCCACTCATGCATACCAAATATCATCTCTTAACTCTTCTTCTACATGGTAGCTCCTTCACAAAATAACCCTCTAATTAGACATAATTAGGTCTCCAAGTCACTTATTAGATTTCCTATAAGCCCAAAAAAACTCATTCAATGCTAGTATATAAAAATTTCATATCTACTCACCAAATTTGGTGAATTAACACCATGTATAGCTTGATTGATGACCTTCACACTTCTCTTTATTGATAAATGTCTCCATGAAACATAATAGAGACACTCCAATCCATAGGGATCTAGAACAATACATACATAGGATATTCCTAGAACTCCATGTTCCATCTCTCTTCCTTGTTTATCATTATTTCTTCCTTTAACAACCAACTATGCTTGATATAATATTTTTGCTCATTGCATACTTTATTAACTTTTATTGCCATCTTACCTTTTCGATTACTTTCAATAGATGTCAATGAAACATGTTTTTTGCATTTGTTCATATTTGATCTTAGTTCTATTTCAATCAAACCATATTGAATTATAGGTTGAATATGACTAATTCTAAGTACCTTTTGTCTCCATATCCATGTTGGACCCTTCTTATGCACTCTAGGACATAATATAATAATATGTCCCATACTATGACAACTATAGCAAATAACATTACTAAACTTACATTTTCTCTAATTGCTCCTTATTCCATGATCTCACAATATTATTTGAATCCATTATGCAATACTATTCTATATTACCAAACCTATGGCACATAAAGCATTAACCATGAAGTGAGTTTGAATTTCTAAAAGCATTAGGTTAACTAACTTGATCTGCCCTCAAATTACCTTTGTCATTCTTGATCTTAGAGTGACTATCACCATTATTGACTAGAGATTAATCTTTGATATTATCCTTGAGAACCACATTACATTATTCAAAATACTTTAGATTGATATTGGCTTGGTCAACCTCCACCTTTAAAAAACACAATTCAAATTTCAACATAGAACATTCTTCCTTTTTTGAATTCAATCTTTCCTTTACATCCTTTATTTAACTCTTGAGATCCTTGATGATATTATAATCTTATTTGACCACTGATTTAAATTATTTATTCTCTTTATTTAACTTATTATCCATCTTGATCTTCTGGGATCACCTTTCAACTATTAGGCTTGCTCCAAAGGACCATCCTCTAATACCAATTATTAAAAGCAAAATCGCTAAAAAGGGGGTGAATCAGTGTCATTAATACTCCTTTAATTTCACTTCATCATTAATTCATTACCATTAATAAATAAATATAAACCCAATGTACATAATCATGAAGAAATCATTAATCAACCAAAGCAATGCATAAACAACCATGACACATCATATAGGTGGGAAACCCTCATGGGGGATAAAACCCACTAAAAAAAGCTTGGACAAACAATCATATAAATCAATGAATCAATCTTTAGTTGATAACAAACTCAAAAAGTAACCCCAACCCCTAATTCACCAAGAAACCACTTATATTTAGCAAGCACCAACCCCCTTATTGATCAAGCACCCGCTCAATCAACACTATGATGACTCATCACCCACTCAAGTACTAATGATTTTTCCCCCTTTTCTTTGATTCTTATCAACACCTAATGATGGTATTATTATGCTCTCTCTCTCTCTCTCTCTCTCTCTCTCTCTCTCTCTCTCTCTCTCTCTCTCTCTCTCTCTCTCTCTCTCTCTCTCTCTCTCTCTCTCTCTCTCTCTCTCTCTCTCTCTCTCTCTCTATTTTACATCAATGTAATACCCAATTCTCTATCTACTCTCTACACAAAAACTAACTCATGATGGCCTTACCAACATATTCAAGTCTATAATATACCTCTGATCATCTATGAAAACCTCATAGACTTCTAATCTACTCCTCTCCTCATAAAAGTTCTCTTAATCACAATATGCCATCATGGTATAGTCTTTGATATTCATGATCAAATGGTCACATGGTATTATAATTCATATGGTACTATGTCCATTCCTTCATCCTCACACATTCACCTCTACTCTTTGATCACATTCAAAACTACCTCTCACCCAAGTAAATATGTCATTATTCAATAAGGCCTATATTACCTTGATTAGTTCACATAGTAAATTATATTCATATGCATACCGATTTTTATATATTCATGACACCAATATTATGGTCCACATTAAATCCTCCTCCTCCTCTTTGTTTTATTTTATTCACTTGCACACTTAGTTAAAAAAACACATACAAATAGGCCTAATTATCCTTGCTTTTATACAAGTCACTTGATATAACACACCTTGTTCAGCCATGCACACTTAAATAATTTAATTACCAGTAAAATAGGTCATATAATACATTCCAATAATGAATCAACTAATAAAATAGGTTTGCCATAGCTTAATTGGTTACATTCCTTCTTTAGGTCTCATGGGGACCTATTAGGCCTTCTTAATCACACATTACATTTGGCCTTCCTTGGAACACTTCCAAACATCTCATATAGAATTAAAACTTAAAATTAAACAAAAATATACATTATAAAACTTCAATTTTGGTCCAAAACACCTTTTAGGTCTAACCACCACTTGAACCTTTTCTCAAAACACTATTCATAATAGGCCCGTACATACATAAAAAATATATTTTTAAAAAATATAGAATAATATTATTTTTGAAAAATGAAAATGGAAATAAATAAAATTTACATAGGCTTCATGACCTTATTTTAATCAAAAAAATCATTAGATTCTTCAACTCAAGGTATGTAGGCTCAAACTCTTCTCTACAAGATGCTTACTCTAAACTGCCAACTAGCTTCAAAACACAGTCAAAGAAACATGAAATTATAACATATAATATAAAATAATCAAGTAATTATAATTTATAAAAATGATATTATAACCTCCTCAAATAAACCTTAACAAAATATGATAATCATTAATTGTAACTATTGGTCTTGCAGACTAATTTGTTGACATTCTCTCTCACACTCTTTACTCAACCATAAAAGCCATTTTGGCTTAAATGTTCCCACATATTATACTAACTTAAAATATTTTTAAAATAATGGATAAATCATTAAATTTCAAAAAAAAATCATTATGTGAATTATATATATCAACTCATGGCATAGAGTCTCAAACCCATCATTGTAACTTACCCAAAATTGCCAGTTTGCCTTGAAGACCATTCATGGTGATTTTGAATTTGAATTCCTATGTAGACACATTATAAATATCCTAATGAATGTTAATTATAATATATTATACTTATATAATTATCAAATAGGTAGATAACCTGGTCATATGGAAATATTTTTCTTGTAGATGATTCTCACAACCTTGCACCTTCACTATCTCATCTTTACTAGATAGGTCAACTTATGAGCAACATTTTCATTATTAAAATTAACCTCAAATACACATATATAAAATTAAAATGTATTAAATTTATTTAAAAACATATCCATGCACTTTTATTCATCACTAATCCATGTTATCACATCCCTAATCAATTTCTCACTTTTGCCTGGTTTTCTCACTATCTGCACCACTAGGTCTATTAGCAATTGGTTGACTTTTATGATCAGTTTAAAACCCATAATGGATAGAATATGATAAAAAAAAACTATGTAAATAATATTAAATTCTAAATATTTAACCTTAATTCCTTTAGTAAATTTGACTTGGTCAATTCTGATTGTTTATAGCAAATTTCCAAGAAATAACACATTTATTGTAGGCTCTACTCACTCACCTAACAAGACAATCACACCTAAAGGTTCTTATAAGAGTTACATACATGATCCAATCACTTAAATATCCATGTAAAACCATTATTAACACTTTATAACAATATATTTCTCATCGGGTCACTATTAGGGTTTTAGAGAGGGTTAACATTATTTTTAGTGTTCATGATTGTTTAAAAAAGATTACATATAATTTCCAAAACTAATGATAGGAGATATTATATATTACCCTTACCAATATATCATCAATATATTATGTTACAATGCAGAGTTTTAATATGCCAATGAACACTTTAAAGTCCTTCTGGGGTTGATAACCCTCCATTCTCTACACTTGGTAGACCTTAAAACATTTTTAATTGCCTAAACCTTCAAATTTTGACTTAAACTTGGTAAAAATATTTGAAACAACATGACATACCTCAGTGAATGAAAACATACTCACACTTACCTTATAAACTAATCACGATAACCCATCTAGCTACCATCACTCTCTTTGCTCTTTAGGCCTTTGACCTATAAGTCATAATAGCTCTTGAAACTAGCCTTATAATCACTATGAAATCTATAAACATATCATGTACAAACTTTAACAACCTCTCTCATTCTCAAACATTTCCAATTATTTTTCATATGTATTATAAATATCTCATGCTACTTCATTGGGCCAAGTAGGGTCTAGAGGTGGTCTAGTTTCATACTAGGTCTATAGGTCTTACCCATGCATGCTTACCCTGAGACTCACTTGAGTGACCTAAATACTCATAATAATTATAAATTGATCTCATATAGCCTCTTCTTCAAAGCTTTAATTAAACATCTTCATAGCTCGATAGAGAATCTTTGAAGCTACTTATGTATATATTTGGAGCTCGAATAAGGATCTTTGTAGCTCACTGTGTTCTATCTCAAGTATTCAAAAATGTTGCCAAAAAGGTGTTGAAAAAACTGATTATGATTTCTCAAGCCTTAAAATAATCTCTCAATAAAGAGACATTAGGTTTCCTAGCTTCTTTGTCATATCAACCATACTAGCTCATACCCCACACACCATGTATCTTGACATCAAGGGCATCAACCTTGAAATTATATGATATCAAACTTGACATCAATGATAAAACTTATGAACATGAGATTATTGTCTCTCAAATTTTATTATCCTCTCTTAAATGGTTGAAACTAAACCACTTATATCAAGGATGTCACCATTAACCCCTGAATGACCCTCTCTCATGAAAAATTCCCACTCTTTCTTAGCTTACTGCAATGAGTTTCTCATGCTATCAATCACATGCTTATGTATTTATTATCCCTAGATATTTTGTGTGTCAATCCCCACCATGTGTCTATCATAACTCAACAAATCTTTTTTTTAAGGATTGGTATGGATTGATTTTGAACATGGACTATTTTAGATAATGTAGAGTTATGTCCCTAAATTAGATGGGAGATAATCTTTGAAAATGAATAGTTTTTCAATTTTGGGAAAGTTTAATGTAGAGAGTATGGTAATAATTTTTATATATTACCCATTTATTAGATTGGAGATAATTTAAAATTATAAAAATTTAAAAAATATAAATATTGATATTTGTTTTTTAGTTACACTATATATAAGTCCAAATTATCTAAAATAGTCCCTCATGATTAAGTTATTGAGGAACAAAATGATGATATAATGACTAATTAAACTGATAATTAGGATGTCAAGGAGGGTTAGAGTGGTATATTTAGCATTGAATAACATAATGGTCCAAATGGGGGTTCTCATATTGTTGAAAATAGTGAATTTAGGGCTGGTAGGTTTCATAATAGGGTCGATATGAGTCATAGGGATGATGATAATGAGGTGTATCATAGAGGTCTGCTCTATATGTATCCATAACTCATCATGAAATAGTTGACAATATAGTTAAATATCAATAAAAAAGATGATGTTACCATGAGATGATAACCATATGATAACCCTTGTCATCAACTTCTGATGGTAAACATAGCACATGAGTGCTTGAAGTTGCCTGAGATGACTAAGATGCCACTAGTGAGCGCTTCAATGATTGAATCTAGTCACATCAATCCTTATAAAACTATTATCACTCTAACCTACACTCTATAAGGAGGTTGTTCAGTCTTAGCTTTAAGGCTAGACTAATATGGGATTAGTCAAAGGTTGTGTGTGACGTAAAGTAATACCAAACCTATAATTTATGGGGCTAGCTTCCCTAGTGCATTTGTCAAAATTCAAGATGACTAAGACCTACTACTTTTGGGGTGAAAATGGATAGGGAGTTAATATAATAAAACTAATTTAAGGGTGGTGATGCACCAATATGATTATTCTTCCACTCAAATTAACCTCAACCGACACTAATAATAAAGACAAGTGATTAAATCTTCCAACTTTAAGCAGTCCCATGAAAAAGTGCTTCAAATAGACATTATAATAAGTGGTCAAAACATGAGGATAATGATGGGAAGGTATGGATAAAACCACTTACAAATCAAATATCAATTCTAAGCTTAGTCGCTTATCATTCAAACACACTATGTGACCTGCATAATACCATATACTAGCAACTAGTTGAGACTAAGACCTGCCAAGGTAAGAAAACTTACCACATGTGTAAAGAAAATAAGTATAACAAACTAAACCAATATTAAGAGTTATAAAAATAATCCTTTCATTATTGTAAGATGTTACAAGGTGAAAATCTAGGAAGATTTTCCTCATACCTAAGTGATGGATGAAAACAAAGGCCTTAAGGCCTAAATAAATAGAATGATCAAAAGTGAGAGAATGAGAAATATGGCATGGATGTGTATATAATAGGTTATAATGACCATATACCACTCATAATTCTATTATAAATAGTTACAATAGCATTTCATACCCCCTTTATGCATTGGTCTCTTGATTGGTAGTCTTCAAAGGGCCCTTAGGAAATGAGGTGGAATGGTGGAGGATGTAGTTAAATTATCCAAGAAATGACCACACCCAAAATGGTCAATAAATCATCCTATGGTAGTTATAAGGTGTAAATAAGGTTAAATTAAGCCTCCATGAGGCATTGAACAACCCATCATCTCTCATGCATGTTGACTAATCTTAAAACTACCTCTGTCTTCATGATGACCATGGAATGTGTATTTTCCTCCTTCAATGTATTAGTTACAAGGTGTAGTGTTACCTTACATAGAGATTATATCGTCCCTTATATTCCATTCCAAATTTACTATTATTGACCCAAGTAGGCCTATTAGGCCACGAGGCCTAGTTACATAGTGTTTATGTTTGAATAACCATGAAAACCTATAAGATACCTTGAGAACATGTGGATAAGTGAGTTTCAGGTTTGAATCTATGTCCCATATCATGACATAGGACTTTTAGAGTAACTCACACTTTCAACCTTTAAAATATAGGTTATTAGGCCACTTTCTCTTAACATTTACAAACTAGTTGTTTGGTGTGGACTTGTAGATGCATTTTCATATAGATTTTTGGATATTTCATGATTTGAGAAAGTTAAAAAACTAAAAAACCATCCCCTCTAATGATCTAACATTCTTAAAGAAAATTTTTACCTTGATATATATGTAATTACTTGAAAAATTACCATTTCTAATAGGTCCATAAATTAGTCTATACAACTTAGTACCATGAGCAAGGTCTCTTCTGAGTTGAATTTATGATTCAAGTATTTCTAGGGTCATTCTAATGCAATTAGAATCTAATTTTTCATGATATTAATATTTGGGTAATTATTATGGTTTAATCAGGTTTTTGGAGGTATACCATATTAATGATGTTTCATAAAGGTCAGACCTTCAATCCCAAACTTATGGTCATGGATGTTTTTTCCATAGACCCACCTAAAACTCATAAAAATATTTAGTTCCCTTGCATCTTGTGTGTGGAGATATAAATTAAAGTTGGTATATATTTCAATTGAATTTGGGTCCTCAAACCTTTATAATGTAATTGGCCTTGATTATTTTTGTGGTGAAATATCTAAGAACTTGAATGTACAACTCGAGTTGGCATACTAACATATTAGTGCTCGATGGGGTGTCTTGAGATTTTTTTTCATATTATTGTTTTCCCATATCTAAAATACTTGTTTCACATCATGTTCCATCTTCTCAGACCTTTTCATGATGTCAAATATACTTAGGAGGGTCTAGGTATGTTTTATTTATGGTGGTGGAGTTTGAGGACTAGTCATGGCTTTTAGGCCTAACAATCCTAGATTGACTATCAGAGGTATAAATAACCTATACATGGTTTTGGGATTTAATCATAATATTAACACCTTTTTAACTTAGTTTCATTACTTTTTAAACTATATTTATCTTCCCAAACTCCAACTCTGTCTCTGTTACCTCATGTGAGTCTACCTCTAATGTCATTATTTTACTTTTTAAGCCTAACAATATGTTGACAGTAGTATGGGGGTCTGAGTAGGATATTATATCATTTTCATCATGTTTATGAGGATATTAACTCATATACAATGTCATTATATGTTGGTTATATTCTATGGACTAGGTCTTCCTTTACTTTATTCTCTAGATCTCTTCATCTCCTACCTTAGGGTTTATACATAGTCAAGTTTGTGTAACCCCGATGGATGAGTTGAGTGTGTCCTTGCTCATCTGATACTCTTAGTATTCTGGAAACATTTTTATTTTCCTAATAATTTTTTTTTTTTTATTTTAAAATTTAATCAGACACCAAAACACATAGGTGGTTTCAATTCCAGCATAAGCTTATCCATACAAGTTTTAAGCCTAATGGCCCAACTATTCTTACCATATGAAACTCCTATCACTTGATTTTTTTTTTATAAATATTCTAAAATTAATCTAAAATATTTTCAATCCTTATACAACCCCAAAGCATGCACCCATCTTAAACTTATGTGTATAGGTCTACTTTGACCTATATTAGGCCTAGTAGGCTTGTGTAGGACATTGAGCTCTTATTATCTTCAGGACTGGGACATGCTAGTGAGAAACACTTATACCCCCTTAGGAGGAAAAGTGATAAAACATAATTAACTTAATACTTCAATTATATTTAGGTTTCTCTCTTAACTCTCTTTGCTAAAGGACCTATCTATAGACAATAGTTAGGTCTATTTGGGACTATGAACACAAACCTTCTCTTTTGTTTAGCATATTAGATTTTAAAGAATGGATTTTCATTAGGTATACTATCATTACCCTATAAATAGGTATTTGTATACTTATTCATCTTCATTTTACCCTATAAAAATGCAAAATAACCTCATATAACAATCATAGGCTTGCATACTAGTTCTAGGTCTAGTAAGACTAAATGGGCCATTAGGCCTTCTCGTGTTCTCAATGAATGATTTGGTCCAATAGAAACATAAAAATCCTATAGAAAATATATTTTGACCTTTATATTTCATCCTCTTTTAGGGTTATACAATATACATTCTCTTAATTGGATATTGATTTTGATTGTCTTATTGTAGATTATTCACTATGTCTATCTAGTCTATCGAGACTCTTAGATATCTTAGGGGTCAAAACATCTAGTGAAGACTAATATTCCTAAGAGAATTAGTATTAATCTTCCTATTTACATTATAACCTCTCACATTTACATAAGGTTTCAACATAGTCACACACTCTCTTACCTACCTATAGGTGATGACCCTACCTTTTGACTGTGAGAGAAATAAAAGGTGGATCTTATTTTGAAAGGATTTATCCATAGAGTACATCACACCTCTTACTTATGTGAAGGGGTTTCTATCCCACTAAGTTTTAAAAACCTTCAAGGCTCTTTGAATTTTCTCTCAATCTCAACCTTCCCTTGGATTAACTCATCTCCCATGCTTTTTATAATCCCCTATGACTTTCATGGCCTCTCAAACTTATACATTCCATCCCAAAAACTAGTACCCATTTTATTTTGTTTACTTCAATAGTCCTGATGAGTATGAGGGATTGTCCTCTGCATACTAGGCTGAGGTAAAGGGTTGATCAATGTTGAACCTTATTCACCCTATCTCTCATTCCTAATCATATGTCTTAGGACCCTTCAAGTATTTTTAGTGTTTCCAAGACTCCATTTCATTATTCAACATTCCATCTAAGTCTCTAGTCTACATAAGAGGCTGTATGTGGTCTTGTGAGGGTTCACTTTTCAAGGCTTAAATCTAAGAATTTTATTTGTCATAGGGTAGTGAGGGGATTTTAGGGTGAAAAAAAGTAATTAATATAACATGAAGGAGCTTATGTCTATTTTGACCTAACTTAATAGTCTTTTATAACCACTACAATGACGCATTATTTATGCTTGTCAAGAAATCACATAATGCACCTATGATAGTCACCTTTCAACATGACTTAGAGGGGTTATTTGATCTAACTTATTTGAGTGTGTAAGATAGAGGATATTTAAATAGATTCAAAATTATCACCATCAAAACCAAAACATTATCAAACATCTTCATACTATGTACCAAACATTTTATAAAATGATAAACTCCATTTGCAATCTGTAAATGGAAACATATGAGAATTTACTTATTCCACCACCTTCATATGTGTGAAATAAGGGTGGGTAGTGTCATGCAAGGACCTTGATGACATCTAGAACATATATCAATCATAAATTTTCAAATCCACCTCAAAGATGCACCAAAACCTTTTAAACCCTACACAGATGAAGATCATTGGAGTGCTCAAATTGTTAGAATTTTTTCATTAGTTATAGTACATGAACCTATAGACAAATGACATGAATTATAAGGTCAATATACCCCCTTCCTTTTCCCAAGAGATCAAATCCCCATTTTCTCTATCCTATCCATACTATTCATAAACCTAAATGCTTTCCTGGGCTACAGGGAGAGGTCCATTTTTGGCCTATTTTTCTTAGAAACTAATGGGTATCTTCACCTAATGCTTGTAATAAACCCCTATATAAATTACTAACTTTAACTATCCATATTCATACTATATGGCTCCATACATGTTAGAAACCCTTCTAAAACCTATAATTTTCCTCCATTTTCTAATGGTTTAGGTTGTAAAAAAATATTGGTGGGTAGAGGGGGAGAAATATAAGTCAAACAACATTTCAAAATGAGTGGTTTGGATGCGTATGCTGAGGGGTCATGGTTTCACACATGTGGGGTCCATTTGGCTAGTGGGAAGTGATTTTTACCTCTAAAGTGGCTCTTTATGATGTGAAACTACAAAGTGATAGCTTAGGGAGTATGTTAAGGAATTTTTAATCAATTAGACACTAACATATTCTCTTATTAAAATGTTTTATAGGGCATATAGACTCATATGAGGTGTTCAAAGGGTGATTGATGATTTTAATAGGTGTTATGAAGGATAAGAACTATTTAAATGAATAGACCATGAATAATGACATTGAAAACATCATTAGACCTTCATATCATGACTTTGAAAAAGTTTTTAAGCCTCTATATCTTTCCAAAAAAGGTCTCTCTTCAAGAAATGGCATACCATTGGTCTAAAACCACAAGGATTAATAACCTTATTTTCTAAGTTACCTTAACTTTTAAAAAAGAACCTTAATCTTATCAAAAAATGTTTAAACCATATTTTAGACCTCACAAGGCATTTTTACACTCTTTCCCTTACTCAAGGACCACATTAAAACTCAATACACCACCTAAGGACGTCAAATTAGTTATGTCATGATGAGTTCACAAGTTAACTCTATAATACTCCTAGTAATTTTAAATGACTTAAAGAATAATTTAAAAGAAATAATCAAGGCATGGAGTTCCCATATATATGCTTGGTTGAGTGTCATGGAAATATTTTTGAATGTAGGGGTTGGCGTTTGGCTTGACAGTCTAAATTAC
This sequence comes from Torreya grandis, assembly GCA_037957365.1. NCBI lineage: Eukaryota > Viridiplantae > Streptophyta > Pinopsida > Cupressales > Taxaceae > Torreya > Torreya grandis. Next base: position 1,037,241 of record JARHVA010004793.1, read on the forward strand.
CAACACTATGTGTATCAAGATCAAATAAAAAGATGCCCCCAATGTCCATATGACATAAGCAGAGGGAAGGCCCAACATCTAAAATAGGAATGTATCATGTGTATATGCATTTTTATATCACACTCAAGTATAAGTTTGACACATATGTGTATGTAGGACTAAATTATTATGCCATCCATCGACATGGAACTAACACATAGATGTCAGGGAGCTGTAGGTTCTAAAAGTGTTTTTGTATTTTTTGGAATTTTTTTTATTTTTTTGGTATTTGTGGAATTTTTGAAGAGGAAAGATCATCTTCCAATGGAATTTGATGGATGATCATAAATATATCCCCCCTATGAACCTCACAACCTTGATATGGATCTTTAAAATTGTTTGCACCATGATTGGATAAGTTGAAAAGGTACATAGCATGTTCCTCACATTTTTCATGTGTAGTATAAAAATTAAAGATATCATTTGAAATATTTATTAATTTACCTTCATGAGGAAAGGAAATTCATTCCCGATTTGGATCAATTTTTTATTCCATTTGGTCTAGCCAAAACTTTCCTAGTGTAAATGCATATGGAGATGTGGTATGCATAACCCAAACCCATGTTTGATTAACCTTAGGACCAAAAGTAGTTGGTAATCTTATGTTTTTTAAATTTTTTAGATTCATGCCCATTTTTTGTAAGCATCTTAGATTGCAAATATTTTTTAGTTGTGTAGGAGCAACATGATTATGCCAAAATTAAGAACTACCCATGTATAATGAAATTGATAAATCTTGTTCGTGTGGATACTTTTTATGTTATTAAATTTTAGATTCTTTCATAATATATGGTACTTGTATTAGCCCCATGTTGAGTAATATTTATGAAATGGTCATTAGGGATACCACTTTTTTATTCATAATTCTCTTTAGGTAAGTTTTCTCCATCCATTGGGTTAGGGATAAAGGTTTTGTATTTGGAAGGAGATATGTTTAATTCCTTTGAATGAGTAATTATGAAGGAAGCATATCTATGTATATGATTATATAAATGGGTAAATGATTCATATTATTTATGAAATGCCATTTATTTTAATTGGGAAAGAAGGCATATACTAAAAATAAATTGTAATTCCAAATTTGAGGGTCTAAATGCAAGCTCATATGATGCATTTTTAAATAAAATAACATAATATTGAAGGGACTCATCATCATATTGTTTTAAATTGTGAAAATGTTCTAATGGAATTTTCGTCACCTTTTGGATATTTAAATCCATGAAAAATGCATCTTCCATCTATAAAAAACCATTTAAGGAACCCTTTTGAAACTATAAAACTAATTTTGAGACTCATCATAAATAATCATTTGGAAAAAAATTATCAATATTTTGTCATCTTGTGCCCATTGACCAAAATGCTGTACATAGATAATCGTGTGGTTGAATGGGTCCTTGTGTCTCAAAAAGAGAGGTAAATCTAGTAATTTTAAATCTTTGGAATAAGTATATTCAAGTATATATTGTGCAAGAGGTTGATAATTTAAAGGGATAACATGAGCATTATCATTATAAAAATCCATTTACATTTGGATCATAAAAATTGTTAGAGGTACAATCACTAAGATGGGGGGGCATGAATCAGTGAGCTCAAATAATTCAACTTCAATTTTAATCCTTCCAAAAACCTTAATAAATCACTACATACATTCATAAATCATATATATCATGAAAAAAAATGAACAAGAGAGATAATTCAAGATCAAGTAGATAACACATGACATACATGGGAAACCCTCTTGGGGGAAAAACCCACTAGAACCTACAATTGCACTATTATCTTATAATAACAAGAACTAATTCAGACCAGCTACAACTAATCAAAGAACTTACATCCCTCTTTTAGTGAAACTATAATCCCACAAGTTGTTACTACACCTATATATCTAATCTACCACAACTAAAATTTTATCAAGTTTCACCTTGAAAGGAGGAAACAATCACCTTAGATGTTGAGCAACCACAATAACACCTATGAGTAACTTCACCTATGAACTCTGATTATCACCCTTTAACTTCATAGAAATAAATATATCATAATATTAACAACATGATTATATGGACATACACACTATCCACACTTTTATTGGTCCCTCAAACCAACCACCAAGCTCTCATAGACACTAGTTATCCTTTGCTCATTCTTAAGTCATTCAAAACATCCTTTTGGATCACTCTAGATCTCTTTGTTCATGTTCAACCTACAAGATAACTATTATGTCATTATAAATAGGACATATAGGTCATACACATAGTCCTAATTTTTCTCTACTCATCAACCCAACCATTATGCACACTTGGTCTCCTTTCTTCTTCACTTAAATGCTCACTCTACTCTCGCAAGCCTCTTCAAAAATCTAGAAACCGTCTCATTTGATTTCACTATATATAACATAATCATAAATATCAACTTATTGGTCAAAATTTACACTTACATTAATCCTTAAGTCTTTTCTTACATCAAGACACAACTCAAAACAATCTTCATAGGTCAGTGATAACATCTATGGGTCACCCTTAAGTAGTTACACCTTTCAATAAGGCCTGTGTAGCTCTAATAGGTCTCATAGAGACATACTAATCCATTTAGCACTTAATAAAGTATAAAAATAACATAATACCACATTAAAATACATGGGTCCACTCCTTCTGTCCCTTTTGACATCCTCAAATTATCATAATCATCTTTTCTCACCTTTATGTATGCTTAAATAACTCAAACACTGACTTAGTATATAGGAACATTGTGAATAAACACACAATCAACTTATTAACATTTTTCATATAAAATATTAATTTTTTAAACATATAAATACCATATATATCATTTTCATGGATTATAAAACACTCTCAAATATCTAAGTCATCATGAGACATAAAAAAACATCAGCACAAGCTCAAACATCCTTCTCAGGTCACTAGTAGAACATAATCGAACACACAATCAAATTTTGAGCTCAAAATATTTGAATTTACATATATTAATACCTCATAACTATGTTTAATGTATGATCCATGGATTACTATTCATCTTTTATTTTTACTCAATCAAGAAATTCATCCTAGATCAAAAGTTATGGATGAAATATAGATCACTATTTTTTCCTTTGTAAAATTCACATATTCAAATGCCAACAGTCACAATTAAAACTCAACCACTTGAATTCATCCCATGATCTCACTCAACCTATAAAATCATGCATCATCAATATTATAATAAGGATCTTAGTCTTTAATTATGTTAAACATCAAACATGTTGACTACTTCAACATCATATGTATCATAGATCATCAACTGTATGATTTCCCACTAACCATTTGATCCTTATCCTTTACCTTTTATTAGTCATTAAAAAACATAAACTTATTTCCATATCATTTCTTCTTGACATCTTGGATTAAAAAATGCTCCATTTATCTCCTTGAGACTTGATTGATCTTTACCTCTTGAAAATTTGACTAAGTATGTGAACCACTACAATATGACTAGACGGTTAACTTTGGACCAATAAATATTTTGCTTCAATCGATCTCATATCCTAAAATTTTAACCATATATTTTTATTTTAAATAGGAATAAAACCATGTATCAAAATTATCCTAAAAATTTTACACATGCAAGATATAATGTCATTAATATGCTCACTTAGTTTTTTACCACAGAGTGAATAATGTTAAATCCTTCTTGGAAGGCCAACTTTGCTCAAGCATATATTTTGATGCGATTAATTATATGATATTAAATTTAGAATAAATAAACTAGGATCTAAACTAGACAAATTAATATGATCAAATTATTTTTAAACTTCTAAATGTATAAAATATAACATCATCAAAATGCCTACTTAGCTTTTCTTGCCACATGCAAATTTGGCTAAGTATGGGAAAATACTATCGAACTACCTAGGAGCCCAAATTTGTAGTTACATATATTTGAACACACTTTGTCACATGAAATTAATTATATTGGATAATAAATAGGGATTAATTTTATTAGAACCATATGACTAACTCCCCTTGACTCATCTATACATGACTATGGTGACATCAGTAAATTGCCTACTCAAATTTTCTACCACTAGACCTAAAATGTCTAGATGAAAACAATGATCAACTAGATGAAATAAACTCATGAAAATAATCACTCTATCCATCATGGTCCTCTAATATGACCCATTTCACATGATCAATACTTCAAACTCATACTTGAGCATCTCTAACCATGCCAAAATGGAAGATCAACCAGATATTCTTCATGTATACTAGGACAAGCACATTACATACTTTGTCATTGTCAATTAGGATATCAAGGAACTTCATACACTCACTAGGAAAAATACATGACATCACCATGACATCATTGATAACTCTCCAATAATATCCCTCTTTGTCATTGATGTTAACACCAATCAAATACTCACCTTCATTCTCTTTGTTCAAGCACTCTTCAAATAAGAACTTTCTCCCCCTTTGACACAATGAAAAAGTGGGAACCAACTAATACTAAGGATATAAAAATACTACCATCAATAAAATACCATCTTATAAATATAGTATAAACTCCCCCTTTCCTTGAGCCTACCTCTTCTTGCCTAAACACCTTCCTCTTGGAATAAGCCATCACTCTTCTTCAACTAACAACCAATGTATAAAGAACATACAAAACACTAAAAAATAATGGAAATTACTAATAAAAATATGATAGGGACTCCCCATAAGATTTTTGAGCCATTTCATCACTTAAGCATCTTCATATCTCCATACCTCATGAAGAACCACCATATATGCTTACTAGCCTTCTCTTTCAAACCACCTCAAGGACCACTAATAAAACTTAATGCCACACACAAAAAAGGAAACATGCACTAAACTAACATAATAACTCTCCTTTAAATACACATACCTTTCTCTTTTAGATAAATTGAGCAAAAACACCAAGACTTCACACTAGCCCTATCTAGACTCCTTATAGCCCTACCTCGAACTTCTAGAGCCCACGAATTTCAATAGACACATCTTCAAGACCTAAAACTTCATATCTAGATAATTCTCATATTCCCCATCAAGAACACCAATTTTCCTCACCTAGATCATCTCTACAACATACTTTCTTTAAAAACCTACTAGCCAATTAGGCCTTTATCTTGACAAAAACTTGAATATCTTGTAACCCACAAGCCTTCAAATCTATGTGAGACATGATTTGACAATCCATTTGGCTCATTAAACTTATTAAAAATCTTTAGACCTCAATTCATAAGGCAAATCACTTTTCTAGTATAGCCCAAAACCCTATAATCTCAAAAATAAATAGGGTCAACAAATTTCATTTTGGTCAATGCCCACCTCAGAAACTTCTTGCAAACCTAGAGACAACCATCACACACTATTATACCAAGATTTTAACTTCTAAACCTTTGGGAAAATTGACTTCCTATTCCATAGATTTTGATTTATAACAAGATAGATAAACTTGAGATCACATAAAAACCTCTAAAAAGGCATAAACAAGATCATGAGGACATAGAACCACCTGAAAAATTCTAGAATAAGGTCAACAAACCTTTCTATGTAAAAATATCAACTTGACAATTCACAAATCCTCCTTTTGTATCTAGAAATCTTCAATATGACCTTGTAGACTGAGCATATACAACTATCATCATTCTAAAAGGAAAAAACATATCATGACATACCACAACATATCTTCTACATGGACATACTTGTTCCAACTAAAAATGAGCATCTCTTGCCTTCTATATCCTTTTGAAGAACATCACAACAACACTTACTTCTCCACTAAAAGGAGTCTCTTAAGAAGCATAGACAAAGACCTCCTCTTTACCACAATGTCATAAAACAAAGTGAATCTAGGAGTGGCTCACATATCCTTAGTAACCACTAAATTCCTTTTGTATCTATAGGACTATTTTTTCTTCTTCTTCTTAGGCTTAAGAGAAATAACTTGCTCATCTACTAAAACATTCTCCTTTTATTCTATGATTGGATTAGCAATACATGGAGACAACATAGATTCATGGCATACATTTTCATCTAAAGAATCTACCTTTAAGTCTAAAAACTCATCAAAATACATGAACAATTGATGTTCTTTGCATGAATCTTGCTCAAAAAAAAAAGATGTTCACTTGGATCCACACTCACTTCAGAACCAACCTCAATCAACACCTTAGTCTTCTCTTTGAGCTTGATCTCATTATTCTCAACATGAGTAAACAATGAGATCCCTTTACACTCTTAAACTTTTGATGCATTATACACCATAGCCAATAAATTACTTTGACCTATAGATTCATCATAACTCACACTTATCACATTTGGTTTCCATGAGTTAACTTGGCTTCTTCCTTGCACTCTTGGATCCTAATTAAACTTACTCTAAATTGTAGGTCTTTGCTTGTAAAATCTATCAATATGACATCTCTATTCATAGTTGTAAAAAAAAATACTCCTTGATGGAACCATAGTTGGCCTTATCTTGTTTGGATAGAAACATGTAATGTGCCCCATGTCATGACAAATGAAACAACCTCCTATTTTTGAAGAGAACTCATCTTGCCTAACCTTAAGTGGAAAATGGTTTACAAAATGTCCCATAACAAGATAGTTGAAGAACTTAACTTTATTCACACCTACTGACTGATGACCCCCATCATATTACCATGTAAAATCATTTCTAACAGGTCTCTTGCATTCTCTAGCTCTATGCCCAAGCTGATTAAAAATAAAATAATAACCATTGAAACTTGCATACCTCATGGCATTTGGTTGTCTAATCTGATTTGTATTTATTTTTACAACACCTTCATTTCTTGTTTGATGACTTATCTTCAAAGGTTGATCTAACTTGCTCTTATTAACCTTTATGTCAACTTGAGAAACAACTTTTGCTCATTCATTAAAACCTAATCCAATTCTATCAAAAATTGACTTTTGACTCTTTAAGAGTTCATCTAGATCATTAAAACTTATATCAAAATTGAAAAATTATTTCACCTTGCTTGTAGACTTCTCTAACTCATCTTTCAAAGGCATAATCTTAGAAGCATACCTTGAACGTTCTTCTTTAGCTCTTAGACTTGCAGACATAGATTCTAATTTATAATTAAGAAACATAACAACACCTTCATGCCCTTTAGAGTCTTCAACCAATACTACCTCAAAGATACTAAATTACTCTTCATAATCCTTAAATTTAGATTTCATATTCTTATTGACCTTATTCTCTATCATCATCTTTTCAAGAGCATTCATCAATTATGTCTCACAATCCACCTCATATTTAAAATCATCTAAATCACTCCAAGTAGACTCTATTTGATGTAAGTAACTACCTTCCTCAGCCATGAATAGGGCTTCATCTTCAATAGGGCCATCATCTTCTCCATGATCATACTCTGAGTCATTACCTTCACTCTCATCTGATGAGATGCAATCTTCTTTGGTGTAGAGACTCTTCTTATCTTTGAAGGGATTCTTCTTGTTATTATACTTTCTAAATCTTTTCTTCATGTATGTCTTCTTATCTTCATCTTGGCCATCACCATGCTCTTCATAATCATTTTTCATATTCTTATGAGTAGAATTATGATAAAAATGTCTTATATCTCCAAAGTTGAAACATTTGAAGATTAGTTTACCCTTATACTTCCCTGAGCCTATTTTCAATTTTTTAGTAAATAAAGTAATTTTTTCATCCTCATCTATATCATAACTATCATCCTTCTTGGGCTTCTTACCTTAGAACTCTTTTGGCTTCACTTTAGTTTTGAAAGATGCTTCCTTATTTGGTAGTATATCATCATTTACTCTCATCTAATAGAAATAAGGGTACCATGCAAATAATACATCTTCAACTGAGTAAGGTCATGACTTTATTATGTAGTAAAAACTTTTGGATCAAACTTGAGATAAAGAGACCTTAATACCTTTTGAACTATAATAGCCTCTTCAAGGTTTTCTTCAAGACCTATAATGATTTTCACAATCTCATCAACTCTCTATAGAAAGGATGCCATAAAGCCTTATTCCTTCATCTTGAGACTTTCAAATTACCTTCTATGAGTCTACAACTTAGCAAGATTGCCTTTTGAATATTCTTCATAAATGATCTCCATTTTTTCCCATATATTTTTATTAGATTTACAATGGATTACCTTGGTGAGATAAATCTCAATAAGACCACAATTGATGGCATTCTTTTCCTTAACATTATTCTCAAATAGCTTCTTATCTATAGCACTAGATGGAGTAGTAGGAGAAACATAACCATACTAAAAATGTTTCCATACATCAAACCCTAGAGATATAATGTATATCCTAATCTTTACACTCTAAAAATCATAATTGGATCCATTGAACATTAATGCTTTCTTAGTATAAAAACATCCTTGCATTTGATGACTACCCATATTTTACCTTGGATCACCTTCAAGTTGTTAAGCCTTTACCAAAGGACCTACTTTGTTACCAATTTTTAGATGTATAATAACTGAAAAGGGGGTGAATTAGTGAGCCTAGATAATTAAAATTTAGTTTCAGTCCTTTCAAAAACCTTAATCATTCACTACATACATTTATGAAGCATATACATCATTCACAATAGCGAACAAGAGAGATAATGCAAGATGAAGAACATAACACATGACATACATCGTAAATCCTCTTGGAGTAGAAAACCCACTGGAACTTTCAATTGGACTATTGTCCTATAATAATAAGAACCAATTTAAACCAGTTGTAACTGATCAAGGAATTACCATCCCTTATTTAGTGAGACTACAGTCCCAAAAGGAACTACTACACCTACTAGTTGAGCTTCCATAACAACTAGACTATTATCAAGTTTCACCTTACAAGGAAGAAATAACCCCCTTATATGTTGAGCACCCATAATAACACCTATGAACAACTCCACCTTTGAACTGATGTCTTCAACACCTGATGATGGAAATCTAGTTATCACTCTTCACCTTCATAATAAAATTTTTATCACCATATTAATAACATGAACAAATGGTCATACACACTATCCATACTTTGATTAGTCTCTCAAGACAACCACCAAGATCTCATAGACACTAGTTATCCTTCTCTCATTCTTAAGACATTCAAAACATCCTTTTGGATCACTCTAGACCTATTTGTTCATGCTCAACCTCTAAGAACATTATTATATCATCATAAACATGACCTATAGGTCATACACACAATACTCAATTTTATCAACTAATAAACCCAACTAGTGGGTACACTTGGTCTCATCTAATCTTTGCTTCAATGCTCACTCTACTCTCACAAGCCTCTTTAAAAATATAAAAACCATCTCATTTGATTTCAATATATATAGGGTAATCATGAATACCATCTTCTTAGTCATCCATTACACTTGAATTAACCCTTAAGGCTTGTATTACATCAAGACATGGCTCAAAACAGTCCTCATATGTTATCCATAACATCTATGGGTCGTCATTATGCAACTACACCTTTCAATAAGGCCCTTGTAGCTCTTATAGGTGTCATGGAGACCTACTCACTGATTTATCACTTGATTAAGTAGAATAAGAACACAAGAAAACATTAAAATACATGGGCCCATTTATTATATCCCATTTAACATCCTAAAATGATCACAATCATCTTTGCTCACTTCTACATATGCTTAAATAGCTTAAACACTGACCTAGTGCACAAGAACATTATGAATAAACACATAGTAAATTTATTAACATTTGTTCATAAATAATATTAATTAATAAAACCTACAAAGACCATATATATCATACTCATGGAGTATAAAACACTCCCAAATATATAAGTCTTCATGAGACATCAAAATAACATCATCACAAGCTCAAACATCCTTCTCGGGTCACTAGCAAAACATAGTCAAATACACAATCAACTTTAGAGCTCAAAATATTTGAACTTACATACATTAAAACCTACTAACTAGGTTCAATAGATGAGACATGGATTCCTATTCATATTTTAATTTTATTCCATTAATAAACTCATCTTGGATCAAAATTTATGGATGCAATATATAACACTATTTTTTCCTTTGTTAAATTTAAATATTCAAATGCCAATGGTCATAATTAAACCTTGACCACTTGACTTCATATCATGCTCTCACACAACATGGAAAATCAAGAACCATAAATCTTATTATAAGGATATCATTATTTATTGATGCTAAACATCAAATAGGTTAACTTCTTTGACTCGATACACACTGTAGATCATCAAGTGTATGATTGCCCACAAACCATTAAATCCTTATACTTTAAATTTGATCAATCATTAAAAAACATGCACTTATTTCCCTCTCACTTCTTCCTAATATCATGGAATTAATTCACTCTATGGATATCCTTGATACTTGCTCGATATTTACCTCTTACAAATTTGACTAAGTATGTGAACCACGTAATATGCCTGGAAGGCTAACTTTGGAGTGATATATATTTTATTTCAATCAATATCATGTCCTAAAATTTATACCATATGTTATTAAAAATATTAGTTCAAACATTTATCAAACTACTATTTAAACCTTTGTGCATGTAAGATATAATGCCATTAATCTGCTCACTTAGATTTTTTTGCCACAAAACCAATAATGTCAAAACCTACCTAGAAGGCCAACTTTGCTCATGCATATCTTTTGATGCACTTCATCACATGATATTAAATTTAAAAAAAATAAACTAATCTCAAAAATGAACAAACCCATGTGATAAAATTCTTATAAAACTAAAACACATGTAAAATATAACATCATCAAAATGCTTACTCAACTTTTCTTGCCATATGCAAATTTGGCTAAGTATGGGAAAATACTATCAAACTACCTAGGAGCCCAAATTTTTCCTTACATATATTTGACCATGATTCATCTCATGACCTAAATTTTATCACATACTAACTATGGATTAGTTTTATCACAACCATATGACCAACTCCCCATAACTCATCCACATGTGGTAATGGTGACATCAATAAACTACCTACTCAAAATTTCTACCACTAGACCCAAAACGTCTAGATGAAATTAATGATCAAAAAGATGAAATCCACTCATAAACACAAGAAATATAACTATCATGGACCTCTAATATGACCCATTTTACATACTCAATACTTCAAACTCATCCCTAAGTATCTCTAACCATGATAAAATGGAAGATCGACCAGGCTTTCTTCAAGCATAATAGGACAAGCAAATTGAACACTTTATTATTATCACTTAGGCTATCAAGGAACTTCATCCAATCACTAGGACACCTCCATGACACCATTGACACCTTGCTAATATAAAATTTCTTTTGAATGTCTCCAATGGTGTTCATCATAGACAGTAGATATTCTATGGGGATATAAGTGTTTTTCATAGGTGTTAGCATTTGTTGCAACCCACCCCCTATTTTTAATCTAGGAATATGAGTATCATCATACTTATTTATAATGAGTGAAACTTCATGATTAATAAATTTAGGACATTTTGGTAATGGTATGGGAGGTTTTAACTTTGGTATGTTAGTATATCATTTGAATAACTTGTATTGTTTGAATAATTTGTTTCATTTTATAAGGGTATAATAACTTTAGCTTTATAAAAATTTGGTAAAGATACCTTTTTTGACATATAATTTATTTTAAATGAAGGTAGAAAAAAACATCACTCTTTAATATAAGGATATTATTTTTAAATGTAGGAATGTTGGGGGTTCAATCAGCTTGCTTGAAGATGTGTCCCCCATATTAATTATATGAACATTAACCATAATCTCTTTATGTAGTTGTTAAAATTTTTGACAAAGAAATAAAAAAACCTCTTGGTCATATTTACCCACATTTTTGGTAAAAGGTATAATTTTATTTGGAATGAATGGTTAGAGACTCAAAAATGTGTTTGGAAACCCTAAACCTTACCTACTTATATTATTATGTTTAGTAGATATAGGGTGGGTTATACCTTGTTCATGTTTTCCCAATCATTAGCCTTGGTATCTATACTTCTACAAGTATCAAATGCCAAAGTCATATAATGGTGGTATAGGAAGTGTGGATAAAGTCCTTTCATATTCCTTAAGATTAATTGACTTATCTCCTGAAGTGGTGGGAGCACGGACTTGATTAGAGTGATAACAACTACCACCTTTCAAGGATTTTATATTACATGCTTTAGCACTTGGAATAATTCAAGAGTAGTCAATTTTAATTCCTTCTTTGAGGGATAATTATATGATTTCATAATCATCATAATCAAATAAATCAATATCATATATGATAAAAGGTATGAAGTAAATAAATATTAGGACAAAGTAGGTAATAATCATCCCAAAGGGTAGTATTAGGGTTTTGATGTTTAAATATCATGTTCACCAAATGTTTAACCATAAAATGATCTAGATTGGGGTTATATATTTTTTAAATGTGTATATATAAATGAAATGGCACACGGGTGATAACTATATCTATAACATGCTAATTAGATGTTAAACTCAGATATGAGCATACATTGAATTTATTATCTTGAGATAGTCTAAATATGAAAATTATAATTATGATAAATATATAAATGAAAAAGAAGTGAAGTACTTATATTATTATGATGTTAATGCATCTCTACATCTAGAATAGGTGGAAATTAAGTGAGAAGGTTACTTTATAATAATAGTCAAGTTTTGGTTTTGAATCTTCTAGCTCTCGACATAGTAACATCATCCTAGGATAGTTTTATTGACACTACTATCTAGGTTTGATGATAATATACTATACAAAATATATATTAAAAAAAGATTTGACCACTTGGATGATTATATATTTTTTTTCACCATTATTTTGGAGCATTCCAATTTGGGTCATGGACAGTCACTCCTTATGGAATGGAAACCCCCTAGTTTTTAATCTTTAATGTGACCTTGGCATAAAATGGGTTAGTGGGCATATGATGTCAATCTACCCCAAATACCTCACTAGTATTGGGCACTTCCTACATATCCAATACTCAAAAAGAGGACCTTAGACTCATTTAGTTATCCCGTAAATGTTGGCTTTTGTGTGAATCATACAATATGTGCAAAGTATTAAAAAAGTGACTAAGCTTGTAACTTGGTGTATAGAGATCTTGGGATACTCCTTTAGTACTTCAGACTAGTATATGTGTTGTGCCTATGAATGGTATGTAAATATGGAATATTTAATTTATTTAATTCTTTATAGAGTGATTTTTATAAGTTACGTTGGTATATTTGGTATTTTTTAGATGATGAATGAATGATAGTTGATATTAAATTTATATCAATCCCTTTGGAGTAATAAATCATATTAAAGCACTCAAGATGACCATTAGGATATGTTTTATTTTAAAATTGGATGAATTTATGGCACTTGACACTTATGTTGAGACAAAAAGTTAATGTTGACACTATTATCTATCCCACACATTAGTGTCGAGGGAGTAGGAAAGTATGTACAAGTTCTAAGCTTTTACATAAGGAAGATAAGTACATTCTAAGAATTTTAGGTGAGATATAGGACCCAGGTCATCAATATAATATTGATAAAACTAAGACATATAATCTAAGGGGCACAAATAAGAGTAGATGAAAGACTTGAAAATCTGTTAAAGGTAAAGAACTAAGAAGAATAACCAATGTCTGAATTTTCTAAGTGTACAAGATTGAGGTGATATCTAATCATAAAATATCTTCTACAATAATACATTCATCATTTTAAATTATGCCTCATTATTTTAGTACATGTAATTATTCCTACTTAAAAATTGTTTTCTTGTGTGATATCATATGCTCACTATATTTGTTGAATCCATAATCTTTTCTCTTTCACATTGAGTCTCTAGTTCTACATATGTTATTAGGTTCACATAAAATGGGGAATAAAGGTGGGTTAAGCTGACCTCAACCACTCCCTAATGAATTTTTGAGCACCACCTATAGATCAATAAATCCAAGGAGTGAAATCAAACCACATGTGATTTTCTTAGTTAGGTGTATGTGTGAAATGGTGCTCCTTTTATGAAATTAACCTATAATTTAGCTTTAGACACTTGAAAATTTTAAAATTGACATGAATTAGGTGGTTCATACCTAGCTAAGGCTTCGTCATTATGATTTATTTCTGATTTGGGAAGTTTAGGTCATTCCCTTTCAATGTAAAAATGTGGATATATGTCACTTTCATAAATTCTACATATGTAAATCAGCTTAGACCTATTGTGTATTCTTATAAGAAACTTTTGATAATTTATTGTGTCATTGATATTTGATATGTATGATATGAATGGAAAAATAAAACCAACAATTAAACCTAACATGGTTTCAAATACAACCTAAAATATATACTCCAGATGAGTAACCAATTAGTTTAAAGATTATGCTACAATAATTAATTTTCAACTAGAGGACATAGTATTCAAAGGTGTCACCATTATATGTGTGGCACTAGTCACTCTCAATATTTTTGGTCCTAAGAGTTTCATATAAGAATAACATTTTTAGAATGGAAATGATAACAAATTAAATCACACATTCAAGAAAGGAAAGTACATGAAGAAAATATGTTTTTTAAAAACTAAATTAAGAATATTTGTTTTGAAATATTCCCACACTTGATGGATTGAATATACATAATGGAATATGTTTATATAATAATCCAATCATGAAATCAAATAATGCACATAATAAGTATTCACTAAAAAATAATATATGCACACATAAACAATACATATTAAATTAAGATAATGGATGATAAATCAATCTACCAAATCTATGCGATGGGGCCCTACATAATTTATACTAGATATTTAATTCCCTCATTTTATAAGTATGAGTTATTTCAAATTGATTTTATTTCATAAATATTCTACTATGTAATATTTACAAATTAAAACAACAAATTCTCAATTAAAATAGATATCTATTTCTTCTCATGATTAATTATAACTCTTATAACTTTAATACTATCTCACCACTTTTAACTTTTCTCCTTATATATGGGAAGCAAGTGGTTTATTTGTAAATTACAATCATAGAATAGTTACAACCATATATTATGGTTATCCATAAAATATAATAACTTGTAATAATAAAATCATTAAATTAAAACAATGAAAGAAATAGAAAATATGAATAAGTGAGAATATAATATGGTAGTTGAAGTTGTTTATTCTTCTATAGATTCACATGATCAGGTTTTTCCCCTTAAATCATGGGATATCTTCAATTATAGTTAGCATGGTCAACATGATTACTTAGATAATTATTATAGGTACAGGTGGAATAGATAATGGTTTCAAGTGGAATATTCACCGGATAAAGGCCATAAAAAATGTATAGATCATTCTCACAATTGTACATGTCTTAAATATTCTAATTTTCACTCTCAATAAATCCACATGATAAAAATATTAAATTTTATTATTTTATATATAAATCATTAACTCTATATCACCATAATAAGAATATGTAGCATGGATATAACTATGGATAAAGGCATGGGAGAGGGATATAAAATGGGTTAAAATAGAAGGATTTTAAGGTAATATTATAAAATATGAGTGACATATATTGGCCTCATCATGGGTTATCCCATAAAGATAATATAAATTTGAAAAATTATTGTTTATTGGTGTGGGTGCAAGTCCATCAAATGTGAATGCCTATAGAATTCTAAAGGCATATAGATTCTGATTAACTGATTTGGAAGGTAAGAATATTGATATGATGATATGGAGATATTTTGAGTATGGTAATAAATATGTTATGAAAAAACTATGGAATTATTGTAGGTGACTAATAGTAAATTAAAAATATTTGTTTAACCCTAAAATATATATTAGGGGAATCTAGGTTTAAATGGGTAGAGATAGCTTAGGCCATGATGATGGTATACTATATCTAATGTATGATAATTAATTTTAAAACTCAAATAAACATATACTAAATTTATTATACTGAGACATGCTAGCAGTGGAAAATATAGCTATGCTAGATATTACAATGATAATGAGAATAATATCATTAACTAGATCTAATGTTAATACAAATTTGGATCTAGAACAAGTAAAAATTAGACTATATTTGGATTTGGATCAGTTCCCTAATTTTATAAACTATACCTATGTAGCTATGAACACTTGTATCAACCTGAGATAGTTACATCGATGCTTATGTCTAGATTGGAAACATGTGTCTAGTATGAAATACCTAATAAAATTGTATGTGACCACTTTGATTATTATGGGTTCTATATTGCCTTAATGCTAGTGTATTCATATGGAGGTCATGTATTTTCACTGATCAAATGATAAAACCATATTTATTCATATCAATAGTGGTTGTGGGAAAAATGGGTTAGTGATCACATAGTGTCAAACTACCCCAAAGACCCCTCTATCAATGAGCACTAGATACATAGTTAATACTCAAAAGATGGCCTTAGAATTATGTAGTTATCCCCTACATGTTGTATTTTTTTTAAATCATGAAATGTGTGATAAGCATGGACAATAATGAACTAGCTTGTAACTTGGAAAATATCGTTCATGGGATGCTCCTTCAATGCTTTAGACCTAGATATGTGTTGTCTCCATGACTAATAATAAAATAATAGAAAATAGAGAATATTTTTCTTACTTGAGTGCTTGATTGAATACATTTGGTATTTTGCCTTGTGAGTAGGTAAGAAGCATATATATATATATATATATATATATATATATATATATATATACATATATATATATATATATATATATATATATATATATATCCATTTTAATAATATTTTGCATGAAATAATTAAGGATAACATTTAGGATACATTTCATTTGTAAATGGGATGACTTTAAAGCATTGTACACTTAAGTTTGGGTAGGAAACTTGCATAGATGTATGCATCTGACTGAGACACAAGTGTCTAGGTGGTTGGAAAACATGTGCAAGTCTAGAACTTGTAGAGATGGAAGATGAATAGGTTTATAACATTTTGAGCATGATATAAGGTTGAAGTCATCAAATTAACATTGGTCAAACTAAGAGATAAGAAAATTTTCATAGAGAGTTGGTGTATGCAAGGCTTTTAGTAGTGGGAGGTATATAAGATAAAGGTAAATTTGTGATATGTATTTTACAAGTTTAGAATACTAAGGTGTTATATAATTTATAAATAGTGTCTACATTTTTTGCCCTTTTAATTTAGTAATGAAATTGGTAAATTACTAGTTTAAAGGAAAATAAATGCATACCTAGGTGTGTATAACATGCCTTATCTTCACATGGGTCCAACTTGAGTGATTTATTGGTGACTGACCTATAACCAAGAGGATGTTACAATATATAATTAGTGCATATAATCTAAAATTAAAATCATTTAAATAATTTAAATTGAAAGATAATAAGGTTTATGAGTACATGTGTATTGATGTAACCACTTTGCCTTTTGGTAAATTAATTCAAAAAGATGTATCATTATGAATCACTAAGACTAATATAAGAAAAAAAATATAAAATCTAGAAAGTGCATATGTCTAGAGACATAGAGAGATATTAGAGGACACATGACACCAACTATGGAGGTAAAATGAGTTGCCACCCGATAGTTAAGATTAGCTCAGCCATGTAACCCAATTATAATTATAACCTAGTGAGTGTGAGTGAACCAAGTCATCTCAAATTATAAATATGGTGAGGTTAGATGATATAATAAATTACAACCTATAAAATTGGTGATATTTAGTGATTTAATCACTTAAATCATACCAAAAACAAACCAACTACTATAGTAGATTGGCTTAATATTGTCCATAAAAGTCTAACCTCGTTCATGATGAAATTCAATAGAAGTGTTTTAAAATCTAAAATTGATTTCATTTTTCAATATTAGGCACAAATTACAAGTATATGCACCTTATATATGTCCCATGCTAAAATTGTGTATAACATTGGTACCAAAGTATAGAATTTTACCCAAAATGTATATCTAAATCATATAGCTATAAATTTTGGCTAATTTGGAACTATATAATGTGGAGAACATGTTTTCAAAAACATTACTCCACTATAATATAGAAAAAATGGTGTAACTATGTAGAACATGTTTCCATAACATGCCCCCAATATATTTCTAAAACTAAAAACTGGTGTAAAATGTGTGGATAACATGTTTCTGAATCATACCCCCATTGTATAATTGAATGTAATTAACTATGAAAAATATGGAAGTTAGGTCTGTATGGAATTCCCCCACTAATATTCCCCCTTTTGAGGTGAGGTGAAGTAGAAACTACATTTAAATGAAAATGTAACTGGTCTATAAATAAATCACAAATTGAAGAAGAGAAATCCTACTTACACTTTCAATATTTTATACATTATATATTCATGGTCATGACTAATATGGATTCACTATACCTAGCCAAGGGATCTCTTACCATGATAATATCACTAGGTAGGGTTCCAAATCCTTTGGTCAAGTAAAATTATGCATTAACCCTAACTAGGTCCTATGTTTTAAGATTCACAAAAGTAAATTCAAAGTAAAGAAAAAGTTTACTCTAGAGCTCACCAAATCTTATGGAAACAAATAAGGTTTAGTAAACATAAAAGTAAACATGCATAAGAGAATGTTATTTAAGATATGTCTAGTTAAAACCCTAATGCATGGAAAGAGAAATATATTAAAATACATTACTTGTGTTACTTCTATCTACCAAAAGAGAGGAGCAAAGTTAGAGATACTTACTTTGAAGATGAACCTATATAGACTCAATCTCTCCCTTGGACAAAGGTGATTCAAAATAGGTTTTTATGGTTTATAAGGATCACTTAGAAAGGCCAATGCATCTAATACTTTCCTCCAAAAAAATATTCTTCTCCAAGTATAAACTCTAAGCTATGATTCCTCAAGTAGAATGGTGGAAGATCAGATTGTAAAGAAGAATAAATGAATAATTAACTCTTGTTATCTCTATAAGAATGATGAAATGAATGTGTTTATATATTTTAATATAAACTTACTACTTTATATAACTTTAGCTAATAGGGTCAACCCAATTTAATCTATATCATTATTTATAAAAGCAAATTAGGTCTTGATCTATGTCAGCTAGGGGCCAACCTAGACCCTAAATGAGTGTTATCAATTTGGGTACAAGGTTCATGGGGTAAAAATTATATTTTAAACCATCAAAAAAAGGATTTTAGTCTAGGGAAGGGATAATGGAGGTTTAAAATTACTACAAGAGGGTATAAAAGAGGATGTAAAGCTTATGGGAATGTTTTAAGAGATGGTTTAACAGGTATGAAGTGGTAGTATGGGACAACAATCTTAAAAAACACCAATGGTTTTCCCACCCATTTTTTGGTCTACCCCTTAAGGCATGGACTTAGAGACATTGAGACTTGATAGGTTCTTACAAGATAAAATGCATTAGTAATTGATAATGTTTTAAAATATTATGTGTATATAGAAATTGGTATTCACCTTTTCAAAAAAGGATAAAATAAATGTATAATATATGTATGAACCATGTAGAATATATAAGAAACATGTCTAATTAGATATATCATTAAAGCATGAAGAATGTGATGACATTAATTCATGAGATGCCCAATGTAGATCATGTAAATGTATAGATGATAATAATACAATCTTATCAAGGAATTAATCACACATATAAGATCACTTCAAACCAAATCAAAATAAAATGGTCCAAGGAGACCTCAAGTAATGGTCATGTTCAAATGTTGGATAATTGAATAGACATTACTTAGTCAAAGTAGACAAAATCATGAATGACATATTCAAATATCAACATACAAAAAATGACAACATATTTAAATTTCAAAGAGGCAAACAAAGTCACAGGGCCTAAAAAAAATAGAGCATATTCAAATGCTCAAATAAGCAAAACAAGACACTCAAGGAAGTGCATAAAAGAAGTGGCTAAGCAACCAAGATAAACACACCATACTAGTCCCTAGGTACATGTTTTAGAAAAAAATGTTAATTACCTAGCATATTGAGTACATTATAAAATATATAAGCATGGATAAATGAATGTGTAAGTACATAATCTCAAATATGATAATGTAAAGTGACCATATAATGATATAAATTAGATGTATCATGATAAAATTGGATACCCTAATGTCCATATAAAATGAGTAGAGGAAAAAATCCAACATATATATAGGAATACATCATGTGTCTTTATGTATGCTTGAATCAAACTCAAAATATGCATGAAACACATGTATGTATAAAGAAATGATATGATATCCACTAACATGAAAATAACAACATAGATGCCAAAGAACTAATAGAACATCTCTATGTTTATTTTTTTTTTTGAATTTTTTGAATTTTTATGTATATTTTGAGTACGTGAAAAATATTTCACATAGTCTATTTACATAAGTGCATTATGTTCATTATATTTTTTAGAGGTTTTCCTTCAAGTTTAGTTACACGATACACACCCTTTCCTAATTTTTCTATAACTATAAATGGTCCCACCCAATTTGGTTTTAACTTTCCTTTTTTTTCTTTTTATACATTGTTGTTCTTTTTGTTTTATTTTAATATTAGGTCATCTAAAATAAATTCACATTGTATAAACTTTTTTTATATGATCACTTAATGTGTTATTGACAAACCTTGTAATTGTTTAGTATCATTTTTGTGTTTTTTATTTAATTGTTCTAATTGATGAAATCACTCTTAACAATAGTAATTATATATTATAATGTGTTTGAGAATACAAGGAAGGTATCTTAAGCTTGATTGGTATCACTACCTATGTACCATAAAACTAATAATAAGGTGTATATTACATATGTGTGTGAACACCAATGTGGTATGTCCATAAATCATATGTCATATTTTGGTGTCAATCTATGCTATATTGTTCAACCATTTTACCAAGTGTTTTGACAACGGTGTTATTTGTTTCCTCTATCTATCCATTACCCTATGGGTAATAAGGTGTATAAAAATTATGCTTGATTTTGTATTTCCTACAAAAGTATTTCATTGTCTTATTTTTTAAGGATGGTCCATTATTAGTAATAATAGTTGAAGGTATGCTAAAATAGAAAATGATATTGGTCATAAAAAAATTGTATATGTCATCTCTTGTAGTAAACTCAAGTAGAATTTCCTCCACCCATTTTTTAAAATATTGCACATCTATGATTATGAACTTGTGGCTACCAATAGACATTGAATTTATCTTGACAATCAAATAAAATCCCAATAAGTAAAAAGGCCATGGTGAGATAATCAATTATAATTCATGAGAATTTGCATGGTTTAAATTGTTAGATTTATATAATTTTAAACATAATCCGAAATGTTTATTACATTTGTATTCCATGGTAGGCCAATAATAGCCTTGGTATACGATTTTTTTAGGACATAGTCATGCCATTAAAATGTATACCACAATCATTATCATGTATTTCTTACAATGGTGTATATTCCTCATTTGTGTTTAAACATCAGACGAGTTTTCCATTAAAACCCCATTTGAATAAATCATTTCCAAAAATAACATAATGATGTGCTTCATTTTGTAATTTACATTTATCATTCCATGTAAAGTGGTCTAGTTTGTAATCTTGGTAAAGGAAATCATAAATATCAATGTGCCATTTTGTGTTTTTAGAACTAATAACAATGGAAAGAATGGCTAATGCATAAATTTATTAAAAAAAAAAAGTTAAATAATCATTTAACCATCATATGGTGAAATTTTTACAATCATTAATGATATTAAAAGGTATTAAGGATGTTGTACTATCCATTTCATCTACATGGTAGTTATCTTTACAAATAATACTTTAAATATAGAATGTATAATATGTTGATTTTAGTCTACCCACCATTTCTTTATATGGTAGTAAAATACTCTTCCTTGGTTTGGTAACGTGATTGATAACATGATTAACAACCAAATGGGAATCATTAAAGACATTAATTTCCTTGATATGGATATTTTATGTTATTGATAAAATGATTATAAATGATTCATATTATACTATATTATTGGTACAAGAAAAGGAAAATATATAAAATAAAGGCATGTATTCACCTTCAGGGGTGAATAATATAGTTCTGGCACTTAATCCCACTCTACATATGGATCCATAAAAAAAATGTCTATGGATTTTAAGGTATGTTGTATGCTTCAAACTCATTATAAAAATCTTTGATTATTGGAAAAGGATCAAGTAATGGAGTAGTGGCCAATTGGTCAATTCAACTTGATCTTTTATTTATTTTTGAGACATAAATTTGAGATCAAATTCTACAAGTTGCATTACCCATTTTTAAATGTGGCTAGTGAGATGTGTTTTGTTCATAAGGAAAATTAATGGATCTTATTTAATTAAAATATGGACTTAATTATTTATAAATTAATGATGTTTTTATGTAGCAAAAACAAAAGTTAAACATAATTTTTCCATTGTTATATATTTACAATCATAATTGACCAATTGGTGACTGGTATAGTATAATTCCCATTCTTTATGATCATCATCATATTGTGATAATAGGTATCTAAGGGACTCATTAGTGGATAATATATTGATATGTAATGGTGTATTTGGAATATGAGGCACAAGCCCTAGTGGGTTTGCTAAGTATTCTTTAATTTTATCATAACTTTGTTGGCAAATTTCATCCCATACAAGTTTGGTGTATTTTTTGAGTAAATGTGTGAAAGGAATTATTTTATTAGCCAATTAAGTAATGAAGTGTTAGATAACTTGAATTCAACCTTGTAAACATTATAAATATTTGAGGTTAGTTGGTGGTGGAATATTAACAATAATTTTTACCTTTTTTAGATTAGCCTCAATGCCTCATTAAGAAATAGTCTATCTAAGAAGATTTCTAGAAGCTACTCAAAAAAAAACATTTTAGGGGATTTAACCATATATTAAACTTTCACAAGAATTAAAATATTTTTCATAAATCCATAGCATGGCCTTGGTAACATTTGAATCTTGAAAGTAAATCATCAACATAATCTTATAAAGTTTTGTGAATAAAATCATGAAATAATTAGTCATGTCCCTTTGATATGTTTCTCCCCATTTTTTTTAGTATAAAATGCATGATCGTATAATAAAATGTGTCCCATGAAGTAATAAATGTTGCATTTTATTGATTTTTTGGATTAATGTTGATCTTGTTATATCCCTATAAAACATCCATAAATAAAATTGTCTCATATCTAACTATAGAATTGATAATCATGTTGATGTTAGGTAGAATCAAGTCATCTTGTAGACAAGAATTGTTTGAATCATGATATTTGATGCAACATCAAATGTCACCATTAAACTAAATAATAAGTACAATGTTATATGCCCAATCAAAATGTACAATGGATCTTATAATGGTAGCATCTAAGAGCTTTTGACTATTATCATTTACCAGCAATGCCACTTTGGGATGCATTTATGAATCTTTTGTTTAACAAGGTTTATATCTAGATATAGTATTATATTATGCATTGCCATTGATGTATCAATTCTAGGCATATTTGAGCAAACCCAAGTGAATAGTTTTGGTTAATCATGTATGACTTTATGATAGGCTTTACCTTCATTAGCCTACATCATTACAAGCAATATCGGTTGAGGATATTTATCTATGCCATAATTATATTATATATTTTCCTCATTGAGAAAATTGAATCATCTAGTAATAAATGGTGTGGTAGGAATATTGTTATGTGTGTCATATCAGACATTTATGTTGTAGTTTGGTCCAAACTCCTTTATTCATGAAATTCCCATGATATTAGGTGTTCCCCTAAAATTGGAAGGTGAGGACAACTATGGACTTTTGTCATTTATTTTAGGACTGATTTAGGATCAACCCAAGGAATGCATACATGCATTTGAATTCACAAATGGAGTCCTCATGAATAGTCTCTAAGAGATGTACTATTGCTATTGAATTTTCAATCTAAATTTCATACACATAGGTCAAAGATTATTATGAGAATTTGAGTATTATTCTTTTTATTTGTAAACACCAAGGGAAAATGTAGTTCAATTTTAAAAAACAAACATAAAATATAGGGAAGAGTAAGGGAAAAAAGTGGGGCTCCAATTATGGAATAATATCAATGCATTGATCATAGAACCAAGTCACTTTGACATAGTTATAACACTATAGAGTGCATTTGACTAATGTCATACCTCTAAGAACATACAATGGGAAGATTCTAAGGTAATCATGAGTATGCCTTCAATATGATCTCTCATAGTAATAGGAGCTTATATTAGTGTACACATAAACACCATATGATAATTTTTAGGTTAACACATAAATTAATAGTACTAAAAAAGGAAATGAGAGAACTCATACTATGACTGTAATAGCTAAGCACATTCTAACCATAGCACATATAAAGTAGAAAAATATTAATCCAACTAACCTAGAATTGAGAGTCATTAAAAAATGGGGATGAAAAAGAATTGATACATAGAAAAAAACCCTCTATATAAAATATGAATTATATTCATTAAAAGAAATAAGTGTTATTATAATAATCGATTTGGGCCAACTTTATAGTCTAGAAAGATGAAAGAAAAAGTAGGTGAATTCCCAGATATAATTTGAAAACACTTTCGAGTAATTTTTTAGTTGACCTCTATATTAAAATATTATTGGAGAGTTGTTAGTGATGTCATGGAGGTGTCTAAGTGAGTGGATGAAGTGTCTTGATAGTCTAAGAGTCAATGACAAAGTGTACAATATGTTTATCATAGTATAGTTGAAGTAAGCTTGGTTTATATTTAGGTTTATCATGATGATCATATGTGAGGGGTCCTATTAAAGTTAAATGATGATTGGATATCTTGTGTAATTTCATGGTAGTCATTTGATTCTTCATTATGTTCATCTAGGTATAGTTGGTTATGTGGCAAAAAAATCTGAGTAGGCCTATTGATGAAATCATATTTAAAACTTATGAAGGGTTGAGGATAATATTGATACATGGATGGGTTACCCTATGAAATTTTATCATGTGGTTTAAATTTTATCTCTTTTAGTGGTTTAGATCAAAATATATAGCAATGCAAAGTTGGCATCCCAAGCAGTTTGCAATATCTTCCCATCCTTAGCCAATTTTGCAATAGCAAATCAATGGTTTGAATTTAATCATGAGATGAAGATATAATGGCATGTATTAAATTAAATATGTCAAATATAGATAATAATGAACATTTTTATGACATGTGTCACAATTATGGGTATTTTTATAGATACAAATCTACTAAGCGTATTAATTTGTTAGATAGATCTAATGGTGAGTGTGTGATCATGCAGTGGAGATCAGCAGTGCTTATTAAGTAAATAATTCAAAAAGGTATGAATTAATTCCAAGTGGTGTTAAATAAAGTATTAATATGAACTTTATCATAAGGAATGTAAGGCCACCAATTGGTTGAAGCTCAATCAAGTCAAGTAGTTAATGTGCTCATAAGGCACGTGAGAGTACCAAGTATCATGATCTCAAGAGTTTTGATCAAAGATCAATGGTGAAAGTTGATAGTTAAATTCTAGGATACTTCTAAGGAGATTAATGGTGCATGACTATTATAATATTTGAGGACATTAGATGATGACAAAGTGTTTGATGTTTAATAGTGTTTGTTAGATTTTGAAATTAACAAAGGAAAGGTTAGTTCTCTTTGTTTCCCTATAACTTTAAATCTAGGACAAATTTGAAGGTGACGTAAAAAACAAAGTTGAAGATGAATTCAAGGCACATCCATAGAATTTGTATATAATCTTTGGATGTCCATATAATTTAATATATTTTTCTCCAATTTGAATGGAGGTTTGACCATGTTCTGTAAGTGACTGAGAAGGATATTTGATTTATTTTTAATGGTATTTGGATGTTTCAAAGTGACTTATCTATTGTCTATTGTTTTATAATTCATGAGGATCATATATATTCATTTTTAAGGTTTGATAAATCCATGTTGAGTATGAAAATTACTTAATAACTTGATTGTGTTTTCATTCATGGTGTTCTTATGTACAAGGCTATAGTTTGAGTAGATTGAGCATACGCAAAGGTGAGTAGAGATGATTGTAATAATTTAAGGATGTCAAAGGGGTCATGTCAAGTGGACATATGTATTTTAAATTGGTCTTGTGTTTCATTTTTTTCTCAATGGAGTGTTAAGGGGTGAATAGGTCTCCATGAGACCTATAAGGGCTACTAAGGCCTAATTGAAATGTGTAAATACTTAAGGGTGACCCATGGGTGTTATGGATGACCTATGAGGATGGTTTTGAGTTGTGTATTAATTATATATAAGTCTTAAGGGTTAATTAAATTATAATTTCCAACAAAAAAGTTGATAATCATGAAGACTTTATAAATAATGAAATAAAAGGTGATGGTTTCTAGGCATGTGTGAGAGCATTAAAGCAAAGGATAAAAGAGATGGAGTGTGTCTAGTGGATGGGTTGAAGATTATAGTAGGTTGAGGATTGTGTGTATGACTTTTAGGTCATATTTCTGATGTCTAAATAGTGTTCTTACAAGTTTGAAGATTAAGAATAAGTGAAGAGGTATAGAGTGATCCAAAAGGTAGTTTTGGATGCATTAAGAAAGTGTGCAGGCAAGAGAGTGTGTGTAGGGTTATAGAGAGATTATATTAATTATATCTCCATCAGATTGGTAGGAAATCATAGATCAAGAGGTGTTTACGTTAAAAGTGTTTTTGTGGGTGTTCAACATCTAGGGAAAGAGGTATTTGTCCATCTTTAAGGGATGGTGCTCCTTGTGAAGTGGGTGTTTCACTAAAGTTATAAAGGTATAGTTATTGTGGGTGCTCAACTAGACAGTGGTATTAGCTCCTTGTTGGATTGGTGTCTCACTAAAATAAGGTATGGGTGTTCCTTGATTATTTCGTGATGATCTAAATGTGATTCTTAATATTATAGGTCAGTAGTCCAATTCTAGGTTCCATTAGGTTTTATCCCTCAAGATGGTTTCCCACATATGTTATGTGTTACATGCTTGATATTTCATTATCTTTCTAATTAATTAATATGAATGATGTGTATGCTTCATAAATGTATGTATTGAATGACCAAGGGTTTGAATGAATTAGAATTGAAATTGGATTTTCTTACTTCACTGATTCACCCCTATCAATGATTATACCTCTAACAATTAGTATTAGACCAGGTCCTTATTACAAAGTTTAACCACTTAAAGGTGTTCAAAAGTACAATGGTTGACATAAAGGATATGGTTTATATTCAAGACAAACTAGTATGTGATTTATCAAAGGTCAATGTAATAATAGATGATGTGAAGACACAAGTGCAAGATCTTGAGACATCAGTCAAGAATTTGTAGATCATGATGGATAATGGTATCAATAAAAGGATGGAAAAATTGTAAATTAAAGGCATTACTTACTTAGATGTGATCTTATGCAAGTACCAAAAGCATCAAGAATGAGAATTCATGGATTGATGATAGTTAAGAGAAAAGAAGGTCAGACATGAAAAATGTCTTCAATGGATATTATCTCTCCTGCAATCAATTTAGTCATAGATATAGGGAATTTACTCTCTCTCTCTCTCTCTCTCTCTCTCTCTCTCTCTCTCTCTCTCTCTCTCTCTCTCTCTCTCTCTCTCTCTCTCTCTCTCTCTCTCTCTCTCTCTCGCTCTTCTCTCTCTCTCTCTCTCTCTCTCTCTCTCTCTCTCTCTCTCTCTCTCTCTCTCCATAGATCAATATTGATCTCATATGATACAATTGTAACCAACAAGTTCATATAGAGAAGAACTACAAAAGATCATTTTATAAAAATGATATACGAGTCATTGACACCATCAAATGGTTCAAGGAGACTAATTTTAAAGAAGAAAATAAGCAAAATTAAATTAGACCACCAAAGGAAGAATCAATTTTTCTTCAATTAGCCTTTCATACTCAAGAAAAATGGAACAAGAAATAGTTAATAGATATTGGATGCTCAAATAATATGATAGGAGACAAGAGCAAGTTTATGTGTCTCGAGAAGACCAACCCAAATTTTGTAAGATTTGGTGACAACAAATCTGCTAACATAGTTGGCAAAGGTACCATAAGTTTGTATAATGGTCATATTAGGACTGAGAATATCATATATGTAAAAGGTTTGAAAAATAATATTTTAATTGTAAGCCAAGTTTGTAATAAAGGAAATGTTGTACCTTTTCATGATGATGTATGTGAAGTAATAAAGGAAAAATTTGGTAGACTAGTTACAAATGTTTATAAAATAGATAACATATATGTATTCCATGAATCCAACAAGGAGAAGTTATTCATGAGTTTAATTAAAATAAATGTGGCTTTTACATATAAGGCTTAGACACATAAATTTTGATAATATGGTAAATATCAATTTAAAAGGGTTGGTAAGGCATGTGCCCAAGATTTCTAAGATTCTTCATTCTCTTTGCAAGGCATGTATTCATGGGAAGAAAACCAAGAGAAGATATAAATCTAAGGATTTATCCATTACAAATCCATTAGATTTGATCCACATATATCTATGTGGACGTATGAGAACTCAAATTACTTAAGGTAATAGCTACTTTATGCTTCTCATTGATGATTTTACTAAGATGACTTGGATATTATTTCTTAAAGAAAAATAAAAATATTTTGAAATATTTATGTATTTAAAAGCACTTTTGGAAAATTATAAAGGATTAAAAATCAAATGTGTAAGCTTAGATATAAGATGTTGACTTTTGGTCTCATGAAGTTGATGATTTTTATGAGAAACAAGAGATAAGAAGACTATATTTTTTTTGCTAGAACACCATAATATAATGATATTGTTAAAAATAAGAATATGAATACTCAAGAGATGATTTATAACCATGCTTCAAGATAACAAATTATCAGATAGCTTTTTTAGAAGAGGTAGCCAACAATTCAATTTACATCTTAAATAGGTGTCAAATTAGAGTAAATAATGATAAGACTCCTTATGAGATATGGAGGAAATAGAGAAAACTAATGTCCAAACATTTTATATTATTTTTAAGTAGGTGATTCATCAAAAGGTATGAATAAAATCTTGGAAAATTTGATTTTAGATCTGATTAGGGCATTTTTTTTAGGTCACTCTTCTATTAGTAATGCCTATAGGTGTTTCAACAAGAGACTTCACAAGATTGTTGAAAGGTCAAATGTGAGGATAGATAAGACAAGTAAAGTCAAGAATCCAAAATTATAGGTAAGTGACTCAATTTATAATTATATTATAAATAATGATGATTTATCTATTCAAATAGATGATGAAGATGAAGAGGAGGAGGAAGAGACAAAACTCTAAATCTCCATCTAGAAGAATTCAAAAAGTTCATCAATATCTCAAGTTATTGGAGATGTTGGTGCAAGGTTGTAAAATAGAAGGATAATGTTAATAAATTAGAATCATCTTTTTTATCAATGATTGAACCCAAAAACATACATAGAATCAAGCAAAGATGAAAGTTGGAATAATGCAATAGATGAAGAACTGGATCAAATTGTAAAGAATGAAACATGGGACTTAGTTACAAGGCCAAAAGGTAAAAATGTGATAGGTACCAAGTGGGTTTTAAAAAATAATATGAATGAGAAAGAAGAAGTCATAAGGAACAAATTTAGATTGGTGTGTAAAGGATATGCTCAAGTTGAAGGAATAGATGTTGATGAGAGTTTTGCTCCTGTGGCAAGAATGGAAGCTATTACACTCTTCTTGGAATATGCATGTTTTAAAATGTTTTAAGGTATACCAAATGGATTTAAAATAAAATTTCTTGAATGGAAACTTATAAAAAGAAGTCTACATTGAGTTACTAGAAGGATACTTCATGTTAAGTAATCAAGATTATGTTCACAAACTAAATAATGATCTTTATTGTCTTAAACAAGCTCTTAGAGCTTGGTATGATAGATTATATAAGTATCTTTTAATTCAAGGTTTTAAAAGTAAGGTAGATGATAGTAATTTATACATTAAGTTAGAAGATAATCATTAATTTATAGTGGTTGTATATGTTGATGATATAGTTTTTAGATTTGATAATGAATATAGTTTTTGGATCCTATGAAGATTGAATTTTAAATGT
>JARHVA010004793.1:1072500-1092500 GCA_037957365.1 Torreya grandis
CTTTGAAGTAGGTCAATATCTTATTATTGCCTTCTTCCAAGGGTCTAGTTATAGTATAAGCCATGGCCAACCACTCCTCCATATTATCCCTCATGTTCTTGGCATAGTCTGATATAGCATAATTATTAGTTTTACATTAGTTTTAACTCTAAGAACATCCCTTTGTGATAACCACTTTTAGCTTCCTACACTTTCTATCAATCTATGTAATCCTCTCTATGTAGTCATGGGTTCATTGAATAAGTATGTTGGTCTCATCCAAAGTCTCCACTACTTTCCCAAGGAGTGAAAAGAGTAATAAGAGGGCATCCTTGACCTGACCAATTAATTTGATGGGAAATTTTCTCTTCACTTGGGCCTCTAAGGTTCGAACATGGATTTTCATGTCCTCATGGAACTTGTCAAACATATCATGAATTGCATAGAGAATGGCTTGTGTGTCCTTAGCTATCTTTTCTTCCCCAAATAAATTCCATACATTGGTGAGGGATAATAGATCCTAATGGGTCTACCAAATAACTAGGTTCCCTTATATGACAAAAATTTAGATTAGTGTCCTCTTCATGCTCTAAAAAACTCAATCAAATCTCTATTGTTTGTCTGAATCACCTTGGGAAGACATCTCCAATGCTTCTAATCTTTGTATCATTTCTCAAGTTGTTGGAGGTTTAAGAGGGATGGATAAAATTGTGGTTAAGGGAGAAAGATGAGGTGCAGGTAGTGGATAGGTTGAATGAGGAAAGAAGTGGAGGCATAGGGGGTATGTGAGTGAAAGGAAGAAAGATGAAAATGGATGCCCATGGGAACATCTACACCAGCCATTGTTCTTAGGTCAAATTCAATTGAGGGGGAATTACCCTTGGGAAAGGGTCATTAAAAAAAATAGAATAAATGGTTTAGTCTAATTCCAATCCCATGGTCCCCTAGACAATAGAAAAAGGGGCCAAGGAGAAACGCATTGAGGTGTTATGACTAGGGTCAAAGAAAATATTGAGTCTTGAAAAATAATTTGGACTAGAACATAAGGACTTTGAGGTGGAGTAGTGGTGTCAATAACCTTATACTTATTCTCTAGTCTCTTACCCATGTCAGCTCTAGATGATGTAGTGGAAAGAGTAGCAAGGAAAACATGAAATTTGGGGGCTGATGGTAGAATGTGTGTAGCTATCGAGAAAGGTGATAGGATGACTAGAGTGGGCACTAGGAAGGTTCTTACCACTAGTAGTATAATCATGATAGTCTTATCCATGCTTTTTGATAAAGGCATACCTAAGGAAGGCATCAAGAGGATTTTAAGTTATGAAATGGATGGAGTGAATGGGAACAAAGAGGTAAGGATGCTTGATAGGACTAAGACCAAAGGTAATTTACCAAATAATATAAGGGGTAAAATGTAGAAAAGAGGAGGCACCAATTGGATGGTTTGTGGGAGTGGAAAATAACTGGTGGGTATCAAGACCAAAAGATGGAAATTAGTAGGAGCGATTGGTGGAAGAGAAATGGGATAAACTAGAGGTGTGAGAGGGGGAACCTAGATGGTTACTTATTGGGAGCCTCACTCTATGATCTTTGTTAGATTTCTAGCCACATCAAACATAAGGTCTATGTATCTTGTGGTTGAGGTGTCAATGGTTGAATTGGTTGTTCATGGGTTTCATGGAATCAATTAGCTTAGGTCTAGATAATTCATGGATGTAGTAATATAGATATTAGATAAGGTAGAGGTGGAATCAAGGTGTAAGGAGTGATTGGAAGATGAGGAGGAGGAGTTAGGGCATGAGGCGTAAGATATGTTGGAAGAGGTAGACTTGGAATTGGATCATGAGGAAGAGAAGGTGGTGGGATGCCCTATAATATCTTTTTAGAGATAGAAAGAGGATTTAGTATAGGTTCCTATCTAGATTGAGTAAGAGATGGAGGGGATAGATATGTTCCCACATAAACCTTTTTCCCTTTATCCTTATTCATTGTCATGATCTGGGACAACACTTCCTAGGTTTAGTGGCATTTAGGTAGAGCTCCTTATCATATTTTTCTTGATGAATATAGTTGATATTAAGGTGGGTTAAATACCAAACCAAGTGATCTCTAATTATCCCCTTAGGGTCTTAGTGCCATAACCTATCTCTTGATAGGGAGAATGAGTCCCACTTAGATACCATCTTATATATTAGAGGGAAGAACTTATAGATATTGTGCCTAATTATGATTGGGGGTGGTGGGTATGCCTTATATTAATGATATATACAAAACTTGAAGAATCCATTCACCAACTAATATGTAATCTCCTACTCTACTAGATGGTCTGAGATGAAATATGATAGATGAAAGGGATCTTTGAGGAAACTTAAAATCTAGATCATGGTGTCTTACATATATGTCTAATATCCCTAATGCTATAGATGGAATCATAGGTTTTTAATGATAGCTAGGTTATCAAGGCCTCATTAATCACTTGGTATACCATCATGTATAAATACTTACATATGTCTTATATTTGGTTATGGGAGTGGTGTCTATATTGCTTGCATAATATCACATGGACCATCGAGCCTTGAGGAACTCATGTAGGAAAGGCTAAAGGATTGAAAGAGAGCATCCTAAAAACCACTTCCATGAGTAACTCATCATATAGATATTGGATATAGATAAGGTGTCTACATTGGCATTGAGAAACTTGAATTTGATCCATCCTCCCATATACATGATTTATGAACATGTGAGGATCATATGGATGAGGGGCACCCATATCTCATTGATGTGTAAGTAGTCTTGGACCATAAAAAATCAGTTCATTATAATCATGCCTACCCAAAATTCTTCCTAGAAAGTACTATTCATGTATGTATTAATATATTCCTTGTTAACCCATTTAACATTTGGGTTATTACCCTAGTCATGGAAGACATCATATATTTGGTAGGTCTCCATCCATACCATCACCACTACCATATAATAAGAAAATTTATAGTTTGGGATGGATTGGTACAACTTATAAGTGTTCTTATAGAGTTAATAATTTGGTGTCAATATATAGGTGACCACACCCATTTGTGAACCATGTCCTACACATAGATGGTGTTGTGAAGGAGGTTTTCTAACAAGTCAACATAGGGGAATGCATCTAACTTGGAAGTGGCTCTGTGAAGTCCACACTCCTTGTAGGACTAGAGGGCATCCTCAAATGTTGCATATTAGTTGTTTTTAGAACCTAAATCAAATGAGGGTTTACCAATTATAGATCTATGTTAGAGGTAGGTACATGCATGCATTATGATTTGGGCATTATAAAGGAAATATCACTATGAATATTTTCTTTTTGAGGTATAATTTTTTCTAAAAACCCTAAGCCTTGTTGACTTGTGTTATTTGTAGGAGATATAGGTTGGGGTATACCTTTTTCATTTTTACCCAATCCTTTTCCTCTATACCCATATTTTGAAAAATATTGAGAACCCAAATCCAGGTTGTATAATTGTGGCATAAGAATATTTATTTGGTGGACCATTTCACAATGTTTAGAGGGTCGAGTATTCATTAAACATGTAAAAATAGATCCTTGAGGATTGAATTTAAAGCTTACATGTAAAGTAGATAGAACTACATAATATCAAGTATCCAAAGTCATCCCAAAAATATGTTATAATTCAAATCATCGGGTATATCTTGACATAATGCAAGCAATATATGAGGTCCCATGGTGATGATCAAGGATATTTTCCTCAAGATGCATTGTGAAATGTTGTCAAATCCTTTTATATGCATGTTGGGAGGTTTCAAATATTTAGGTCCAATGTTAAATAAAGAAAGAAAGGATATGTTTTAAATGTTGAGTCCTAAATCATTATCCACTAGGACTCTTTTAACAATTTATTACACACACATACCTAAAAGTATAGTGGTAAAAAATAATTTATAAGGTCTTGAGGTGGTAAATCCTCTTTTTAGAAGAAATATTATGTTCCATACATTTGATATGTTTTAACATGAAAACTACATATCGAGGCTCCACATTACTTGGTAAAAAGGTCATATGTAATGCATCTAGGAAAACATTATTATAATGTGAATAATGATATAATAATTCCAAGAGTTAAGTTTCATCACTTACATCATTGGGTGATGTTGTAATATGGTGGGAAGCACAAGACTATTTCATGCATTCCCTTTGGTGCTTTGTGGTAATAATTAGATGTTCATTATAAAGATTTTGGTAGTAAAAAGTATGCAAGAATGTATTTAATATTAAAGGATTATATTTTGAACTCCTTGTATACTTTAGTGAATTCATCATACATGGAACATAAAAAGTAACAATTACCATGATGCACTATAAAATGAGCTATATATTCATGTTTAACATGTTGATAATAAAATGAAGCCTAATTTTTAACATGTGAAATATTATTAAATAACAAATCAGAAATAAAGAATCATAAAACCCTAGATCATTATTTAGGATTTAGGATACTAGAGGTTGGGTTCCCCAAATGTTTGACCCTAAAATATATATTATGAGAATCTAGGGTTAAAGGGGTAGATATATCTTAGAGAAAAAGTATGGTAGACTATATTTAAAGTAGGCAAATTAATTAAAAACTTAGATACACATATAATAAATTTGATATACTAAAATATGCTAAAAATGGAAAGTATAACTTTCCTAAATAATTTAATGAAATTGAAAATAAGATACTTAGCTAGTTATTATGCTAATATGGATCTAGATCTAGAACAAACAAAAAGTAGACTTGATTTAGATTCTAGATTAGAAATTTAATTAAATAAATTATACCTCTATATCTGAAGACACTTGTATTGACTTGGGATGATTACATCCAGACTTATATCTAGATAAAATATAGGTGTCTAGTATGGAATACCTACTGAAATTATATTCAACCACCTAGTTGATCTTAGGTTCTATGTCATATTCACTCTAGTGCATTTATCTCTACTTCATGGACTGTTGATCCTTATCAAATGAAAAAACCCTAATTCTTCATCTTCATAATGGTTGTGATAAAAATTAATTTATTGATAAATGGTGTTGAGAATCCACAAAAACCCCTTTGTCAATGAGCACTACCCACATAGCCAATCATTCTACGAGGGACTTAGACTTATGCAATTCTTCTCTACTTATTAGATTGTGCGTGAATAATGTAATGTGTTATATGAAAGTATAATAGTGACCTATATTTTAACTTTAAAAATGTGACTCATGGGATGCTCCTTTAGTATTTTAGAGATCTATATATGTTGTCCCTATGAATAATATGGAAATAGGAGAAAAGAGGGAATATTTTACTAAATTGAGAAATGGATTGAATGCCTTTGGTAAGTTGTATTGTTAGTAGGTGAGAAGTTGGTAGGTGAGAAATTAATGAAGATTAATATATATATATATATATATACATATACATATATATATATATATATATACATATATATATATACATATATATATATATACATACATATATATATATATATACATATATATATATATATATATATATACACATATATATACATATATATATATACATATATATACATATATATACATATATACATATATATATACATATATATATATATATATATATATATATATATATATATATATATATATATAATCCCTTTGGAGAATATATTGCATGAAATAACTTAAGATAACCTTTAGGATAAATTTTATTTGTAAATTGGATGAATTTGGGAAGGACACTTGTATTGACACATTCTTTTGACTAAGATGTAAGGGTCCAAGTACTTAGAAAACATGTGTAGGTCCAAAACTTTCACAAATGGAAGATAAGTAGGTTTATAACCTTCTAAGAATGATATAATGTCTAAGTCATCATAATGACATTAGTGAGACTAAGAGACAAATATTTTTTCACAGGGAGATAATGTATGTTATCCTTTTGATAGAAATCAGTTCTATAATCTAAAGGTACATCTATGATATGCATTTACTATGTATACAAGACTAAGGTGATATATAATTCATAAATAATGTCTACAAGATTGGGTCCATATAAGGGAAGTGGATAGGAGAGAATAATTTGAAAGAGCCATCTGTATACACAAAAATCAATTGAAATAAGGATAGGTCAAGACTAACATTTAAAAATATGTAATACTATATTTTAATGTATACAAATGTGTTGGGTATTAATATTTACATTGGGTAAATTAGTAGTTTGTAATTTACCATATGTTAAATATTACTTATGGTGTGGTTAGTAATATTATTAGTATATAACAATAATTTATATTTGGTTATTTGTTGAAATACATTATATACTAGTAATATTTTGTGAATAAAAATAATAGTTACGTATATAGCTTAGTGTTGTTAGAAAGATTATTTGGAAGATATTATGGGTAGTATAAGCTCTTAGATAATAGGATGACTTCCTATATATTTTTATAGTGTCATATGTTAATGTAATGTAAATATTCATAGTGTGAAAGTATAATAATATATTATGAGTTTTAAATTACTCTTTGTATTTAGATCCATTGATTTGATATTATCTATGAAATAAATATATGATAAAGTTCATCCAATACCTAACATTAGTATCAAAGCTATGCTTATTATCTCTTTGATGGAGGATTAGAAGAAAAATATGAGAAATTGTTTGATACTTCACTCCTATAGAAGATAATAAAATTATTGTAAAGAGCTTTGTAATATAGGTTAAGATAAAATTAGTTTAGCATGTAGACTTGTTAGTAACAACATAGTTGTTTTATTTTCCTTAGCATCTTTGCATTTGACATATCTAAAGGCTTATGAGATCATAAAATATTAGATGCACCTTGGAATTTGTGTAAGTTCAACTACATGTATATGCTTACAGCTTCAACGTGTAATTGAATGGAATAATTTATTGTTTAAATTTTTCACTGTGTTATTTTTAAAAAAATTATCAAATTATACTTAAAGTTAGAAGTGTTTAATAGTGTTCAAATTAGTTAGTCTAAAGATATGTTTTTATATTTCCCTATTGTGGAAAATCAATTTCATTACCTACACAGATTTATTAGTAGTTTAATGTTTTGATCAATGTAATGCTTGGTTGGTTTCCTTGATTAGATGCATGTCATTATCCTTGCATTTATACCAAATCTAACATGAAATATCCTAAAAACTAATAAATGTTTCTCTTTCTCCCTTATTGGAGAAAAATCCATCAATTATCAATATTATTCCAAGTCTTATAGTGTGTGACCTACCAATCTATTAGTTTCTGTGTACCACATAATTATGCAATCTTTGATGTTTTAATTACATAATGTATAGTCTATCAGTTATGAGTTCATCTACATTTACACTTGATGGCTATGTCTAATTCATAACATCAAATCTACCCAAATACATATCATTATATGGCTTCACTCCATGTATATCATCAACTCACCCTTGATGCCCATGCATTCTCTACTGCATGTTGATCTTTCCATCATCATCCCTAACAATGTACAAACTAAAAATGTTGTATAAGGAGGATGCAATCTTTAGTAAATATGAAGTTGACTTATCTCATAGTCAATGATCCATGTGTTGATATCCAATTACACATGTAAATCAAATTTACATTTATTATTATTATTAATTATTGAATATTTATCTTAGTTAAAAAATGACAATCTATGTTAATGTATAGAAATATTTTTTGAAATGATTAGATTTGATGGATCATATAGTATTTAGAATATTAAAAATAGTGAAAAACACACTTTTATATAATGGGGAAGTGTAGGATAACTTGGATTAGTTAGTTTATAATATTATAAAAATGGTAAATCCATAGCTATCTAGAGTAGGAAGAAGCATATCCCTAGAGGTGGTGACTCTACTAGGAATTTTGGCAATAAGGTTGAAATTTCTACTAGGCAACCAAATGAGGATCTTAAGTGGTAGATGGACAAAGTTGATTATAAATTTATTATTTAGGATGGTATGTTTAAGGTTATTTACATATATTTTGATGAGGTCTATGGGGATTTGAAGGTCATGAAGACCAATGTTGATTTTTTCAACAATAATCAGCAAGGGGATCTAAGTGTTATCAATCAAGGGAAAGGGGATGATGATAGTCTTGATAAAGTGATAAAGATTGGGAAGGAGGAATGGAATTATGATCTATATGGAAATAAAATATAAAAATTACTATCAAAACTAGTGGGATACACATGTGAGGTATGCGTATGGAAATCTTAGATGATCAGGGTAAATGAACTAGAGCCAACCAAGAGGGTGAAATGATGGTGTTAGATCATTTTTCTTCTAATTATCTTGAATGGTATGTTTTTAGTGTTTATTTTTATTATTTATCTTATTATATGGTAAATTTTTTGTATTTTTATAATGTGAAATGATAGCTACATTTTTTTTAAATTTTGGTTGATGTCTCGTTGTGTTTTAGCTATCTCTCTAGTTTAGACTCTAACTGGTTCTATTTTAGTTTGGTTTCTTTGATGAGTTTTATATCTGACTTCTTTCAGGTTTCTTTACTGAGTTTAATAACTAACTTGTATCAATTTCATGGGCCTATGTGAAACCCTTGAGGCTTGTCAATATTTAAAGATTTTCTTTAATCAATTTGTGAGACTTTGGTTTTTAGTCCATAAGGCATATTAATAACTAGTCATTTTTTCTTGTGGTTTGCATCTATATTTTTGGAGAAACTAGCATAGACAACCACTCTTTAAACATTAACAAAATAGAAATGATGTTCAAATTCATTGACATGAAAAATGATAATAGATGGAAAACTTGACATATATGTACAAGTAGATAAATTATATATATACATATATATATATATATATCTATGTATGTATGTATGTATGTATATGTATATATATATATATACATATACATACATACATACATATATATATATATATGTATATAGATACATATATATATATACACATACATATATATATACATATATGTATATATACATATATATGTATGTATATATATATATGTATGTATATATATATATGTATATATATGTGTGTATATATATATATGTGTACATATATGTATGTATATATATATGTGTGTGTATATATATATATATGTATGTGTATGTATGTATATATATATGTATGTGTATGTATATTTATTTTTCCTATAGTATTTAGCTTGCTTCATATCCCATATCACCCTATCCAAAGTAGCTATATGTCCCTCTCTAGATAATAGTAATCTAGCCTCTACAAGTTCAGTCTGAGCTATGTCCCTCTCCTATCTATATCATTGTGTGAGCATTGTATAATCTAACATATTGGTCCTTATATCATGAGTAACCAATCCTATAGCCATGGTATCCCCATATGTCCCATCAATAATACCATATAACCTATCCACCATAGAATATAATTATATGATCTTCATAGTTTGATCTCCTCTACCATCTAGTACACCCTATAATCTAGCTACCTCCTAGTACAATCCATATATCTCTCTATCCCAAGCCCTAATTTCCTCTTAGAGTCTATCAATAACTGCATGCTCCTTCAAAGATCTCAAAGCCTATGAAGAACCAACCACATCCCTTTTATCTACCTATGTGACATATAGCTCTCTCATAGTGGTATCCTATCCTACATCATCATACTCACTATCCACTTCTACTAGTGGATTATCTCCT
Source organism: Torreya grandis (assembly GCA_037957365.1). Taxonomy (NCBI): domain Eukaryota; kingdom Viridiplantae; phylum Streptophyta; class Pinopsida; order Cupressales; family Taxaceae; genus Torreya; species Torreya grandis. The sequence goes on from JARHVA010004793.1 coordinate 1,082,184, forward strand.
CCAACCCTCTACTCTATATCAACATCCATCTCAACCCCTACCTTGCATAAAATAACAATGTCCTCTACATCTATGATCTACACATTATGCAACTGACTAGCCTCCTTAGTATGTCCTCAACCTTATACTCATGATCATGATCATCTTCTATCCCCTATAATAGCCCTTATAATTTAGGATCTTAAATCTATACCTCTTTGACATCTACTCAAACTAGCCACCAACCTCTGCCTCTACATCCATAGTGGTACATATGCCATTATCAATCTCAATAGTCTCTATTAAGCCCACCAATCTACATACCCATCAACCACTTTAACATTAGTAACATATATCTAATCACTCCATCTAATAGTCTATAAATGTGTTTATCTATGATCAGTAATGGTTGGATCAATCATCATACCCCATTATGGTCTCTCCCTCTTAGAACATGTAAATATGTGTGGTCTAGCTAGTATATGATGTTTCACACCAAACTATCTCATCACCCTATCTAGGAAATATCTCTCTATAATATAGTTATGTCTCTCAATTATGTATAAATGGGACATCATGTAGTCCATGTGAATATCCTCATGTGGCCATTGATACACAATCTCCCTATAAGGTCTCCAAGTGATCTAGTCATCACGTACCTCATCCATTACCATCATATGAAAGTCTAGATCTCCTAAATATGGTTTACATATCGTAATAATCACATGCCATCCATATACCAATGGAGCTTCATTTAATCATATGCTCAGGTGCCTAATCAACCTCTCAATCATAATGTGCTCCTAGTACCAAACCTATAATAGTGTAGATGGCCCTATCTCCATCTAACCTTAATATATAAAAAGTTATAGATCATGTTATAAGTGTGATAAAATGCATGGACCCCATGTTAATCTCTCTCTGATATCTAATATATCTCTAATCATATCTAAAAAACCAATAAGATAGTTTCCCACTCTTGTTAGGAAGAAAAATTCCACTAACAATAGCCATGGGTATGATAGTCAGAGAATCCATATCTAAATTGATGAAATAGTCTACATCGATACCACCTCTAATAATTGAAATAAAACCATCACCAAAAATCTATTATAAAGTAATCTCTTTAGGTCCATGTCCCTAGTAAACACATCTACCTTGTATTTGGATACCCAAAATTTGATACACATCTTCAAGTGTAATAGTCATCTCCCATATTGTTAAGTGAAATATTTTCATCTCACTATGCCATGTCTTTGCCAATTTGTCAATAGTGCTCTATCTGCTTGAACCTCCAACATCTATGTAATGCAGGATAATCCACTCGCATCTAATATGCAAACTCATACTCAATGAATCTCACCATCTACACCATCACTATAGACCTCCACTCCCACATCACAATCACTGATAATACCTCCTAAAAATCATAAACATTAACATTTTTTTAGTTTTTACTCATCATTATATTATTTATTCTCATTACATTCTAAATACTTAACCACAAAAGTCACAAAATCAAACACAAACATTTTTATTCATTTTCAATCCATTTAACTTCATTCATTCTCTATAAAATAATCACTACAATTTAAAATTTTGATCTTGATGTTTATGAATTTTCTTTTAACCCTTTAAAAAAAATTGCTATACCTAGGGAAATCATTTCTCAACTAGATGATTTTGCTATCATGTTTAGTGATTTCACTACTACCCAAAACAATGAAATTGACAATTTATCTTAAAATGAATTCTCTAGCTTGTTCTATAATATCATCATCATGTTTGGGGAAATCACTATTTTCCCCTATGAAATCACTGATTTTGATGCCTAAATCACCATTTTGATAACATCATTTTGTCTAATTTTAAGCTCTAATAAACACAAAAAAATTAAAATTCAATTTAATTACCAGAGGCCCACTCCTATCAAGTCTCTAGAATCATCTCACTCATTCCACTTGGTGCTCATTTTGTATAATAGGGTCCATGTTTCCTTGCATGTATCAGATAAAATATCTCAAATCATAATTCTTAGCTAATAACCTTGGAAATCAATTCGAATAAATGATTTTATAATCACCATTTATTCTACTTATATTATTTTATACTACCAAATATTCCCCTCCATCCTCTCATCCAACTCATTTTTCATCCATTCCTCCATTTAAAAAAATAAAGAACATTACATCACTTTATTTCAAGTTTATAGTCAAAATCTTGCAACAATATTTTAGCATAAAATCAACAAACTCATTTGTAAATTTAATATCATTTTTATATTTATATATCTATAGTTTATTATCATTAGGATATATCATTCCCACACCTTTTTAATTAACCCTTATATCACTAGCAACAATAGTAAGTGTGAAATCTCTAAATGGTTAAACTATTATTTTATAAATCCATACTCTAGTTTAATTCACTAGGGGCAAACTTTTTATGCAACAAAAAACATTGGAAAATTGAAATGAATTTTGACATAACTTGATTTATCATTTCTCCAAATCTCTTAGTTTGATTATTATTTTCATCAATTTTAAACATTTATCCATTTTTATCATAAACCCTCAAAGGGTCATCATCACACTCATTTTCATTCATTTGGGGTAAAGTTTTCCTTTTTAATCATCAACACTCTACTTCTAATACTATTCTTCAAAATAGTATTGCTTTGAAACACTATTTCAAAGAGGGGTAAATATAGACACCTAAATTTCATTTAGTATCAAAATACACCTAAATATATTTAATAATTCTTCTTAAATTAATTCATCAATTTCCTCCCAAACATAAATAATTAAATAAAGTCAAATAAGTCAATTATGCACACTTAAATAGTTATTTTAAAAAATAATAAAATTGAGATTTTACACCTCATCCAAACATCTCCCACATTTTTCTCCCTCATCCCAATCAAACCCACAAAATTCTCAACCTTTTATGACTCATCCCCTAAGTTGTCAAAGAAATTTACTTAGTCCTTCAGACTCAACTAACCAAACCCATGCTTTTCTCAACCATTTTTAAATGGTCTTCATCCTTATGGGTGAGAACTCATTAGCCATCATTGATCATTTATATCATTTAAAAAGTCCAAATCATCCTCTACCATTAGATTATTCTCTAGACATCTATAAATAAACATACAAATCCTCATTTTCAAGAATACCATCCTATCACATCATAAAATCTTCAGATCTCAGTCAAGAAACTATATCTCTACACAAAAGCAATTCAAAAATTAATCAAGTTGAATCAAAGACTTCCTTTTGCACCAAAACACTACTCATTCTTTTTTCCATTAGAGGAGTAAGCACCACATATTTTAAAAGAGAAAATTGAATGTATCTCATAATGGATAAAGTTTTTTCATTCAAAGCATAAATTTTGTGATTTTTGTTTTCTTTTTTTTGTTACTCTACCATAGTTTAAATTTATCTTAGATTAGAATTAGTCTAATTTATTTTCATATCTAAATTTAGTGCATACATTGGGTATAATTTATATCATTGATAAAAATGGAGTGGCTTTCAAGAGGAACACCAATTTCAAGGAATTTAAAATTATCATTAGGGCTAGAATGGGATGATAAGGAGTAGAATTTAGGTGACCCTAACAAGACTCTTTGGAGTGGTGTCATCATATAATAAATTTGTAGTTGTCCTATTAGGGACCCATCTACAGAGGTGGTAGGGTTCAATGAATCTTCTTTCAATCTTGGCATCACATGGGTATAAAGTCTATTAGGTAATAAATATGTTCAATCAATGTCTTATTCTTGTCCCATGTTTAATTTCTTAGAATAGGATAAAATATGCATTAATATTCAATATCCTTTAGTTTAAAATGCTAATTCTAAGATAGGATTTGTTCTAATTGGAAATTTTAATAGGATTAGGCCCAATATAGACACCTTTATAAATTGGGCTAACTAAAAGTGAAAAATTATAGGTTTTTAATAAATTTTACCAATTTACAAAGGGTTATTTCTCATATATTTCTCAAAATTCAAATACTATTATAAGATGTTGACTAAGGGCCCTTGGTTCCTAGGAAAATTTAGCCTTTTCATAAAAAAAATGAAATTAGGGATTAACTCTAATCATGAATCCTTTGAATAAAAATTGATGTGGGTGAATATACAAAGACTCCCTTTGGAGTTCTAGGAAGTGGATTTTTTTAGGGATAATAAAGGCTATAGGTCAACTCATTGCTTTGGATGGTGTGACAAAGGTAAACAAGAGGCTTATACCTACTAAGATTTATGTTTATGTGTATAAGGATAAAAAAATATAAGATCCATTTATTTGAAGTCCAAATATGGAAATTAGAAGTAACCTATAGTAAATTAAATAACCCTAGGTATTAATACCTCTATTAATAGGGTGATTTTTTTCTTAGTAGGGTAGTAGAGGCATGATTGATAGATCGATATGGAGGAAGAAAGTATACTTGAGTATTCAATCCTTTAATCAAAAGGATGATTACAAGATGAATCTAGGAAACTCAAGATCAAGATTAGGATAGCCCAAAGTTGTGGTCCTTATATAGATACCTTCCCCTCTCCCCTTTATATATATGGGGGTTGGTTGAGGAAGGTTGGGTTAGGCTCTATAGATGTATGGATGCCCCCCATAGATGGAGGCCAAGTTGAGGATAATATTGAGAGGATATGGATTGAAAATGGTAATTTATAAGGGGTATTTTATCTAATAATTTTTATTATAATGGATTCAAAAAGAGTCAATGATTTCAATCAAGTTATCATCAAGGATGAAAAGGTAAAATTGTGTTTAGTTACAATGATTGAAGATAAGACATAACTAAATCTTATAATGGGAAAAGTATTTAGGGAATTTTATTATAATAAATAATAATGGAAGAGGGAAGAACAAGTACATACCCCAAAAATGGACTCCTTACAAATATAAATTGATGCTAACTTTGAAGGTAATAAGGTTATCAAGAAACAAGAGGTCTTAAAACTGAATTGTAGATTCCTATCTAGGAGTCCCTTAAATATTATCAAAAAAAAAAAATTTAAGATAAAAAAATTATGTAAGAAGTAATGGGGTCACCACTTCTAATAAACAAGGAGTAGAAGTTATCTCATAAGGTTTGGAAAGGATTTCCAATGTCCTAGTAGATGTTAAAAGGAATCTCTAAAACTCTAGTTTGAGTCCTGATCCTTTGAGGAAACCCCCATTTTTTACTAGAAAAAGTTCTGAAAGTAAAAAGAGATTTAAATTTGAGGAAACCCATAATTCCCAAGGTATAACATCAGATCATGAATCCAAATCTAGATAAACTACTATAAAGGTGTATAATAGAACTCAAAGAACTCTTCTAAAAGGTTAGGCCCTATTTAAACCCAAAAATGAAAATAATATATTAGAACGTTGAGAGGATTAAAAAACCCAATAATAAGATATCAGTGAAAAATATTATAAATAACCATAGTATAAATAATATGATCCATCAACAATCCAAAAAGGATTATTTGTAACTTAGAATAGGAAAATGAAAAAAATGTAAAAAAACTTGTTGCACTGGAATTAGTGATGAAGGGGCATCAAGAGGCTTTGCCATTTTTTGGAATTTGATAGATTTTGAGGGACATTCCCTCTTCATAATTAATAATAATTTATCCATTTTAATGGTCAAAAAATTAGATAATTAAGAATGGATCCTCTCAAATGTATATTCTCATCACTCTTTATTAGCAAGGAAGAAGCTGTGGAAATATTTGGAAGATTTCACATCCTCATGTTTTGAATGGAGGTGGATAGTGGATAGAGACTTCAATACCCCATTTAACCCATGGAAAAAATGATTAACTCCATATTTTACTAATAATATGAATGAGTTTAATGATTTTATCTTTAATTATAACCTGATGAACCTTAAATTAAATAATCTCAAGTTTATTTGGATGAATAGGATGTTGGGGGAGAAGTTGATTTATGTTATACTTGATATATTTATAATCTCTTTATATTATATAAATATTTTCAATAATTATTAATATACTCTTCCCATGATTGGATTATATCATAATCCCTTGGTCTTTTAGTACATTAGGAATAGTACAATTAAGAATCACCTATTAAGATTTATGAAAATGTGGTTGTAGAATCTAGAGATGAAAGACAACATTAAATAATGGTGGAAGGAGGATTTAAAAGGTACCAATATGTTCATTCTATATTTGAAACTCAAACTCATCAAGAGTATGATGAAAGTGTGGAACAAACAAGTTTTTAGGAATTTATTTGAACATAAAATAAGGATTACTAAATATTTTATAAGATCAAGGAGAAGATCCATAACCAAGGATCATAATTAGACATCATGTTGAGAGAGAAGGAATTATTCAATGAATTTTACAATCTGAAGGTAAATGAAGAATAATTTTGTCATCAAAATTCCAAAATCTTATGGTTTAAGTAGGGTGAAAAGTATACATTTTTTTTTCATTTGATTATACTTCGACATAGATAGGATTATAAAATTAGGGAGATTATCATGGATGATGGTTCATTATAAAATGAATAAGAGGAGATTAAACAAGAATCCATATCCTTATAAAGAAATTTATTGTCAAAAAAATTTCATTTAAATTAGAATAAGGAAGAGATTTTTTTGGATCTATTTACTCCTATAAATCAAGCTAAAAATACTATACTTGTCAACCCCATTCATTTGAGGAAGTTGAATTTTTTATCTAATCGATGGAAGGGGGTAAGGTTATCAACCTGAATGGATTGCCACCCTTATTATTCTAGGGTTTTTTGGATATTATTTAAGTTGAATTGGTGGCATCGGTGGAAGAATTTTTGATAACAAAAAAGTTACTCCAAGAATTCAATAATTCATTATTGAATTTCATTCCCATGAAGGTAGGGGAAAAGGATCCAAATTATTTCATACTTATTATCCTTTTAAACATGACCTATAATATTTTATCCAATACTTTGGTTCTTATAATCCAAGACTTTCTCCCTAACATCATTTCAAAGTAGCAAGGATTTTTTTTCTGATAAGAAAATTATGAATGGGATTTTAATGGTAAACAAGGCCCTTCATTAAATTCATTAGTCAACAAGAGTAGGAATATTATTTAATATTTACATGAATAATTCCTATGATAATGTCATGAGATTTCATGGAAAAATAAGGATAGGTTGGGCTTTAGCTAGGAGGTTAGAAGGATCATTACAGTTTGCATATCTATGCCCAAATTTTATATCATTATTAATATAACTTTGAATGTTTTTTATTAGTTTATAAAATTATTATATAAGGTGATTATTTTTATCCATATCTCTTTATAATTTTGGTGTAATCTCTAGGCAAAATATTTGATTAAGCTACAACTCAAGGTTGTTTGAAGGGTCTCCAGAATGTGCCTAATATGGATCCCATCATGCACCATCAATTTTTGGATGAAACATTTACTTTGGGGTAGGATTTTATAGTTTAATATATGGATATTAAATATATTCTTATATACTATATATAGGGTACAATAAAATTCAGTAATTTTTCCAAAAAATCTATGTTTTTAACACTTAAACATTATTACAGACAAAACATTATATTATCTTGAAATGACAAATCCATTATCTCCCATATTCCTACCTTGGTATGATTATATTCAATTAGAATCTATCCATGAGTATTTATAACCCAATTATTTAAATAACTAAAAATAAATTTGTTGGTTATTAAAGTAATATCTTCTCCCAAATGGGTAAAATCTAGATGGTCAAGACTTTAATTTAGAGAATCCCTATTTATATGGTGAATTTATCCATAATTCCTTACAAAGTTATTGAAATTATAAAATATATACCAAAACAAATTCTTTGGTTAGGTTCATAAGAGAATAAGATATTTCACCTTTTAGCTTGGGATAGAGTTTGACTCCCTAAATATAAAGGTTTACTTGGCCTTAGAAGAACTTATGGGATGAATAAGGATCTAGTGGCTAAGATGGGTTATAATATAATTTTGTATAAATTTTTGTCGATATACACTATAAAATTTATGAATCTATAAGGAAGGAATGTGGAATATTTCCTAACATAAGTTACCCCCGAAGGGTCTCTTATTTTTTGAATTCCTTGGTGAGAAGAATAAACCTGATTAACAAGGGGTGCATATGGAATGTAGGGGATGGTAAAAAAGTATCCATTTAGGATTAATAAAATACTCCTCAATTCTACTCATCCATGTAATTATTTTAGTGGGGAGATAAAAAAACATAGTAAAAATAATTAAGGACTATTAGAGGAACAGTGGCCAAGGTAAACCTTTGAATACCCTAATGCTTATATCTAATGATCATAATAAATTTTAGATTTTATAAATATAAATTAGAGATTGAGGGGAAGACACATTTTTTAATTCCCTAAATAATATGAGATTTTTTTGAGTGCAAAAGAATATGGAAGTTATTTTGTCAAATCAGAATATTTTTTTAAATTGGAAACGGATGAAGACAACTAGCTCTAGTATTTTTTGTGGGTTAAAAATTTGATTCATAAATTCAATATAATTTTATATTTAACATCCTAAAATATAATTATTATAATTTATAACCTTAAAATATATGGGATCTTCATTCCTAATAGGTTTATTTGTTTGTAAAAATTATGAGGATTATCTTAAGCATTTGTTCCTAGAGTGTCCCTATATTGTCATGACATTAAACGTCATTATTTTTATGTTAAAATTCATATGGGTTAGGAAAATATATTTAATATATATCATTATCCAATAAAAACATCCTTTTAACTATCCTCTCCTAAATAAAATTTCTTATTTATCCTTCCTTCATATGTTTTGGGGGTTATGGAAAGATAGAAACCCTAGAGTTTTTTGATGAAAACATAATCCCTTATAATTTTGGATTAATTATCATGGAATACATTAAATATAATTGGTATTATTTTCTCAAAAAGGATAATAATCCCATCTCCAAATCCAAAATAATAATTATTCAATCCTATAATTTGGTTGTGCCTAGGGAAGTCAAAGGTATCATTCCTAAAGTGAATAAAAAACATGTTAAGTGGATAAAACCCCCAATGAATTTTTTAAAGTTTATTTTTATAGAGAAACAAAAACTAATATTGGATTTTTAGGTATATTTGGTGTTATTAGGGACAACAAGGGAATCCTCATTATTTCTTATGTCAGGACACTTAGAGTTCAAACCAACCACATAATTGAATCAAAAATATATTTTTGGGTTATCTAAGTTGTAAAATAAATGAATATGAAGTGAATTATATTGGAATGGTATTTTTTTAATATCATGCATTATATTATTGGAAAATTATCACCTATTTGGATAATTATTAATGTTATCTAAGAAGCACAAATCCTTTAAAGGCCTAAAAGTTTGTCATACCTCTTATGAATGGAACACCTATGTTGACTAGATGGATAATAGTGTGTTCTTAGTTAGATATTCTCTAAATGGATCAAAGGGGAATAATTTACATCATCATTCATGAATATGGTGATGATAAAAGGTAAGAACTAATGTTCCATTATATTATTATTTGGAGTTTAGGGTTTAGGGTTTAGGGTTCAATCCTATAATTTGGTTGTGCCTAGGGAGGTCAAAGGTATCATTCCTAAAGTGAATAGAAAACATGTTAAGTGGATAAAACCCAAAATTAATTGGTTTAAGTTTATTTATATAGAGAAACAAAATATAATAATGGATTTTTAGGTGGATGTGGTGTTATCAGGGATAACAAGGGAGTCCTCATTATTTCTTATGTCAAGACGCTCAGAGTTCAAACCAACCACATAATTGAAGAAAGAATATATTTTAGGGGTATCTAAGTTAAAAAATAATTTATTATGAAGTAAATTCTATGGTAAGGTTATTTTTTGAATATCATGCATTCTCTTATTGGAAAATTCTCACTTAGTTGGAATATTCTTAATGTTATCTAAGAAGCACAAATACTTTAAAGACATAAAAGTTTGTCATACCTATTATGAATGGAATGCCTATGTTGAATAGATGGTAATAATGTGTTAATAGTTAATTAATATCTCAATGGACCAAAGGGGAAGAATTTACATCATCATTCATGAATATGGTGATGATGAAAGGTAAGAACTAATGTTCCCTTGTATTATTATTTGGGGTGGTAGTCTCTTCACTTATCTCTATGTTTAAAGTATGTAATGATGGTTGAATTAAACATGGTAAGGGTAATCATTTATTAATAATCCATGTGTGGGGTTTCCAGATATCATTGATTCAAATTAATTTAGGCATTATGTCTTAATTTATTTCATTCGTTA
>JARHVA010004793.1:1097500-1172500 GCA_037957365.1 Torreya grandis
ATTATGTTTAATGATTGATAAGAACCCTATGGTTTCTATGTTGAAAAAATTATTTATGTGTAATGTTGATTAAGAACAAACTATTATTGGTAACCTATCATAAACTAAATTCACACCATTATTTTTCATATTATATGATTGTTAGGATCCCAACTAAGTTAACAACATTATTATTTACACTTAATTATTATTCAGATCCTAGTAACTACTAGCTCTATAATGTATAATGGTTTTCCTATCTAAAACAAGGAAACTGGTATATTCACATAATTATTCTCTATAAATAGTGATTAATTTCATTATTAACAATGGACATATTTTTATTATCACATAAATGGTTTGTGATATTGGTATAAATGAAAAGATATATATATATATATAATTAACAATGGACACATTTTTATTATCATATAATATGGTTTGTGATATTGGAATTAAATGTTTAAGATATTTTCAAAACCTAGCAACCACTAGGTTCCAACATACTTATTTAGGTGTGTGTATATTTAACTTAGGCATCCACTAGGTTCAAACCATTATTATTTACATGTAATAGTTTTAAGGAACCTAATGATGTTTAGGTTCATAACACTTTTATTAAAATTATTAATCATTATTACGAGCCTAGTAACCACTATGTTTATAATATGTAATACTTTCTCTATTCTCAACAAGGTGACCACCATATTCACATAATTAGTCTATTCAAATAGTAATTCCTTATATTATTAACACTAAACACATTATTATTATTATTATTATTATTAGTATTATTATTATTATTATTATTATTATTATTATTATGTATTGGTGGAAATGTAAATATATATGACTTAATATTTAAGGATTTTACAAGTGTAATACCTAAGTTAGATTAAAGGGCTCATATGTCTAAATCATTTAAATAATTAAGAACTAATTTGTTATGTATTTTGATCTATTTTAACTATTTAATATTATTAATATATATGCATAAATATATAATTATCTAGAATGTGACTATCATGGATGATTTGGGTTCTAAAAACTAGGTTCTAAACAAGTCTGAGTGTCGTCAATAAGGTCTTAGGATATGTTTTTCCACTGAATAATAGTGCCTCACCTAGATAGTAGTGCCATGATACTATAGTTTCCTCAAAGTGGTTTTATTGTCCTTTTTTTAGGACTATTCTTACTTTATGGGAGCACCTACACTTATGTTTCTAGGTCTTGTTTCTACTTGCACAAAATCTAAAACTCTGTGTTGTGCCTAGAAAAATTGCTTTAGTGTTCAAGCCTGAATCATCCTCAAAATTATGGCATGAGCTAAAAATGTGTGTTCATTAGTGGGATAGGCTGGAAATCCTCAACACCCCACTATGAGGAGATTTTATTACATACCAATACTCTGAAGAGGGATCAAGACTGATGTAATTCTCCCTCCTAGTGTTTGCTGCAAGTATAAGTGGATGCTAGAATGAGAGTGGTATCGAATGCATTTAGTGTGATTTAGCTTTGAAATATTTTAAATCTAGGATTAGGGCTGTTATATATGGGAGTATGTATATTCATGGAATAATAGGGATTAAATACCTTAAATTTTCTCAACTTGTTTCTTGTTTGGATAAGCTTTTGCATCAATTTTTTCCAACAAATATAGGTCAAATAGGCTTGTATTTATAGAGATATATAACTTGTGTAAATAGGAAAATGTACTTAGAATAACCTTAGGAGGGGTAAAAATTTATAAAATTATCTATTTGATAGATTTAGGGAAAGGGACAATAGTACCTTGTTGGGACACTAGTGCCATGTGGATGTAATATCCTTAGTGTGGTGGTAATGTCCACCTAGCAGACTACTAGGTAAACTAGGTTGAGATCTAGGAAAGCTATCTTAGGACTATGTTTGAGCTGATCATAGATGTTTATGGTCTATATAATGGATATAAAAGTGTGTTAAAGGCTCTAGGATAGGTCTAGGACTACGATAGGAATAATCTAACTTAATCAACACTCTTAGCATCCAAATACCACTTTTAGGTGATTATATTTTCCCCCATAATGATATAAATGTAGGTATAAAGGAAATAAATAGCATACCTAGACTTACCTTGGAAGTGAAACCCATGTAGTTGAGTCTATATATATGAATTTGGGTCTAAATATGTGAAACATGATCTAAAGCAATGGCCTACAATAAAACATGAAAAAAATAGTCCTTACTTAAGAGATGATAAAAGTAAAGGACTATGTTGAATAAAGTAACTAAGTAAAGCTAAGTAAATAGAGAGTAAAGGAATGAATACACCTCATTGGGTATGTGAACAAATGCATGATCCTAATGATAGCCTATGTGTGTAAGTGTACATATATATTTTATTTTTGAATAGATTGGATTGAGTTGATAGCATACTCAATTATCATATGAGTGGCCTAATAACTCAATCCACTTTTTAATCCATCATTTCCCACCCCTTCTCAATGGATCCTAATCTTTAAATTGAATAAATAAGACTATAAGTGTGTCTATCCATCTCATGTGGGTGGCTCAATAACTCAATTTAGCCATGATTCCATCATTTTCCACCTGTGTGAAGTAGATACATATGAAACTAAATTTCACAAAGTGATAAAAGTATCTAACTAGGTATATCTAACTATGTATGTTGGCTTCATGACCACTTAGGTACATTAGGTAGCACTATGCAGCTTGGGAATTTTAAACACTATAAATGGATTAAACCATGAATCTAATGACAAACTAGAATGTGATATCAAGTGTATATAGTGTAGAGAATGACATGGAGTTTTTAATTCCATCTAATCAACCTATGTGTATTTGAGTTTATGGAAACTATATGGCACACACATGACCCCAATCTAATATCTGAGTATTTTGATTATTAACTATGTATATAATACTATATCTATATTACTAAACTAAATGTGGGAGTGATCATGCCATGCATGATGCCCTTAAATCTGAGTAACTTGTATGAATCTAAGCTAAAATGAGTGTATCTTAGAAAAATCTAAACATAACTTTCAAACCTATGACTTAAAAAAATATGTATTGTACCTAGTGTACTGATATGGAAATCTCGACTGCTCTAAAGTTGGGGCTATTAGATAGTAGAATTATATAGTGCTATTATTTTAATTTGGGCACTATTATCTATTTGGTCTAAAATATGGGTAATCAGAACTACTTTATGAATCCCTATTTTTTCCTAGGTCTAACCTATATCTATTTATGAAACTGAGCCTATGTGCTATAAATAATCTATGAATAGAAAATTAGGAGCCTGATATTTATGAAAAACACTTATAAATTTCCCCTATTTTGAGGGTAGTTTTGAAACCTATATAATAAATATCCTCAAAATAATTAGATCTATAAAATGTGTTAGCTAGAGCATATGCATGATATTCCAAGACAATCTACAAATGTAACATCGAAATTTTAAAGAATTTGAGCATAAGTAGCTCATACAAGATGTGTTTTGTAATATATCATTGAAAAGGGGTATCAAGATAGATGTAATCAGTGTGTATAAAAAAATATGAGTAGCTACCTAGGTGGGTAGGGTATGATGTCCATCACAGTACCTGAGTAAGAAGGGTAGATGCATTATGTCCCTCATGGAATAAAAAACTAATGTGTGTAACAAGAAAATATAAGCGTCATGGTGAAGATTCATACAAAGAAGCATACATACAAAACACATGAGGTATGAAAAATTAGGCCAAGGGGCCACAATACAAGGGACATTGACACATGCCACTAAATTTGAGAATGGAAGATATACAAAGACATTTTTAAATGTCCACATATGAAAGCAAAATAAATTTATCTTAGAGCCACATAGAAGGACATGTTTAAATTTATACATATACAATTAGGAAATCATAAATAAGGGACATGGGCACATGTCCAAGGAATACAAACATAGACATGGCATATAGATAAAGAGCAATGGAATATTAAAATACCCTCAAATAGATTGAGTATAGGAAACATAATCAAGTTTAAAATAGGAAATCTAGATATGAAAATATGTTTAAATGTGTACTGCAAATCTATGTAAATGCAAGGATGTACATATGTTGAGTCTAACTAGTGATAGTTGGTAAAAAAAAAGAGAAATGAGTAGTAATGATCAATATTCAAGGTATATCAATGCATAAATTGGAATTTATATAATATAAGGATAGAAATTGGTAATAAAAATTATGCATGACATGCTCTTGAGTGGGTGAATGTATCAAATGAATAAGCTTAGATCGATGTATATGCCCCCAGTGGGTAGATGATAGCAAGTCTAGATCAGTGTAGTAGACCAGAGTCATGTATGTAATTTGTGAGCACTCAAAAATAACAAGTGAAGCATATGTGTATGATAAAACTAATTATAATAAGATAGATATCATATATAATATCTAGCAAGTATTAGAAATGTAAACCTAAGAATGCATACAATTTATAATTTTTGTAGTTTTAAAATATTTATATGTTTTTATGTTTTGACATGTTATATTATTTTTGTATTTTATGAGTATAAGTTATGTAGAAGCAAAAAAAAAATTATGTACAAGGAGAAAGAGAGAGAATTAAGTATGTACAATAGGGTAGTAACCATACTAACCAATGAGTCTTATGGGAGACTTTCTATTAGTATGACTTATGTTAAAAATAGGAATAGTAATCTTTCGTACAGTGTGAATTCTATGTTGTAGTTAAATGTTGTTACAGTAATAATTTGAGTATTGTTCATCATTGGAATCATAATAACCTAGAGTTATAGTCAGAGTTACCTCATATTTTGTATTTGACCATTCTGAATTATGCTTTGGCATATTGATTTTGATTATTCCCTTTGAAACTTTTATTATTTTATACATATGGTGTTATGGAGGATATTTTTCTAGAAAACATATTTTGAGAATGTTTATTTGTAATAAAATTACTTAGATGTTTGCACAAAATGATTATATATCATACAAAATAAGAAAATATGAGATATCACATAGCAATAATTGACAACAGAGCAAAATACTAGATAATATAGCAAATCCAATTTGAGGGGGAAACCTCCATAACAATGCACGAAGATAAGAATAATTAACATGATCCTCAAAGACTAATCACTACCTCTTATATATAGTCTACTTATCCATGGTTATTCCATAGGTTTACCTTACTAATAACATAGATAAATGTAACAAGAATATAAAAAAGGTATGTAAACCATAAGTCAACTACACATATCCCTAGACACACTAAAGGTTAAGGGCAGAACATGCCCCTCCCTTTCAAAATAACATTGTCCTTAATGTTGAACCAATTGTAGATGTTATTGTAGAAAGGATTCATCCTCTCAAGTGGCATCTTCACAAGGCACATTCTTCCATTTTATTAGGTACTCTTTAATCACTCTAGACCACAACTACTTAGTGCACATTTGAAGGATCACCTTAGGATCAAGAATAACTCTTCCTTCCTCATATAATAATGGAAACCTAGTTTGAGTAGAAACTTTATGTCCAATGACTTTATTTAGGCATGATACATAAAATACTAGATGTATGCAAGTGGAGGAAGGAAACTCTAAATTGTAGGCTATACTACTAATTTTATACAAGATCTGATAAGTCCCATAATACTTAGGGGAAAACTTGTTATACTTTTTTAATTTCTTTAAGGACATCTACTTATATGGATATAATCAAACAAAGACCCAATCACCAATGTAAAAATACCTCTCACTCCTATGTTCATCTATCTATTGGTTCATGTGACTCTAAGACATGTCTATATTTTCATGCAAACTTGCAAGGACCTCCTATTGATGGTGAATATGTTCTTCAACTACATGAACCTTAAGATGGAACTTCAAGGTAAAAGTGATCAATGGATGGTGGTATCCATATAGTTCCATAAAAGAAGACATTTTAGAAGAACTATGAATAAAAGTATTATACCACCATCCATCAAGTGGAAACCAAAGAACCCATTTATCTTATTTATCAAAAACAAAATAATGAATATATACTTTTAGACATTTATTGACTACCTTAGTTTATTCATATGATCAAAGATGATAGGATGAAATATGATCCAACTGGGTGCCCAAACATGCAAATAACTCAGTAAAAGAATTGATAGTGAAAATTGGATCTCTATCATTAACAATGATCTTAGGCATACCATGCAATTTATAAATTGTATTGAGAAAAGTAGAAGCTATTGTACTAGAAAAAAATGGTTGTGATAAAACACAAAAATGAGAATACTTACTGAGAAGATCTACCATAACCATGATAACATTTTGACCATCAGATCTCAATAACCCTATAGTTAAATCCATAGATACCTCTTACCAACATTGGCTAGGGATAGATAAAGGCTATAAAAGATATGGGGTTTTGATGGTTTCTCTTTTATTTTGTTGACAAATCATACATTTAGCCACATATTTTTGGACATCCCCCTCGATTCCTTCCCAAAAAATTCTTGGTTGATTCTATGATAGGTTTTCAAAAATCCCAAATGACCCCCAATTGGAGTTGCATGAAGTTCTTAAAGGATTTTTTGTTTAAAAAGAGAATTCTTACATAGGTATAATCTATCTTTATCCCATTATGCATTACCCTTCCATGTAAATTTTTCAAATCCACCAAACCTTGCTAAATATTTTTAATCAAATCATGGGTAGAACTATCATTATCCCACTCTAATCATGCTTCCTCTAGCCAATCTACTTGTAAAATAGTCATAGTACATAACAATGCCTTAACTAATTCATCCTTCCTATATAATGCATATGCCACTACATTGTCATTACCTTTCTTGTAAAATATTTAAAAATCATAGCCTAACATATTATTTACCCATTTATATTATTTTTTAGATGATAACTATTGTTCCAAAAAATATTTGAGACTATCATGATCAGTCTTTACCTAAACATGATGACCCATCAAATAAGACCTCCATTGTTAGTCTACATGCAAAATTGCCATCATTTTATTCTCATAAATGGTCTTGTGTTGATTTTTACCCTTTATTTGATGAATTTAAAATGAAATTGGTCTACCTTATTTCATGAATATAATACCCATACCATACCCAGATGCATCACATTCAACCACAAAAGTCTTAGAAAAATTAAAAGTGGCCAATACTGGAGTGGTGCACATAGCTAATTTTAATTATTCAAATGCCCTGGTAGCTATATTAGTTGACTAAAAGGAGTCTTTATTCAAAAAATATGTGAGTGGGGTTATAATTCTACCATAATTTTAAAAAAATCTATGATAGTAACTAGTTTACCCTAGAAATCCCCTTAGTTGCTTGAGTGTCTTAGGAATCAAGTAGTCAACCATTACTTAGGTTTTTTTAGGATCCAAGTTTACTCCTACATGTGAAACTAGATGACCTAAATACCAACCTCACAAGCTCCAAATGTACATTTGGAAATTTTGGCATACAACTAATGATGTTCTAGAATTGAGAGTACATATTTTGCATGGTGAAAATGGTCTTGCCAATTTTTTTGTAAATGAGGATATCATCAAAAAATGGCCTAAAAATATTATTCATCAAACTCTAAAAGGTTTATGGTGAATTTGTTATCCCAAAAGGCATAACTAGAAACTCATAATGGCCCTCATGAGTCCTGAAAATAGTTTTGGGTATGTCTGCATCATGGATCTGGATTTGATGATACACAAAATGTAGATCTAACTTGGTAAAATAAATAGCACCATTTAGTTCATTAGGAAAATCATCAATGATAGGAATAGGAAACTTATCTTTGATAGTGTACTTGTTGAGTTCTCTATAGCTAGGCCATATCTTCCAAGTGTCATCTTTCTTTCACATCATAATAACTAGTGAAGAATTTTGACTTTGGCTATGGTAAATTATTCCTACATCTAACATCTCCTATATCATCTTTTTAATTTCACCTTTTTTGGAATAGGGATACCTATATGGCCTGATGTTGGGTGGTACACTACCAAGAATAAGTTTGATACCATGATCATGTGTGGAGATAGGTGGAAGTCATTTTGACATGTCATCAAAAAAAACTAAATAGGCATTAATCACTTATTAAAAATCAAGAGCTATAGATGGCTGAGTTGGCTAAACTTTCATAGAAAACAAGTGAGATAAAAATCCTTTATCACTATTTCAAAGCATATTTGTCATTTGATGATAGCTAATTTTTTTTGGAGATTTATCCCTTAATCCCCTTAACCTAAATGTCCTTCTCTTAGAATGAAAATGCATGAATAATTCCTAGAAATTCATTTTAATAGTGCCTAAAGTGGTGAGCCACTGTACTCCTAGAACAATGTTAGCTCCAACTATGAGAATAGAAAACATAGGAGAATCTAAGAAATAGTCTCCCATGGCCATCTTAATACTATGGCATTTTACTAAGCAACTGATAGTACTGCCATCTACAATCATGACATAAAATTCTAGAGTGAGATAAACAAAATAGTTTAAGTGAGAAACCAACTTATTGTTGATGAAGTTGTGTGTGCTCCTTGAATCAATCAATATGGTGACCTTTTATTTATTTAGGAAACCCACCACCTTAAGATTTTAGGGAGTAATAATACCTAAAAGGGCATGATAGGAAATAGTATCCTGAGAGTCTTTAGATTCATCCTCAAGACCTTCTTCATCCTCACCAATTACCTCCTCCTCCTCATCGTCATCATCCACATTGGTACCTTTGATGTAAAATAACTTATTTTCAACATAGTGATGGCCTTTGATCCATTTGCTATCATAACCATAACACAACCCTTTGTCTCACTTCTCTTCAATTTTTCAAGGTGTCAATTTGGTGGGTTGAGGATATGATGGTTCTAGAAAGGTGTGATCACAACCAGTAGTGAAGGTTTTCCATTTGACCATCTATTTTTCCTCTACCATGTATTCCTATGGAATAGATTCTAATATAGATGCCAAGTTAAACATATAAACCTCCAATTAGATGTTATCTTTGAGACCACCTAAAAATAAATAAGTCAAATTCTCCTCAGTGATGTCTTCCACCCATAAGGATAGATTCTAAAATTGATGAATATAATCCTTCATAGTTTCTATTTTCCATAGTTTGGCTAACTAGTTGAGTTATTTCTGAAAGACATTATTTTGATAATGAGCTAATAAATCATCAATGGAAATATACCATGTAATATAAACACCATTCTTTTTATTTTGATCACATAACTAGTGATACCAAATGAATTGCTCAGGTTCTAGATATAGAGACACCACTATCACCTTCTAAAAACTAAGAGTTTGATGTAGATCAAATAAATTATCAATTTGGGTAATCTAAGTGAGAGGATCATTACCATCAAACTTATGCATGTCCACTTTTGGAAACATTAAATTCACACCAAAATTGGATTTGTTAGTGTTGAGAGGAGGATGACCCAAATGATGAAGTGGAGGGTTATTTGACTATAATTGAGATAAAAGGGTAGCCAATTAAGAAGTGATTTCATTCAATTGAGTGTGACCCCCATAAATTTCTTTGTATATATTTCAAACATTAGTTTGAACTAAAAAAAGTCATCATACCACACCAAGCCCTTCATGTCATCCTAAAGTTGAGAAATTTATAGATATGAACTTTTAGATTCCATGTCACTAGTAGGAGTCTTAGGAGTTTCTTGCCCCCCTTTTCTTCCTCATGTAGAAGGATCAGCCATATAGAAACCCTAGGAGGGTTTTTGACCCAAAAAACATGTACTAAGAGATGGTACCATTGTGATCACCTCACCAAGATGAATCTAATGACTACCTTTGTGTACTAGGGTAAAAAATTTGTCACCCAAAAAGTATACTAATAAAATATGCCATTATGATCATCTCATCAAGATGAATCTAATGACTGTAATTGAGCAAAGCAAACTTTTTCTATACTTTTTTTTTTGTTATTATTTATTTTTTTTAAAGGGTTTCAAACAATACTATGCTAATAAAAAAATTAGTTCTTCCCAGATTGGAAGTTATGTTTTTTTGCGCCTTTCTCTCTCAGAAGTCACACCTTGCTAGATCTAAAAAAATAATGCCACAATAAACTTACCCAAATTGAAGCTCTGATACCACTTGCAATGAAATTACTTATATGTTGACATAGAATGATTATATATCATGTAGAATAAGAAAATATGAGAGATCACACAATAATAGTTGACAATAGAGTATAATAATGGATAATATATCAAATCCATTTTGAGGTCCAACCTCCACAATAATTTAATAAGAGTAAAATAATTAACATGATCCAAAAATACTAACCACTACCTCCTATATAACGTCTACTTAACCATGGTTATTCCATAGGTTGACCTAACTAAAAACATAGAGAAATGAAACAAGAATATAAAATAGGTATGTAAGCCACAAGTTGTCCACACATATCCCTAGACATGCCAAAGGTTAAGGGCATATCATTGTTTGTGTAACATGATATTGACTTTGAAAATTAAGCTCTTGTTCTTTATATAACATTTTCTATGTATCTAGATGTTTTGCCTTGATAAACTATATTTGTGACTAATGTGCCTTAAGATTTTTAATAAATTCCAAACCCTATTGACCAATATTATCGACTGCTAGAATAGGAGAAGTGATGTCTTGGGATTGCTTGCCCAAACCTTGACCATGATAATCAAACTGTTGTTGAAAATTTTGACCAAAATTATACCATATTGAACATTGAGCCTTATTTTAGAAAGGTATATTTACCTACTTTACTTGATTTTTTGGTGTATTTTGTATTTCTTCTTTATTTTATTATGTTTTATGAACCTTTTGTTGTCCTAATTTGTGCTTTGGTAGCCATTTTTTTATTGTTTCTAGATTTAACCCTTTTTGAATTGGTAAATGTGCCATTGTATGTTATATGGATGAAGTGTCACTATGTGAGTCATTTATATCCATTATCTATTGCATTTTCCTTTTTGATGTTAAACATGAATCATTGTGGTCCCATACATTCTATGTTATATAGAAAAATATATGGATCTCCTCATTGGGTGTAGGGGAGGCTAGTTGATCAATTGAGGTTTAATAATTTCCCTTAATAACTCACTTGAACTCCTATTTGATCTTTGAATGATTTTTGAATCACTGGTCATAGATGTAATTTATCATGATTTATGATTTGGATATGTAACATTGTTGTCACAAATTGATTAAATGAAGATGCATATACATGATGTACACTATTGTGCCTTAGAGGCCTTTGTCTTGTAAATTGACTTTCTAATATTCTAATATTTTCATGTAATATTTGTTTATAATTTTGTAAACCTAAAATTATCTTGCTCATACTAATAATTTGATCTCATAGACTCTCACAGTATAAACCCTAGTTATTTGTGATTGAACATGTAGGCACACACCTTTAGGGAAGAGGTGTGAATAGGATGAGTATGGGTAATAGTGAAATTGGTATAGGCTAATTCATCTCATGGAGGAATGATATCATGGATGTGGTTATATCGATAATAGATACCACCCTCATGGAGATGATGAGGAAGATATTCTTTCCTCTTGATAAGATATGACATTAAAACTTGAAACGTAATTGTTAGATAATAATCTAAATTCTATTCGTGTGTATGGGTTTGCATTTAAGGGAATTACACATAGGAAAATTATAACATGATATGAGATATGACATATGCTACAATTGATATAAAACATCATCTATACATGTGTTTATTTATTTATTGAGTTTATTCTAAATTAAATGGAACAAGCATGCAAATGAAAGTATTAAATTTTGCAATAAAAAATGGTTAATTTCTTATTTCATTATGATCATTATTATATTAAATACAAATCAAAATATATATGGATCTGAAATTTTAATTCTATAAATGTAAACCCTAGGGTTATCTAGTGTCAGGGTTTTGAATTAGGGTTGTTTTACAAAAAAATTAGATTATATTTAAATAAAAGAAACCCTAATTTGAAATTTTATTTAATCAGATAGGTTATTCGAAAAAATTATAAAAATATTATTTTTTAATCCTAATTTAGTTCACAAAAATTTGGAGAATGTAAACTAGGGTTTTAAGTAATATTCAAAGTAATACCAAATGATTTAACCTTTTATGGTATTACAAGTGTAATACCTAAGTTAGATTAAATGATTGAGATGTAAAAATTAGTTAAATATTATGAAATAATTAAGCATTGATGTGTTATCTATTTCGATATAATTTTCCTTTCTAAAAATATTAATAAATATGCATAAATATAGACTTATTTTAAAAGTGACTATCATAGATGATCTAGGTTCTAAATACTAGGTTCTTGGCAGGTCAAGGTGTCATTAATAGGGTCCTAAGATCTATTTTTTCATTAGATAGTAGCACTCTACATGGATAATAGCTCCATACTATTATAGTTTCCTCAAAGTGTCACTATTTTTCTCTTTGTATGACTATTCCTATTTTATGGGAGCACCTATTCCTATGTTTCTAAGTCCTATTCCTATACACACAAAATCTAGAACTCTATGTTGTGCCTAGAAAACTAAATTTAGTGTGAAAACCCTAATATTCCTTTCAAGTATGACATGAGAATAAAATTTGTGTTCATTATTAGTATAATCTATACATCTTCAACACCCCACTATGAAGAGAGTTTCCTACATACCAATATTCTGAGGATGGATCAAGTCTGATGTAGTTCTCCCACCTAGTGCTTGGTGCAAGTGTATGTGAATGTTAGAATGAGATTTATTTTGAATACCTTGAGTGTGATTGATATTTTAAATCTTTGAAATTTTAACTTAGTTATGCTATAGATGGTAGTATACAAAATTAGGTCATAATAGGGATCAAATACTTTAATTTTTCTCAACTTGTTTCTTGTTTGGATAGGCTTTTACTTATATTTTTTATCTAGTGAATAAAGGTCAAATATATTTGTATTTATAGAGATATATAGCTTGTGAATACAATAAAATGTACTTAGGATAACCTTAATAGGGTCAAAAATTTGTAAAAGTATCCATTTAGGAGAGTTAGGGCAAGGGACAATAGCAATTAGTTGGGGACACTAACACCATGTGGCTATAATGTCCTTAGTGGGGTGCTAACATCTACCTAGTATACTACTAGGAAAATTGGGTTGCGATTTGGTAAATATATCATCATATTATGTTTAAGATAACTATAAATGTATGTGGTCCACACAATGGCTATAAAAGTGTGATAAAGGTGTTAGGATATGTCTAGGGGTAAGCTAGGAAAAGGCTAACTCAAGCAACACTCTTAGCATTCAAATACCACTTTTAGGCTATTACAATATATATTGGGTTGTTGTGTTCCGAAAATTATTATTTAGGTGTGTAGATCTACCTTACACCTTGAATAGGTTCAAAATATTCTTATTTAAGTGTAGTGGGTTTTAGGAACCTAGTGGTACCTAGATTGATAATATTTTTATTTACATTTAATGATTTTTAGATCTTAGTGGTAGTTCAGTTAAACATATTTTTTTTTAAATTTAATTATTGTTGGGAGCCTATTGGTTTTTAATTTTCCAACATTTAATGTTTTTTATATTTAAAATAAAGAGGCCAATATATACATTTTTTAAAACTAAATGTTTAATGTTTTTTTATAATCTAGTGGCTGATACATTCCCAACATTATTCTTTAAGTGTGTATATTTATCTTGAGTATCCACTAGTTTCACAACATTATTCTTTATGCATAATGGTTACTAGGATCCTAGTAGCCCCTAGGTTCACAAAATTGCTATTTAAATTTAATTATTTTAGGGAGACTAGGGACCACTAGGTTTAAATAATTATTCTTTACTTTTAAAGATTTTTAGGATCCTAATGACTACAAGTGTTCACAACATGTAATTATTTTGTTATTCACAACAAGGTAACTACTATATTTGAAATATTAGTCTCTAAAATAGTGATTGCTTATATCATTAAAATTGGAAATATTAATATTATATAATA
Organism: Torreya grandis; assembly: GCA_037957365.1. Classification (NCBI taxonomy): domain Eukaryota; kingdom Viridiplantae; phylum Streptophyta; class Pinopsida; order Cupressales; family Taxaceae; genus Torreya; species Torreya grandis. Next base: position 1,111,515 of record JARHVA010004793.1, read on the forward strand.
TGTTTTTTTGTAATGGTGAAAATGTGTGTGTGTATTATAATTAAATGTCTAATGGTTTGTTGAAACCTAATAGTCATTAGATTTCCAATATTGTTATTTATGTGTAATGGTTTTTAGGAACCTAGTAACCATTAGGTACATATCATTCTTTTTGCCAATTAATTATTGTTTAGAGCCTATTAGTTGTTAGGAATTTGTAATTATTTTTCTATTCACAATAAGGAGACCACTATATTCACATAGTTAGTCTGTTACAATAGTGGTGCCTCATATTATTAACATTGGACACATTATTATTATTATTATTATTATTATTATTATTATTATTATTATTATTATTATTATTATTATTATTATTATTATTATTATTATTATTATTATTTAAAAGGGGAAAAAAACTTTATTCAATCCAAAACGAGATACAAGGCAGGAGCCACAAGCTCAATAAAAAGGAGAACCGCCATCAAACCAAACAACAACACTACATAGTTATGTCTTCCAATAAAACTCTCTACATAGTTCTGTATTATAATTAAATGTTTAATGGTTTGTTGAAACCTAATAGTCATTAGATTTCCAATATTGTTATTTATGTGTAATGGTTTTTAGGAACCTAGTAACCACTAGGTACATATCATTCTTTTTTTCAATTAACTATTGTTTAGAGCCTATTAGTTTCTAGGAATTTGTAATTATTTTTCTATTCACAATAAGAAGGCCACTATATTCACATAGTTGGTCTGTTAAAATAGTGGTGCCTCATATTATTAACATTGGACACATTATTATTATTATTATTATTATTATTATTATTATTATTATTATTATCATTATTATCATTATTATTATTATTATTATTATTATTATTATTATTATTATTATTATTATTATTATTATTATTATTATTATTATTATTTTTAAAGGGAAAAAACTTTATTCAATCCAAAATGAGATACAAGGCAAAAGCCAAAAGCTCAATAGAAAGGAGAACCGCCATCAAACCAAACAACAACATTACATAGTTATGTCTTCCAATAAAACTCTCTCCAAAATTCCCAAATAATTAGAAGGTAACTCATCCCTACCACTGATATCCTATCCATCCCCTTTCTCTGAGGCCCACTTTACCAAGTAGTCAGCCACGCTATTTTATTCTTTAGGGATGTAACATAAGGAGATAGATTCCAAGGAGATGCAAACACTTAAAATATATCTGACCATCGAAGCTAAATGCCAACACCATCCAATCTCTAGTTGTTCAACATATCCACAATAATTTAAGAGTCAGACTCACAAATAATCTTCCTCCAGCCAAGAGAGCAACCCCACTCAACAGCAATCTTAATAGCAAGGGCCTCCATCAGGTTATTGTAGTAATGCCCTTTGTATACAGAGAAGTAAAAAACAACATCACCATCTTTACTTCTACCAATACTGCCAATACCAACATGCCCAAGAATTCCATGAGAAGATCCATCAGTATTAATCTTCAGGACCCCATCTGGAGGAGGCACCCACTTCCCATCACGACAAACCTATTTCTTGACTCGATGGGGCATAATACTAGCAATGTAACCCCTACTATTATCACCTAGGCTTAGATCCTACACAACCACAACATCCCTAGGATCAATACTTTTAGACATATCACATTTAGCAGAAATAGTCTCCTAAAGTTTATTGATAATCTTCATCCATAGTTGACCACTATCTAATCTGGAATCACAAAAAACTCTGTGTTTCCATTCCAGCTAAAGGTTCCAAAGAATGAAAATAGGCCCAATGGTCCAGGCCACCTAGAGAAAAGGTGTCTTTACAAGAGGCCTACCTAGGATCTCCCAAAACTCAATAAGGGAGGAAGCATGAATGCAACCATGATGCCAAGCCTCCCACTATCTGTGCCAAATCTCTTGAGAAAAGGGGTAGTGAAAGAACAAGTGGGAAGAACATTCTTCACTGTACAAATAAAGAAAACAAATGGAAGGTCCGTAAAACCCCCATTTGTGAAGATTCTCCCAAGAGAGACATTTCCTCTGGCCAACCAACCATAGAAATAAGTTACATTTGGGCCAAGAAAAGTTGTTCCAAACCTTCCTCCACTAGGGCACCTCAGAAAGACCCTATAACTTCATATCAAGTACATCATAACCTTGAGCAATAGTAGAAATACCTTTTAGACTAGGACTCCAAGCTAACTTATCCCTCTCGCTTAGAGAGCTGTAAAGCCTACCCTCTAAGACCTTACACAAAGCAACATGGTCCTCATCAGAACCGCCCACAGGCCACTCCTACAGATCCTTCCAACAAAACACCTCTAATTGACCAATGCACTTAACTATTTTAAAATGTTCCACCTTAATCCGACCAGCATCAAAGAACAACTAGAAAAGAGGCAGAAGCTGAGGGAGACTAGAGAGAATGGGAGGGTGACCATCTCAAGAGTCCAGCCAAAAAAGGCATCAGAGCCATTATTACATATCTAGAAGAGCCCATTCTGAATAAGCTGAGCTCCCTTCTTAAGAGTATCCCAAATGCAAGAACCTTTTCCCAACAAAGCAATCCATGGCACATCTTGGCTCTCAACCCTAAGAACATACTTGAAATCAAGAATCTTGGCCCAATCCTGATCTTGGTTGTTGCACCATCTCCAATACAACTTAGCCGCCAAAGCTGTAACCACAAGAGCCATAGACCTAAGGCTAAGGCCCCCAACATGCTTTAGCCTACAAATAGACTCCTACTTGAATAAACTCCTCTTTAAGGAAAGGAGATTACCTGAGCAAAGGAATTGCTGGGAAAGAGCATCAAAATCCCTCACAAAGGAGGCAAGAGGAATCTATACATAACACCTATAAATAGGGAGTGACTGTACCATAGCTTTAGGAAGATCACTCTACCAGTAGAAGAGAGCCATCTATAAGTCCAATGACTAACCTTACTCTAGAAATTATCCAAAATCCCTACTAATAATCTCTACACTGAGGTCCCAGAGCCAAAGAAATCCCCAGGTACATCAAGGGAAGAGTGCCAATTTGGAATCTAAGAATCCTGACAATCCTATTTTGAATGAGTTAAGGAGTATTAAAGAAATAAATGGAAGATTTATCATCATTAATACTCTGACTAGAAGCTTTCAAGTAGATGTCTAAAGTTCTCTTAAAATTCACTGCCTCACTAATTCTAGCCAAGCCCATTAGTCCAGTATCATCCACAAATTGAAGATGAGAACAAGGAGGGAGATCAATATTCTAGCTCCAGCCATGAATAAGACCCTACCGCACCTAAGATTTATTAAATCTACCAAGACCCTCTGCCATGATAATGAAAAGATAAGGGGATAGAGGGCCCCTTGCTGAAGTCCCCAAGAAACACTAAACCAATCTAAAGATTCCCCATTGATGAGAATAGAGAAGGAGGACAAGGTCACACAATTGAGAACCCAACTCACTGATTCCTCTTTAAAGCTAAAGGCTAAGAGGATATTCTGAAGGAACTCCCAGCTCACCTGATCATAAGCTTTAACCATGTCAAGCTTAAAGAACATCACCTTCTCCTTAGAGGAAGCCATAGAGTGAATAACCTCTGTAGCGATCATGACACCATCCAAGATTTGTCTCCCTTCCATAAAAGCTCCCTACTCAGTAGAAATCAAAGCACCAAGGAGAGGTTTGAATCTCTTAGCAATCAACTTGGAGATGATCTTGTAGACAACATTGCATAAAGTAATAGGCTTGAAATGATCCATTTGATTAGCTCCCTCTTTCTTAGGTATGAGAGCCAAAAAAGTAGAATTCAAAGACTTAAACATTTGTTTGTTCCTAAGAGATTCTTGAACCACCTCAAGGAGATTAGACTTCATTATTCCCAAAATTCTTAGAAGAACTCAATCAAAAACCCATCTAGGCCAAGAGCTTTGCCTTTTTTCATACTAAACACAACTTTCTCCAATTCAGGTATAAAGATTAAACCCAAAAGAGCCCCATTCATCTCATCTAAGACCAAGCAAGGAATACAATCCAAAATAGCCCTCTCCTTAGATCTACCAGCAATATCCTCCCTAGTAAAAAGATTATAAAAATAGTTGATAGCTTCCCTAGAAATTTCACCACAGGATGAGATTTGAGTCCCATCACTCAAGACAAGAGTGGAAATAGAGTTCCCCTACCTACGGGCCTTAATTGAGTTATGAAAAAATCCATGTTCATATCCCCCTCCTAAAGCCATTCAATATGAGATTTTTGCTTCCAAAAAATCTCCTCTCAAAGCTCCCACTCTTTTAAGCCCCTAAGGGCAAAGGACTCAGCAGTCAAAAGGTTAAAGGACAGTCCATGGTCACAAATTTGATGAGTTACACAATCTAGCTTGGACTGAGTAGCAAGCTTTTGAGCATGTAGGTTCCCAAAACATTGTTTATTCCACCTCTTAAGCCTATACTTCACATGTTAAAGTTGTTTACTAAAAGTATACATTGCCCTCCCATGGGTAGGAATCCCTTTATACCACCAATGCATCACAAGATCCCAAAGAGATTAATATCGTAACCACATCAATTAAAATTTGAAAGAAGGATTTTTAGTGACCCCATAAGAGGAGACATAGAGTTTGGTAGGCCAGTGGTCGGATCCCCTCCAATCTAGGATTTTAGAACTAGTAGTCCACCTATTGTTCATCTAATAACAGGAAACTATAAATCTATCGAGCTATTTTGAGATAGCCTCATTACCAAACCTCCTATTATTCCAAGTAAAAACTCCATTGCTTGGCTTCATGTCAACTAGGTTAAGGAAACCAATATTATTTCTAAACAATAGAGAAGAAGGGTCAAGCCTGGCTACCCCTCCTCATTTTTCATCCATACTAAGAGCAACATTAAAGTCACCCGCCAAAATCCATGGGAGAAATAGGTCTAGAGAATGGACATACTTGATATGAACCTAGAGAAGTGTCTTTCCTAGAAGATCAGTAGAAGCATAAATATTGGAGAAAAGACATCTTTTGCCAATTTCAAAATTAGAGGCAACCATAGAGATGGAAGACCGAATAGAAACCCACCATAAGGGGGAGACTTTCCTTGGATTCCAAAAGCAAGCTACCCCCCCAGAACTACCCAACACCCCCAACCCCTACCATTAGCCTTGGGGCTAGATACACAGAGCACAATTATTCAAACCATCCACTGTAAGCTTAGTTTCCTACATAAAGACCACATCCAGATCTTGAGACTCAATTAATCTACGAATAGCCTTTTGTCTAGGGATGTTATTTAACCCCCTTACATTCCATGATAAAAGTATCTTAGGGGGGTGGGAGAAGTGGGAATCAATGGGTTTCATAGACCCAGACTCAACCAACATATCACCCATAATGTTAACCTTTTCTTGATCAGTCTTCCTTTCTCTCCTTGACTATTTATCTAGGGGCCCCTTTTTAAATGATTTTTGTTGCAAGCCTAAGGTTTGAGGAGCCTTAGCACCATTCATAGGATCCTTGGATCCCTTTGTAACTTGGGGATAAGGAGCCAACCCAACAATACCCACCAAAATATATGACTCCTTGATGCCACCAATATTCTAGACTTGAGAAGGCAAGTCCAAAGTCAACTAACAGACTTGTTGAACTCTTGATGATAAAATCAACTCCTCCTTCATTGCTTTTGCCTCCTAAATCTCTACCCGACTCTTAACCCTAGAGAAAGCTCAACTGGAATACCATCTTCTTAGACTATGCTATCCAAAACCTCAAACCTATTAAATGTGCCCTCATTTTGTCTATCACTCCAAGATCTCTTCTTACCTTTGCCTTTATTATGAGATTTAACTAGGATAAATCCCTCTTTATCAACATTCCCATCAAACACTGGAGATTTCCCCTTGTCCATCTTAGGAGGTCCAGAGGTAGACAAGGGGGAAGATTTCAATCTAGGATAGCTATAGTGTAGATGACCATATTCATGGCAAATTCTACATCTGAATGGAAGGGTTTCATAATCTAGATATTGGATCTAGGAGGAAGAACCCATGCAAATTTCTAGAGTTTGGTAATGGATTATTCAAATCAACTTCAACACAAATTTGAGAAAAATAAATTACCTTATGCTCTTGATTCTGTAAAGCTGATCCAACAGGTTTCCCAAGAAGCAAAGAGATTGAGTGGAGGATATCTTCCTTCCAAAATTCCAATGGAAGCCTTGGAAAACAAACCCATAGAAGCACCCATGAAGGGATATCTTTAGTAGAGTTGAAGCCCATATGCCAAGGCTTGATGAAGATCTCAACCTAGTTAAAGAAATAAGGGCCACCTTCAAAATCCCTATTCCTATTCAACATACTTGAAAAAATAACTAGGAAATAGTTATTAGCCACTAAAAGAATCTCCATATCTCCTTTAGGGTTCCAAACTTGATGTGCCCAGGATTCCAACATAGGAAGAGAAAGATGAAGGCCCAAAAATTTACAAATAAGAGCATGCTTGCACCAGTAATCAACATCTTCTGAGACCTGCTTAGGTTGAATAACCAAAACTAGTCTAGCTTCCAATCTCTCCAAACACCCATTTAATTTTTTAATTTGAAATGACCCTTTTGATGAGGAGGTACCCTCTCCAAAAAGAGGAAAGTTAGTATGATCCTTGTTACTAGCATGCATCAAAAAGGATGGATCTACCATCTCAAAATCTAGGGAAGAAGCAAGACCCTGATTCTCCATGGAAATACAAGCTCAAGCACCAATCAGTAGAGGGAAAGAGGCAAGGTAGTTGGCCCAAATGCCCAAACTACCATGCACCCCCTGTCTAAGATGCCCATGCACTAATCAGTGGCCAAAAAAATGCCCAATTGTAGCAAGGAGGGGATCAAACCCTTGTCCAAACCCTCTAGACCCCTGTGAACACAAAAATCCCCCCCCTCATGTGCACTAAATGGCCACCAATGCACTCCTATGGTAGATAAAGTACGCTAGGGCACATAGGCCCTAGCTCACACTAGCAATCCATGAAATGCCATCCAATCCCAAAATTCCATCATCATCATCATCATCATCATCATCATCATCATCATCATCATCATCATCATCATCATCATCATCATCATTATTATTATTATTATTATTATTATTATTATTATTATTATATAGTATGGTTCTTAGAATTGGTGTAAATCAAAATATGTATACATTTTTATAGAATTAGGCATTTAATGGTTGTTCAAAACCTTGTGACCATTAGATTCCTAATATTATTTTTAAGGTTTGTATATTTAGCTCAAGTCTCCAATAAGTTTAAAACATTAATATTAATGTGTAATGGTTATTAGGAACCAAGTTGATACTAGGATCACAACATTATTTATTACATTTGATGAATGTTTGGTAGATATCAATCACTAGGTTTAAATCACTGTTATTTACATTTATGATTGTTAGGAGCCTAGAATCTACTAGGTTTGTAATGTATAATGGTTTTCATATTCATAACATGGTTCCAACTATATAATTTTTTTTAAATTTTTTTAATGGTTTTTAGGAACCTAGTGGACCCTAGGTTACTGAGATTAATCTTTATATGTATATTTTTATCTCGATCATCCACTAGTTTCACAACATTATTATTTACATGTAATGGTTTTTAGGAACCTATAGTATGTTAGTTTCACAATATTATTAATTATAATTAATTATTATTGATAAAATATTTAACTCTAAAATCTATATATGGAAAATATAGGGTTAAATGGGTATAGATAGACTATGGCAAAATCATGATATACTATCTCTAAAGTAGGCCAATTAATTACAAAACTCAGATAAACATATACTAAATTTATTATGTTGATATGTTAAAGATAGAAAGTACAACTATGTTATATATTACACTAATAATGAAAATAGGATAGTTGGTTATATGATAATATATATCTATATCTATAATAGGTATAAAGTATATTTGATATAGATTTTGGACCAGTCGCATGATTCTAAAAATTTTACCTTTATAGTTGTGGACACTTGCATTAACTTGGGACAGTTGCATTGACACTATTTTCGAACTTAGATATAGTTTTAGTAGTATATAATACTTGGTGAAATTTAATATGACCACCTAGATGCTTATGGATTATGTTTTTCCTTTTTTATAGTGCATTCAAATATGGGTCATGGACTATCGTTCCTTATCAAATGATAAAACCCTAGTTCTTGATATTCATATTAGATATGGTAAATATGGGTTAATGAGCACATAGTTTAAATCTACCCAAAGACCCCTCTATAAATGAGTATTAACTACATAGGCAATACTCCTAAGAGAGCCTCATACTTAACTATTAATTCCCTACATCTTATCTTTTGTGTGAATCATGCAATGTCTGATAAGTAAGTACAATAGTGACCTAGCTTGTAACTTAGAAAATGTGTCTCATAGAATAATCCTTCAATACTTTAGACCTATAGATATGATTCCCCCATGATTGATATGAAAAATATGAGAAAATAGGTAAACTTTCTCACTTGAGTGCTTTTGGTAAGTTGCCTTAGTGTTTTTTTGGTATGAATTTGTTAGTTGAGGGATGAATGAGGGTTGGTATTATATTTATACCAACCTCTTTAGATAATATATCACATTATAGAACTTATGATAACCATAAAAAAATATTTTATTTTAAAATTTGATGAAATTAGCGCATTAGACACCTACTTGAGGATAGGCCACTTGTGTCCACAAAGGCATCTGATTGGTGTTGAGAGTTATTTCTATTATTAAGGCTTGGCATTGATGTCAAAAATTGTTCATGAGGTCATTTAATAGTTTTTTTTATTTTATTACATCCTTGATAGGCATGCCATTATTTTATAAACTTATAAGGCATGGGATCAAGGTGTATAAGCATCAAAGAGTGTTTCAAGATCAGTTGCCAAAGCTATCAAGTGTTTAAACTTAACAAGAGACTTGAGAAGGCTTGTGCATGAATGAGTATGATGACCTAGTGATATGGATGAAAAAAGGAATATTATTATTTATAAGGTTGTTTTTTATTTCATATGATTCATTATATCACTCATGAGTATCTTAGATTAATCCTATATGGGTAAGACCTAAAGACCTAGCAAGCAACTAGACTAGTTCTAGACCTTACTTGACTTAATGAGGTGTCATGAGGTATCTTCAAGGCATATGAAGAAGTTATGATAGTTTTTTAATAATTGTACTAGGTTTTATAACATTTATATGATGTTTTTACAACTTAGACAATGGCTATAATATTAGTTTCAAGGCCTAATGTGACTTGTAGGTCAAAAGCCTAAAGAACAGAGACAGATGATGGCTAGATGGGGTATCAAGATCAGTTTCTAAGGAAAGTGTGAGTGTGTGAGAATTTATAGACATATGTCATGTTCTTTCAAGTATTTTTACTAAATTTTAGGTCAAAATTTGAAGGTTAAGGTAAGAAAAAGTGTTTTAATGTTTCTTATATGCATAGAATGAAGGATTCTCAACCCAAGAACTTTCAAGTACTCATGAAATGATTAAAATTTTAATGAGAACCTAATATATTCATGGTAGATGGGGAATGGTCCTAAATTAAATTTCCAATCATTGGTTTATGTAATACAGGTCTAATATTTATGAATAATCATTGATAATAGAAACATTGTTAACCCTCTCTAAAACCTTAACACTGACCTGATGAGAAAGATCATAATAAAAACAGCCCATAATGGTTTGGAATGGATATTTAAGTGATTATATGTTTTATTTAACTCTCCAAACCACCTTTAAATGTGATTGGTTTGTCAGGAGAATGAGTGGACCCTACAAGAAAGGCCTTATTTCTTAGAGATTTGTTATAGCAATCAGAATTGACCAAGTCAAAGTTACTAAAATAATAGAGGTTGTATATTGAGACTTTTATTTAATGTAAATGATGGTTTATTATTATTTTATATACTTTAAGGGTTTTAATTTAGTCTTATAATTTGACTAGTTGCTAACAGGCCTAATGGTGCAAATAGTGAGAAAACTAGGTAGAAGTGAGAAGTTGATTAGAGATGTGTTGTCATAGAATAGGGATGAATCCAAATGCATGGAAAAAAATTTCAAGACATTTAATAAATTTTAATGTTGGATATATGTTTTTTAGGTCAGTTTATGATGAAAATATTGCTCATAAGTTGACATGTCTTGTTCAGTTGAGATAGTGAGGTACAAGACTATGAGATTGGTCTACAAGATCAATATTGACATGTGACCATATTACATATATATATATATATATAATAATAATAATAATAATAATAATAATAATAATAATAATTTTATAATTAATTCATAGGATCATATAAATGCATTTGAATTATCTAAAAGTTGTTTTATAGGTGTGGTAGGCCATTTTTTCCATGACTATGTTTTAAGTCTAGTTGGAAATTCTGACTGGGCTACTTGTAAAGAAGGTTTTGAGTCATTTTTCCCTATGTAATGAAGTATAATTAAATTTTTGATGTTGTTAAGTCATTTACATTTTGTATGTGTGATTTTTTTCCATGTTTGTGTTAGCAACCCAAGTTTCACCCTACTGAAGGTAGATTGCTCTGATCTCCTTCACACCTATACTAACATTGGAATGGTCTAAGGTGTGGGACACCTATACTTAAACCTAACCTCTAGATTATGAAGCTATTTCATTTGATGTATCAATTATGTTCAAATTACTAAAACACACTATGATTTGTGTGGTGAAAAGGGTCCAGAAGGATAATTTAAAGGGAAATCAAATTCTAATATTGGTAATACACTTGTATTTTTATTTCATCCACTCTATTTGAACTTCAAGAACACTAATAATCAATTAAAATAAATGAAATATCCAAATCCTAAGGATTTTTATCTAATAGTGTTTGACATAGAGGTTTCATCAAGTTATCATATCATGAGGGCAATAATGGAAGGTTTTATTCAAGGCACTAAATAATCAATATATCCACTTTTAACTCAATCAATAAACATCAAACACTATATATGACCTACACAAGATATCATACTAATAAAAAGGTGAGATTAGGACCTACAAAAGGAGAAAATACTACCAAATGTGAAAATAAAACCAATATAGCACACTAAACATATATATAGGAATGTTAAAATAGTCATTTTATTATCTTAAGAGATTTACAATGCTCAATCTTGGTAGAGTTTCATCATGCCCATGAGAGGGATCCTAAAAAATGGCCTAAAGGTCTAAATATATAGTAAAAAGAGAATATCTATCCAATGTGGAATAGAGGATAGAAGGAGAATTAAACTAGACATTAACTTCAAGTCTAATTTCAATTAAAAATTGTAAAAAATAGTCTTCAAGAAGTCTTTTTGTGTCTAATAACTTGCATGATCTCTTTGGCATAAAAAACAAGGTGGTGGGCCCCCTTTGTATTATCCAAGATAATCATATAGCATGTTATGCCATTTTTCATTTAGAAAATTGATTTTGAATTGAGTTCATGTTAAGTGAATGACCTCTGCTTGAATGAAGACCATGTAACATGCCACTTTGGATCAATTAACTCATGATGAGGACTAGTTAAACATGTGGATGAAGATGAGAAAAAAATTGCATGGAAAATCCACTCAATGGCTAGTCATCTCATGGTAATTCCACCTAAATATCAGTAATGAAGTGTGTAAACTCCTCATTAAATCATTCAATAGCTTTCAATGCTAATTTCATCTTCTCTTGATTGGTTAAATATGCCTACTAGGCTAAATAGGCATATTAGCCTAACTTCTTGTACATGATAGATCATAAAACCTACATAAAACTTTGAATACCTACAAATATGGTGGGATTTCATCCTTGAACAATCCTCCATAACATGAAAATGGTCCTTTTAATAAAGAAACACCTACAACTTAGTCAAAGTAATTGACTAGGTCAAAATTCATTGAATTTCCTATAGATTGGTTATTTTGGATGAGATCACAAGGACACATATATGCATATTTATGAGAATTTTATGACTTTTAGAGGAATACAAATTTCCAAACATCACTCTCCATGGATTGGAATCCATTAAAATTCCTTATACCTCACCTTTTAGCATTTTTTCTTCAAAAAACTCTATTTTATACTATGTTCATATGATTTCATACAAAAAAGTACCATTTATAGGAACCTCTCTAATTTTACTTCATTTTTGAAGATGTTTTAGGATTATTCATGAGGTATTTATTACAAGAAAATTGATTTTTCTCAAAATTGGTCCTTGAGAGGGTTTTGTAGGTGAACCTTCTTAATGATGGTTCATAAATTATAGACCTCCAAAACCAAACTTCTTTAGATGAATATTTAGTGACTATACCTCCTCAATTTTCTTGATAAGCTCTGATTTCCATGAAAATTATGTGCAAAGATATGTACGTAATGAAGTTTGTCTATGTGGGTTTTCTTTCATTCTGGACATGCTTATGCTCTTAATGATTGTTCATAAACATCATTAAATAATAAAAAATCAATCCATCATGTATTATAATTTCATATTGGTCCTAAAATAATTCTAATATAATTTATCTAAACTCCCCTTGTGGTGAAAGATATGAGCACTTGATCAGGTGGCTTGAATGGGTGCCTAAGACTACAAAGTTTACACTCGTGAGTGAAATTGAAATTTTCATTATCTTTATTATTATTTTAATACATTATATAGGAATTTAAACATCCCAATATACCATCCTATTATTTCATTTTGCATTTTAGTGTTTGACAATGTCTTCAAGTGGCATAGGCCTTTTAGGCTTAAAATTGGTTTCTCAGCCTATTTTGGAAAAAAATGAGTTTTGGAGTTCTTAAGATACATTTTATATGATATGGATCTAAAAACACATTATTTAAATTCATTTTACATCCCCTATGGTCTCTCTTTATTGTCTATGTTCGTAGGATTGCCTATAGGGTTTTTTTGCTAATTACCCTGTGTAACCCTTGGTCACTAAATTTGATGCATTTACCTTGATAAATTGAGCTATTATGCATCATTAAGTGTCTCCATATCATTCTAAATCTCCCTTAATATTATAAAATATACTTAATTCCTTGAAACACTCTCAAACCACTTGAGAAACATCACTCTTAGTATAGTACATAGGCTTGCTTACTTATTTTAGCCCTCAAACATGGTTTGCATTAAAATAAGAGTATTATTGTGCATAAATATATGTATGGAGACTTAAAATAACAATCCAATGATTTAAAACACCATTCATGAGCTTCAAACTCTTTGACACATCTTAAAACACTTTAGGAAGTTTGTCTACCTATTTTATGATTGTCAATAGACAAGGGGTTAACTGTGACAAAAAAGTGAGTGGTTACCATTATAAATTGACCTAACCAATATTATTTATAGGTATATCATGTCAATAAAAAAACTACACCAAATTTCATACTTAGATGATGCATATTTTATCTTGTAAGTGGATTCTCCTGAAAGTTAGTTTGAGTTGCCTATGTTTTCTTGTATAAAGACTGAGTTTTTATCCTTTTTACCTTCATTTGGGATTGATAATGGATAATATTATTTTAATATGATATTAAAATCCTCATTTAAATGGTTTTATCATTCATTTATTATCTTTAAACCTTATGTCACCCATGTATGACCTTAGCTCCTCAGTTCTTATGGTGATTATATGCTAACACTATTTTAGGTGGTGTTCTAAGGTGTAGAGGTGTTTAGTGATCATATCATCATTACTAGGTGATTGGAAAACATATAATTCAAATTAAAACTTCCTATTATGATATTTATATCATATTAAATCTTCAAACAATCTCTTAGGCCCTTATACATAGTCATAATTCCATACAACAACTTGAGTACTATCATCCTTATGTTTTTTGGAGCGATTTAGTAGTTTTGAAAAGGTTTAAATTTGTCAATTGATCAATTGAATTTGCATGAAAATGTTTATATGATCATTTATTTATTTAAATTTATATTCCATTTCATCCTTATGGCATATTAGTATATGACTGTGTTTGAGAAAAATACCTTTGTATGGTTGTAAGTCCTTATTACAATTGACCTTGACTTGTCAGTGTTTGGATCCCTTCTTCACTATCTAACCTCATTCCACAATTATTGATTTAAAAACCTTATTATTGTAAAAATATGACTAGGGGGTTAATTAGTCTTCAAAAAAATTCATTCAATTTCACTTAACTGTATATGAACCATTCTAACATGCATGTACATCTTAGTAATCATAAGCATCAAATCATAAGAGCATGAAACACATGAACAAATTATATACATGGAAAGATATCTATGGGAATAAAACTCACTAATTAATAAAATTTACTAAAATCCTATAAGATAAATATAAATCTTTAGTGACTCACCAACTTCACATGGAGCACTAACCCGAACTAGCTCAACACCAACTCAACTAGACTTTAGCAAAAACCCACTTGAAAGTAAGCACCAACCCCCTAGATGAATCAACACAAACTTAGCCACCTAATTGTTTTATAAATTTAATAAACCCTTGTTAATTATAAAATATATGATCTACTCCTTCAACTCTTATCTCTTCTTTGTCTCTCTTAAACTGAACTTCATCCTTCTTTGCTCAACTAGCCCTCTTCATAGCTTGATTAGGTCTTTTGACCTTGATCCTCATATGAAAAACCTATGTTAAATATTCATGAAACTTCTATAATAGTTTGAATTACCTTTTTCTACTAAAAAAATGATCTATATCATTTTCTTATCCTCTTCTACTATCTCACACTTATCATCGTCTAAGCATACCAAATAGGCCTAAACTACCTTACTTTTATACAAGTCACTTGATCATATCCTTCTTAGTCAGATATACATTAAAATCACTTAGTTAAACTATGAATATTTATTTTAATGTTAAAATATCATTCCTTAATCATGAATAAATCACTACAATAGGTTTTCCATATGTCAATTAGCCCTTGCTCCTCTTTTAATATTATGGAGACCTAATATGCCTTCTTAAGAACATGTTACCCTTTGATATTTATTGAATCATATCCAAAAACCTCACATGGAAGTAACACATCATAAACCACTATAATATACATTATATAACTTTAATTTAGGTCCAAACACCTTATAGGTCCAATCACAACTTGAACCCTTTCTCAAATCACTGCATATAAAAGGTTTGTGCATATACAAAAACCCTATCTTAAACAACTGAGGCATATAATAAATTTTGATAAAGGACCATGGGAAAAAATTACATATTAATAAACCTCATTACCTCAAGGTCATCATAAATTTCATTTAATGCTTAAACTTAAGGTAACTAGGCTTAAACACTTCTTGAGAAGATGTTCACTCAAAACTACCAACTAACTCCAAAACACAATCAAAGAAATATGAACCTTTGATCCATGATTGAATAGATTAAAGGTATTTAAATGACATATAATGATCTTATAACATTCTAAAATCAACCTCAACCAATTATATCATGAGATATAATGGCAAATATTGGTATTATAAACCAATCTACTGACCTTCTTTCTCACAGACTCTACTTAGCTAGATAAGCCATTTTAGCTTCAAAGTTTAAACCTATTATATATATTTTCAAGCTTATAAATATCATGGATAGATAATTAATATAAAAAAAAACATCATCATACATTTCAATTGATCATTCTTACATGATAACACATTAGGAATCATCTTCTCACTGCTGTTTGATTTCTTTACATTCTACACCACTAGGTTTGTTAGCGATTGACCAACTTTGATCACCAACTTTGCACACCTAAAATATAGAACATATCCATAAATTTTCATGAACAATAACTAAAAGTATCAAACTTTAATCTTCATCCACTTAGTAACTTTGACTTGTTCAACTCTATCTTCTACAATAAATCTTTGAAATACAAGCATTTTTTTAAGGGTCTGCTCATTCCCTTGAGAAACCAATCACAACTAGAGATGATTTGAAGAGTTGAATTCATCCTTTAATCACTTGTTTGATCATATAAAACTACTCTAACCTCTTTAGAATAATATCTTCAATAGCAGGTCACTATTAGGGTTTTATGAGGGTTTAAACTTGTTGAGGTTAACATACCACCATTTCTAAGAAATAGAGATCGTTGTGTCAAATTATGATAAATTTGTACCTAAATTTTGAAAATCCATTTGATTAGATTGTTACTAGCATGTTCAGACATTATCTTTTTATTTGAAACTCATCCACACCATGGTTTGGCTGACTTATTAGTCCATCATTCTAATTTGACTATGTCTAAGTTTGTTAGAATTTATTCTTTTATGTTTAGGTTATAGGTTTGATGAGGCCTTCCTTGAATGAGTTGTGTTTTTTTTTCATGATTTAATCATAATTTGGCCTTTTACTAGCCTTTAGTCTCTAAAAATTAGATTTAAATAAGTTCATTTAAAGTGTCATTTATCAATTTATAAAGGTCATGTATAGGTTGTAGAGACTTTATGGGGTGCCACGAGCACTTGGAGTAAGTATGGAAGTGCATGGTATTTTTTTAGTTCCTCATTGTGTATATCTAGACATTTCAGTTTGATGGCAAAAAATCTTAATGGGTAGTTCACTAGAGTCATATTTCACACATGTGGAAGTTTCAAGAGAAATAATCAAATGGGTTTATTCATATTCATACCTAGATCATGCATGTTAATTTTTATCTACCATGATGAAACATGGCAAAAGTTATTAAGATCCAAAGTTTCCCTTCAAAGCATTTTGACTATATTTCCCAGGTGTAAATCGAGCCTAGTAGGTATTTTCATGAGGCCATATCTCTTATGCACTACAACTTCAAAAGAAATGCTCAAATAAGTTTGTTTACATTTACACAAAGAACAATTTTCTAATCTTTCACTCATGTGACATAGAGCATCAAATGTTATGGGCATGTAAAGTTGGTCTCTCAGCCACATTTTGTTATTTTTCCCATAGCCATTTTTAGAGAGCTCAAATAGAGCCTAGTAGGTATTTTCATGAGGCTATATCTCTCATATGTCACAAATTCAGATGAAATGGTCAAATGAGTTTGTTGACATTTTTACAAGGAACATTTTTGCTAAGTTTGAGCTCATGCAACATAGTACATAAAAAGTTTTGTACATGCAAAGTTGGCTCCCAAAAATTTTTAGACTATTTTCCTGATAGGTACATGGATGTCATGCAAAATCATGAAAAAATATCATGTCATAGAAAGATCCGAAGACCAATAGATTTAATGGGTTTGTTTTTTTTGGTATTGAGTCCATTCCATACAAATTTGGTGCCTTGGTGAGTTCTATGCTTCAAGATATAAAATTAAAAAGTTGGCCAAAAAATAGAAGACATTCATGCGAACATTGAATTTTAGCCCAATGAAAAAAATCACATGATATTAAATTTGATAGTCTTTTGGATGTAAAATACAATCACATAGAAGTCACATGATGATCACGTAGATGCCAAATTTAAGCCCATGAAAAAAATTACATGAGCTTAAATTTGATGATCTTTGGGATGTTAAATATGATCACGTAGTTGTCACATAATGGTTGTGTAGATGTCAAATTTAATCCCATGAAAAAAATCACATGAGATTAAATTTGACTATCTTTAGAATGTCAAATATGGTCGTGTAGACATCAAATGGGAGTGAAAAAAGAGCCGAATAGGCATTTTCATGAAGCAATATCTCACATGCACTGTAACTTCAGGACAAATGGTCAAATGAGTTTCTTAACCTTGATACAAGGAACATTATTTCTATGTTTGATCTCATGCAATAGAGAACATAAAAAGTTATGGGATTGTAAAATTAAACTTTAAAGCATTTTGGCTAGTTTATGGGGCCTAAATAGAGCCCAATGGGCATTTTCATGAGGTCATATCTCTCATACACTTCAACTTAAAATGAAATGGTCAATAGGTTTGTTCACATTTACACAAAGAATATTTTTTCTAAGTTTGAGCTCATGAAACATAACATGTCAAAATTTATGTGCATATAAAGTTGGCCTCTTGACCATATTTCACTATTTTTCCCATAGCCATTTTTAGAGAGCTCAAATAGAACCTAGTGAGCTTCTTGAAGAGGCCATATCTTCAAAGCACTACAGTTTCAAAAAAAATAGTCAAATGAGTTTGTTCATCTTTGTGTCGTGATCATTTTTACCAATATTTAGCTCATGTAATGAGACATGAAAAAAGATACAAGCATGGAAAGTTACTCTTTAAAGCATTTTTTATTGTTTTTCAATACTCAACCACTTTTCAAAGAGTACAAACAAAGTCGATGGATTTTAAATAGAGGGTCTTAGTAGTTCAATGGAAAGACTATACAACCTATAATATTTTCATTAATGTAAATTACTAAATGAAAATCAAAATTTTAATTGGTTTTTAATATATGTCCAAGCTGAAGTAAAAAAATAAAAAGTCTCCTAATGCAAATACAACCATGAATATTCTTTAATGGCAACAAGGGGCTTCACCAACACAGGACCCAAAATCTAGCTATAAGTATTCTATTTTTTTTCAAATTTTATAATATTCAAAAATAGAATATTATTTTATAAAGGCATGTGGTATTTTGTTAGCACATTGGCCTATAGGTCAGTCCACTTTAAAAAAGCAAATGTATTTTGGAACTTTGTAAAAAGGACAATCGTCTTTATCACTTATGCATTTTTTTATCTTATAACTGACTAGTATACTACCTTGCCATTCTATAAAAGGTCAATATTTTCATTTTGTAGAGGATGGGGAGTTTTAGAGCCAAAATTATTTTATAAACTTAGAGTAAGTAATACAAGCAAGGAATTCTATAAAGATTAAATGATTTTGGTCTGTGTGTTTTCTATCATGGCTTATCTCATTTACTTGTTTTGATTTCTAAATTTGAATTGTTTTTATGGATTCTTGGTGTGCATATTTAATTACATAGTTGTTAACTTGCATCAATGGTAAATTGACTAAAATTCTTTAGTTTCATTTCATTTTCTTTAGTCTTCTTACATTTGGACCAATCTTATTTGTTTGTAAGGGTAAAATCTTTAAAATGAAACTGATTCTTATTTGCATTATTTCAACCTTCCTTAGAAGTTTTCCTAATGTGTGATGTGATTTGGGATAAGCTATCTCACTTCACATGTTAGTTTTAAATGCATGATTGGATGAAATATGAACTTTGTCATGATGTTTGGAATGAAGATCAACAATATTTCTTTCTACCCTAGCCTTCCTTTTGCTCTTTTTTTGACCTAGATCACCTTAATTTAGCTTTTTATTGTAAATATTATTTCTAAATTAATTATTAATTTAGTTCTTTATCATAATTCATTAATCTTTACATAATTACTACATACTTTTCATAAACTTATTGTTTAGCCATGGTGGCTCCCAACCATCAACTAATATAAATATTATGAAATAGTCATTTATTTTGCCTTTATTCCACCAATACATAACAATATTATCAAAACCTATAACTCATGCACTAAATTATCTAAATTTTAAAATGATAAGTGTTTCTAAACACTCTGGGCACTTATGGTACATATTTATGCATCAATAAGAAGAGTTTCACTAGTACTAGAAGGAGGGCTTCAACAAATCTTTGTAAATTTGTAGGATCTTTTCTAGTTTTAGTGTATTTTGATCAAAGATCACTCTATTTTTTACATAATTGTTGTTTTTTTAGAATAATTATGTAGAAATTGGTGACATTCATGGTTGTAAATTAGTCTTTAGGCTTATTTAGATAAATATTGACATTTTTAAAATACATATGCTTACTTGTGGTAAAGATGGCTTTAAAATAGTAAATCCAAGAAGTTTGAGGTTAGTAATAGCTATTTTAATTAAATATTCATAAATAATTTACAATTTGAGTTTAGTTGAACTTAAACATGTAAAGATCATTTATATTGGCATATTTGGGTAATTTTTTGAGCTAATTTAATTAAAGAGTGTCATTCTTTATTGTTATTTATATGAATCTTTGAAAAACTTGATTAATGTGTAAACCTAATCATTATTATTTGTAAATATTTATTTGACACATCATATTTCAAAAAAGATTTAAAGTATTTAAGATGGCATTGCCAATAAGAGACTAAGGTGAATAAAAATTCTCAAGCTCTCAATCGTCTTAACTATTTCATGATACTCATGTGTTCAAGGTATGGCTTAGCTAGGTGGTTATTTAATCAATGCACTAGGTATAGTGCATGATCTTCCTCAAAATCTTAAAATATTTGTTTTTTGTATAGTCATAATAATGTTGTCATAGCTGAAGAACATGTTAAAATTTTTAAAACTACTCTAAAGTTGTTGAATGTGACTCATAAAGATGTAGCATGTAGGTTATTTGCATTTACTTTTAAATGTGCTACATATGAATGATTTCTTAACCTTATAGAGGATTTCATTACAAGTTAAAATGACTTCAAAAATATCTTCATTGTTTAATTTCAAAAAGTTATTAGTCCCTATATCTTATATCAATAATTCACCATAATTAAAAGGGATTTTAATGAAACCATCAGAGCCTTTAATGCTTAGTTCTAAAAAATGTTCAAAAAAACTATAACTCCTTATAGACTTGATGAGACTTTATCCTTAGAAACTTATAAGGATGCTATGGGTCCCATAACCTCCATGTTCCTAAAAAGGTCTCTCCTAGTCATAACATGTTGACCCAAGCCTACTCTAAAGCCATGATCATTAATGACCAAATACAACCTTAGAGTTAGATGGCATATTCCATGCCTAATGTCAATTCAAATTAGCCCATTCATAATGATATCCCTAGTGTACCTACTTTAACACCAATTCAAAACCATTTTTCCTTGAGGAATGCATATCCTAGCCAACACCTAGAGTTCCTAAATAGTACTACAAGTAGATTTCATCCATAAAATCATAGAACTCTAGAGTTTAAAACTAATAATATTTATCTAATTCATGATCCTAATACACTAAAAATTAAAATGCATTAATATTAAAAATGATCTAAAAACTTAGCACTAAGTTTTATCAGTTGTAAGAACAAGTAAGAAATACAAGGGAAGACTATGATAATAGATATGATTCTCAAAGGTTTGATAGGCCTTCAATTAGGAATCATTATGAAAACAATAATAAATCATCTAAAAACATATAAATAAGTTTCTATGATATAGTTTTAGCTAATCATTATAATATTTTTGAAACCTCTAAAACTATGCCTAATCAAGAATTTACTAAAAGAATATTTGGATTTGTAGGAACATCTCAAGGTTTCATGTAGGACTTTGATTTTTCATTAGAGTATGGAAATGAAGATAAAGATGAGCCAATTGAAGAAGTTACATCTGGGATGCCTTGCATTCTTGAAGATATAAGAGATATTGAAAATAAAAATCAATAGGACATCATCATTAGTACATCTATAGATGAAGAAGAAGAGTTACTATAAATAGGTATGGATCAAATACAAGATGGTATTTCTTCATAAGGTAAACAAGAAGACAAACCACATAGTTTTATTTCTTAAATGGAGAATACTCTTAAAGAACATGACCATTAGCAGTTGTCATACCATGATTTTTTAAATAAAATCAAGGAGCTAAAGATGGTAAATGAGAGGATATAATAGCATATGGATACTTCATCTAAGTATTTCACTAATTATCTATAGTTCCCAAAATGTGGTATTATTTTGGAAGAACCAAAACAAGATAAGCTAAATCTTGATTAGATGGAAGAGATGCCCCTCTTCACTGAGGATGAAGATTAATCATGTGAATCAGAAAAGGAATTATCATGTGATTTCATTAAGAGATTAATAGTATGAGATTAGCATATTATCATGCTGAGATTTTAGATGAACATCATTTAATTGATTAGGATGAAGAAGCCTTTTGGGATAAATTATAAGATTTTTTTGAAAACATTGGTAGTCCACTTCCACCTCATAAAGAAACTAATGAAGACATCAGTCTCAAGATGCAAGCCAAGCTATCATTATTGAATAAAGATGATATAATCCAATACCTATCTATGGGTAAATTAGGGATAGCACTCTTATTTAAAAATAAAATGATTTTTAAGGAATAGGATTAGATTTTAGACTCATATATTCGATCCATGTACTTGAAGATGCATATGGGAGCCTGTGTCACACCATTTAAAATATATAAGCATCCAAATGCCCCTATTGATAGGAATATGCCATCATAAAATACTCAAGTTATAAGGTTATGTATTAAACTAAGTAATTTTCCATTTGATATTGGAGGTAAGTAATTTATGAAGTTAGCATAAGGCTTAGATTATTTTTTTCCCATTCTTTCTTTCTTTTTTTCTTTGTGTCCCTTGTTTGTATATAACATTTATACATATTTGTTTCTATTTTATGCTTTTTTACTTACTTCTAAATAAGTCCTTTTGGAAAGACCTTAGCTCAAATTTCATCTAGGCTACTCAAGAGATTCATAGTTCATAAATTAAGGTATGACTTCTCGACATTGGTTGATCATGGGTTATCAAAATGTGAGCTTGATTGATGCAGGAGCATCATACATATATCTTGGCAAGACGTGGTTACGTTGGGATGATTGAATTCAAATTCTTGTTTTCCCTCCAAATTATATATAGATTTCAAAAATTTTACCTTGAGAGTAAATGTAATTGTCAAAAGTGAAAAGTGAAAAGGTAAGAGAGAATCTCCATGTTGGAAGCCAATCTTGGCTTGAAGAGAAAATGAGGAGAATGGTTAAAATCTTTCAACCGTAAGATAATACTTGAGATAAATCTTCTCCAAATTAGAATATGGTTGTAAATTAAAAACTGTTTGATGTTTTATCCTAAGCCCAAGTTGGGTGTAGAGGTTAGGGAAGAGTTAAAAAGAGAAAATTCATTAAAAAAAGGAGGACAGTGGAACGTAGAAGAGAAGGAGAGAGACAGAGGGACATAGAGGAGAGGAATGATTTGATGGACTGGAGGATGTTCCTTTTTCTAGTCTTCACTATGAGAAAGTGCACTAAAAAAAATGGTTTTTCTCCATTCAGGAATAAGACCTCTATAATAGGACCATCAGTATTGTAGAGTCAGAATCAAACTAACCCAATTTCACAATCGATGCCCAAAAATTTTCTTGTAAAGATGAGTTTCCATCTTGCAATGATCAGGAACATAATTAGGCACTGGATTTGAGCTTACACCCAGATTTTTTTTTGCGCACATGGAATTGAAACTTCATTGGTTCCTCTAGTTTATATGTTACCATGTATATTCTTTGAATTGTAATATATGCTTGTTATGATTTGCACTGCCTTGATGCAACAACAATGTCTCTTCAACTGAGAAGATAAATAATGGAACTAAGCCTATCCATAATTCATTTTTTATGTCACCAGTCTGTAGGTCCTAATGATTAAACAATAGTTGGCATTTACAATATTGAAGCAAATAATGTTCGAGATGGTGTATCTTCCAAAGCACTAGATGGTCAAAAAAATGCAAAAAGTGTAATTTCACATGACAAAGTTACTACACGTGATGCATTATGTTGCTACTGCAAAGAGTTAATTAATCATCCAATAGTGCTCAATTGTGGCCATGATTTTTGTGAATTATGCAGTAATATTTCCGAAGACAGAACTCTGAAATGCCAAGTTTGTCAAAGCATACACCCTGGAGATCGACTAGGTGTTTGTTTGAGGCTGCATCGGTTCTTAGAGCATACATTAACAATAGAATATGTTGAAAGGAAAATGTTAGATCTTGTCAATAATAAAATGTGCCAATAGCCTAAGGAAGAAACCCAAATTCATATAAGTCTCTGTACAAAAGGATCGAGCTTGAGCAATAAAGGGGTTGAGCTGTAGTGGAGTTGAGATGAATATAGAAAAGGACCAGCGTCAGATGCTATGCTATTAATAAAGAGCTTCCTCTTTCCCTCGGTAATTTATCTAATTTGAATGATTTTGTTCTGTCTCAAAATAATATCACAGGAATAATTCCCTTAACTCTGGTCCAACTCTCAAGGTTGACAATTTTGGATTTATCATTCAATAATTTGACTGGATCAATTCCCCCAAAATTTGAAAATCTAAACCACCTAACTCTGCTTAATCTTTCTACAAACAAGATGGAAGGACAAATTATAGATAGTATTGGAAGTCTTCCAAAGCTTGCACGATTGAGCCTCTCAAGCAACAACATCACTGGTTTGATTCCAAGTCAGTTTGGGAGTCTCTCTTTATTGAACAACCTTGATCTAGGTTCAAATGCTCTTTTTGATTCTATTCCACAAGAAGTTGGAAGACTTCAAAACCTGAGGAATTTGGTTCTTGTAGACAATAATATAAGAGGCCCAATTCTTGAAGAAATTTCCAATTGTTCTGCACTCTAAATGCTTCGTTTGAATCAGAACAATTTGACAAATGCACAAGTAAATTACATGACTATGAATCATAAAGAAACTCGTTGGGAGGACCAGATGTGACTGTCTAGGAAACTATCCAAATTTCAAAAGAATATATTTTGTCAATATTGTAGAAGAGCCCTGTTTGCAGTGTGTCATTGACACGCACCATTGATGTTGTAGTTTAAAGAAACTAGTATAGACTCATGGATAAGTTAATTATTCCTCAAGATTTTAAACCTTATTCTAATTTAATCTTGGTTTTAAGAAGGATTGCACATGTAAGATGAAAGCTTAAACTATTAGAACACAATCTTGCTTGTACTAAAAAAACATTAATTATTTGAGACAAAGTTTATAGCCAAAGATAGTTGTCTAATCAAAAACTTGACCAAATCCTTAAACTTAGCTAACTTGGTTCCCAACCTTTATTTGTAGGCCAAAAAATTATCTAAAAATACAAAAATAAGAGCTTGCTATAAAATCAAAGGATTTCAAAGCAAATGTGATTTTGGTAATCTCAATCGATGTTATGGACGATTAGTTGGTAGTGGAGTAAGACCATGAATAGAGCCAAAGACATCTCTATCAGGGCTATAGAATTTTGGTTGGTAGCAAATCAATGGCCAAGCCTTCTTTGAGCTAAGGTATGGTTCTTAATAAATATTTAGACATGTTAAAAGTTACTTTTAATGATTAAAGCCACGAACCTAGGATTTATTCTCTAAATACTTTAGCAATTAGTAAGTGGAATCAAAGCACACACATAGAATGATTGAGTTTTGATGTTTGATCCTAATTTTCAATATACAATATTTTTTTCTAACCATGAATTGATCTAAATGATGGTGCATAATCAAATGGAATAATTAACTTAATTATCATCCTAAACCAGAGTCTTCGAATTCTAACATATTGTTATGTTTCCCCTAGAATTCATCATTCATTAAGGTCAACATATACAAATTTTTACAAAATGGGGACCCTTGTGTCAAATTATGAAAATTTGTAACTTAAAATTGAAAATTTACCTCATCAGAATGTCACTAGCATGTTCAGACATTATTATTTTTATTTAAAACTCATCCACACCATGGTTTGGCTGACGTATTGGTTCATGGTTCCAATTTGACTCTATCCAAGTTTTTTAGCATTTGTTCTTCATGTTCAAGTTATAGGTTTGATAAGGATTTTCTTGAATGAGTTGTGTCTAAATTTCATGATTTAATCCTAATTTATCCTTTTACTAACCTTTGGCTTGTAAAAATTCAAGTTAAATAAGTTTTTTTAAAGTGTTAATTGTGAATTTATAAAGGCCATGGATAGGTTGCAAAGACCCTATGGGGTGACAAGAGTGTTTGAAGTAGGTATAAAAGTGCATGGTATTCGTATGGTTCCTCATTGTATCTATCTAGACATTTTGATCTGATAGTAAAAAATCTAAATAGCTAATTTGTTTGAGTCATATTTCACATGTGTGGATGTTTAAAGAGAAATTATCAAATGGGTTTATTTATCTTCATGCCTAGATCATACGTGCCAATTTTTAGTTCCCATGATGAAATGTGATCCAAATTTTCCCTCCAAAGTATTTTGACTATGTTTTTCATGTGCAAATAGAGCCTAGTAGGCATTTTCATGAGGCCATATCTATGATGCACTATAACTTCATAGGAAATGGTTAAATGGGTTTTTTTTAGATTTTCAAAAGGAACATTTTAACTAATCTTGAGCTCATGTGACATAGCGTGTCAAAATTTATGAGTATGTAAAGTTCATCTCTCGACCACATTTTGTTATTTATCTTAGTCATTTTTAGAGAGCTAAACTAGAGCCTAGTATGCATTTTTATGAGGCCATATATCTCATAAACTAAAACATCAAATAAAATTGTCAAATGGATTTTTTCACATTTATACAAGGAACATTTTTTTAAAGATTTAGCTCATGTAACATAGTGCATTAAAAGTTATGAGTGTTGAAAGTTGGATCTCAAATAGTTTTAGACTATTTTCCTAATAAGTAGATGGATGTCATGCAAAATCATGAAAAAACACTCATTTAAACATTTTATAGTTACTGTTAAAAACCTTCTAGAATAAATGGATTTAATGGGTTTGTTCCTTTTGGTATTAAGTCCATTCCCTGCAAATTTAGTGCCTTGGCGAGTTCTATAGTTCAAGATATAAAATTGTAAAGTTGGTGAAAAAATAGTAGATGTTCATGTTGATGTCAAATTTAAGTCCATGAAAAAAATCACATGAGCTTAAATTTGACAGTCATATAGATGCCAAATTTAAGCCCATGAAAAAAATCACATGAACTTAAATTTGATGAAATTCATAATGTCAAATATGGTCAATTGGATGTTATATGATAGTTGTGTGGACATAAAATTTAATCCCATGGAAAATTCACATGAGCTTAAATTTAATGGTCTTTGGGATGTCAAATGCAGTCATGTAGATGTCAACTAGGAGTGCATATAAAGTCAAATAGGCATTTTCATGAGGTCATATCTCACATGCGTTGTAACTTCAAAATAAATGGTCAAATGGGTTTGTTAACCCTCATACAAGGAATGTTTTTAATAATTTTTGAGCTCATTTGACATAGCACATCAAAATTTATGGGCATGAAAAGTTGGAATTTAAAGCATTTTGGTTAATTTTTTGGGTCCAAACAGAGCCCAATGGGTATTTTCATGAAGCCATATCTCTCATGCATTGCAACTTCAAATGAAATGGTCAAACGAATTTGTTTACATTTGAATAAAAAACATTTTTTAAAAGTTTGAGCTCATGATTCATATCATGTCAAAATTTATAAGTATATAAAGTTGGCATGTTGGTCACATTTTACTGTTTTTTCCATAGTCATTTTTAGAGAGCTCAAACAAAACCTACTGAGCATTTTGAAGAGGCCATATCTTACAAGAACTAAAGTATAAATAAAAATGGTCAAATAGGCTTGTTCACCTTTATGTTATGACCATTTATACCAAGATTTAGCTCACACAATGAGGCACAGTAAGGATACAAGTGTGGAAAGTTTTCCTCTAAAGTATTTTTTATTGTTTTTCCATAACCACTTTTCAAGGAGTGCAAATAGAGCCAATGGATTTTAAATAGAGGGTCTCAATAGTTTGATGGCAAGGCTATACAGCCTATAAGATTTTCATTAATGAAAATTTATTAATGAAAACCAAATTTTCAATTGGTATTTAATATATGTCCAAGTTGAAGTAAAAATAAATAAATTTTTTGCTCAATGCAAATACAACCATGAGTATTCTTCAGCAGCAACAAGGGGCTTCATAAACACAAAACCCACCAATGAGATAGAAATATTCTATTTTCTAGAATTTTTTTTAATATTTAAAAATAAAATATTATTTTGTAAAGGCATGTGCTATTTTGTTAGCATATTGGCCCATAGGTCAGTCCACTTTAGAAAAACAAATGTATTCTAGAACTTTGTAAAAAAGATAGTTGTCCTTGTTACTTATACATTTTTGTATTTTATGATTGATCAGTATACTACCTTGTTATTCTATAAAAGGGTGGTATTTTCATTTTGTAGAGGATAGAGATTTTTAGAGCCAAAATTACTTGGTAAACTTGGAGTAAGCAATACAAGTAAGAAATTCTGCAAAGATTTTTTAATTTTTGTATGTGTGTTTGCTATCATGGCTTCTCTCTCATTTGCTTGTTCTAATTTCTAGATTTGAATGGTTCTTATGGATTCTTGGAAAATTTGATTACAAATCTATTAACTTTGTCAATGCTAGGTTGACTAAAAGTCTTTAGTTTTCTTTCATTTCCTTTACTTTTCTTTCATTTGGGCCAAAGCTATTTACTTGTAGGGGTAGAATCTTTAAAGTGAAACTGATTCTTATTTTCATTATTTCCACCTTCTTTAAAATTTTTCTTGATGTGTGATGTGATTTGGGCTATGTTATCTCACTTCACATGTTGGTTTTAAGTGCATGCTTGGATGAAATCTAAATTTTGTCATTATATTTGGAATGAAGATCAACAATATTTATTTCTTCCCTACCCTTTGTTTTTCTATTTTTTTGAATTGAATCACCTTATTTAGATTTTCATTGTAAATATCAATTCTAAATTAATTCTTAATTTATTTTTTATCATATTTTACTATTTTTTTCATAATTACTACATACTTTTCATAGATCTATTGTTTGGTCATGGTGGCTCCTAACCACCAATTAATATAAATATTATGAAATATTCACTTGTTCTGACTTTATTCCACCAATAGATAACATAATTATCAAAACCTATGAATCATGCAATGAATTCTTAGAATTTTAAAATGAGAAGTGTTTCTAAACACTCTAGGTACTTGTGGTAAATATTTAGGCATCAATAAGATCATCTTTCAGTCTTAATGATCATTCATAAAACTTAGTTCCTTTTTATAGAAACTAATGGTTTAAACTTTGATATTGAACCCTTTCTCATCTACCATGAACGACTTAGGATCTCATACAAATGCTACACATGCCAACAAGCATTGAAAAAACTTTCTCAAGTACACAACTCTTCATTATATGTACTTGAGAAACCTTGAAATACTTTTACAAGTTTTTTCTTGAAAACAATGACCTAAAACTTCATGCACATACTTAAAACAACTTGACTTACCTATTTCAATGTTCACCTACTCACCCATGTCATGAAAACTAATCTTGTTACCTCATCTGGCCACCATCTCTCTTCTTGCTTTATATGATTTGAAATGCAAGTCTTATTAGGCCTAGAATTTGACCTTCTATCTATCCCATAAAATTCATCTTAAAAGTCTTCTATGTTTCAATGTCTCTTGTTTATTCTTAAGAAACCTCATACACTCACTCTTCTTTGGAACTTCAACTAGACATCTTTGAAGCTACTTATAGATATTTATATCATGACTAGGATATTTGTATCATCTTCAGAATTGTAAACATAGATCTTCAAAGCTTACATTGTAATCAATTTCAAGGTGCTTAACACCTCATGTATAAACTCAAAATATTCTCTCTCATTCTCAAATACTATTAGATATTCTTTAAATCATTTACTTCTTCATAGCTCATTTAGAGCATCTTCAAAACTACTTACATAGATCTTTTAAGCACAAATCTTCTTCTTTAGATCTCAATTATTTCATCTTGCCACCTACAAATACCATCTCACAAGGTCTAGGAAAAGCATTACAAGATGCTTTACACTTAATAAATTGACTTGTACTCACTCACACTACTTCTCAATGATTTCACTCAAGTTGTCATAAGAACATTCTTCAAATAGTATTCTCTCATAGTATCAACAACACTCATTATGCTTGAAACACAACTCATTAATATACATACCTCAAGGCTTACTTGACCAAGCATCTTCACAATAACCTTTTGACATTAATGATATTAGATTGGCATCAATTAAATAACCATGCATCTTTATAATAACCTTTAACATCAATGAAAAAATTAAATACCAAAGCTCAAAACTCAATGACAATGCATAATAAACTCTCACTTAATAAATTACAATGTTCAACAATCTCCCCTTTGTCATTGATGGAAAATATACTTAGAAAATTATGTCAACCTCTCTTGATGGAAATCATTTTTTAGATCTGGTTCTTTCTTTTTCTTTCTCCTTTCCAATATTTCAACTTTTCTTATATATTTTTATATTTATCATACTTTATTTCCTTTTCTAATCTTGTTCCCCCTTTGACATTAATGATAAAGGTAATCTACAACTATCATCTCTCTTATAATGAACTCAGATGATAAAACCATCTCAACATAGATCAAACTCAATTAATAATTTGAATAAATCCCCCTCTAACCAAGTATCCACCATCATTTTCTTAGTAATAAACCTCAGATTATTTTCAACTATTGAAATCATAATCTCTCTCTCTCTCTATGCACTGATACTATCTCTCAAAGACACTAGATGTCACATAGTCTTCAAAAACTATGGCAACCACTTATGATAATCATTCTCAAAAACTTCTCTCTATCAGGTTACTCTCATAACTGATTCATCAAAAGATAAACAAATAGAGTATATAAATCATCTAATACATAATATTTCATTAACTTTATGCATATCAACAATAATCACTTTCTTGATAAAGAACTTAGAGATACCAAGATCCCACTTAAAACAAACATATCTTCTTTTAAATAACTAAGAACTAAAGATCACATACATTTTTTGGCATGGTAGAAAAATATACCAAACTCTTGACCATATACATGGATATCCCATATTAGATACCAAATATATAAATAGGGACTCCCCTTTTGTCTTCACAGATTAGGCTCAAATATCAAACAAACATCAAAAGCTTATCTCTTATATACCAATTGTATACATTGTATCTTCAGATCTTCTTTGACTATAACCTCATGCTTATTTTGATAGAATAATATCCATGAATCTTAATGGATCCACCCCCTTTTTATGTGGCACTAAAATAAGATGAAATCAGGAGATACCCATATATCCATCTTTTCATAAGACTAAATATTCTTCAACATTCTTTTGGACTTGATTGGCACTAAATGTTTGATCTCATCAACCTTATCATCCATCTTTTCTTTGACTACCTTATCAACACATGCAGATAACAAGTGTTCTTCACATTCCTTACTTGATTTCTCACTTGAGGTATGTTTTATCTCAATAAGTAATCCACTTGAGCTTATAGACTTATCATGACTTGTCTTTCCTACCTTTGGTTTTTATACATTTATTTGCCTTCTTTTTTTCACTCTAGGAGCTTTAAACTTCCTTCTTTGACTTGATGATATTTAAAATATATTAGGATATAATATTTCAATGTGTCCTACATTATAACAGCTATAAGATTGATGATGATTGTAATTTCCTTTTGACCAATTACTTTTCTTTTCATAGTTCTATGAATACTTATTCTTGTAAGGTCTTCTGCATTCTCTTGCTCTATGACCAAACTAACTACATGTAAAATAATAATCATTAAAATAAATAGCATACATTGTAACATTGGGCTATCTAATAGGTATTTTCATGTTGACCTTCTTATGTTTAATAGGCTTTTCATCTTGAGGTGCCTTCTTTTGGTCTTTTTTAAATCTAAGACCTTTATTATCACTTGCAGACTTATGACTACATAAAATATCATCTAGAGCCTCAATGCTATTTTAAAATTTCACAAAGATCTTCAACTTTCTAGATTCTTGTTCAAACTTAGATTTTAGAGATTCCATTTCTATTTCATATCTACTACAATCTTCCTCTTTAGCCTTTAGGCTTGTTACCATAATCTTTATCTGGGTTTCTACTTACTAGATGATATCTTCATACTCTTTGGAAGTGTTGCTTAGCCTTTTTTCAAATTATCCAATATTCTCCTCATATTCCTAAACTAATGAATTCAATGTATTATTCTTCTTCTTCACAAGCTTCAAATCATCTAAGGCACTCATGAGATCAGTCTTAAGATCCACTTTAGCTTCTTCACTGTCATAGTATACTTCTTCATATGATTTTACATCAATCATAAGACCTTTCCCATTTGAAAAACCCTCATTGTATGATTATATGAATTTGAATAGAGTTTAATTATTGTCATGCTTAGATTCATTACTTCCATCATCACGTTTAGATGTGTCTAAATCACTTACATCTGATGAACTATCTTCTTTGGTGTATAAAATCTTGTTATTCTTGAATAATATTTTCCTTCCTTCATTCTTCTTGAAATATTTGTTATTATTTTAAGATGTATATGCCTTTATGTTATCTCTATGAGGTTCATCATGTTCTTCATTATGCTTGGATCTATCCTTTTTAGGACACTTGGTTGCAAAGTAACCAATCTTTCCATAGCCAAAACATTTTAAGGGTAACTTACCCTTGTACTTACCTAAGCCAAACCTCAATTTCATATCAAACATAACTATGATTTTATCATCATAAATATATAAACATACCTCATCTTCAACCTTCTTAGCCTTTGAATTCTTTTCAACCTTGAAATTAGCTTCCTTATTGAGAGGTATTCCTTCATTTCATTTGATCTCATAGGCAATCAAGATGCCATGAAGCCCATCCATATCTAGCTTATCCAAATCTTGAATTTTTTCTACTATAGATAGTTTAGAGTCAAAATCAAAAGTTAAATATCTCAATACCTTTTAGATAATATCATACTCTTTCACTTACTCTCCCAATCCTCTAATTATATTAAAAACTTCATCAACCCTAAATAGGTAGGATGAAATAGTTTCATCTGCATTCATCCTCAGGATTTCAAACTATCTTCTATGGGTTTGTAACTTGGCCATCTTCACCTTGGCATCTCCTTCATAGATGGTCTTTAATTTATCTCATATATATTTTATTGAAACATAATTCATTAATTTTACAAGCTATGCTTATGATAGGCCACACATAATGACATTCATTGCCTTGGAGTTATTCTCACTATCCTTCTTACTTGCTACATCTATTGGTGGAATTTGAGGTGTAATATAACCATCTATAACTAACTCCCAAATATCATGTCCTTGTGACATTAGATATATATTCATTTTGACATTCTAGAAGGCATAGTTATATCTATTAAAAAATGGATCCTTACTTCTATAAATACCACCTTGAGCTTGTTGATTAGTCATCCTTGATTCTTAGGATCTACTTTAGGATTTCAATTCTGATCCAAAGTACCTACTATGATACCAATTATGTGAAATGAGATGACTAATATTGGGTTGAATTAGTCTTAAAAAAATTTCATTTAGTTTCACTTAACTATATATGAACCATTCTAACATCCATGTGCATCTTAACAATCGTAAGCATCAAATCACAAGAGCATAAAAAACATGAACACAACATATATATGTGAAACCCTATAGGGTAATAAAACCCAATAATGAGTAAAATGGAATAAAATTATATAATACAAACATTAATATTTAATGAATCACCAACTTCACATGGAGTACCAATCCTAATTAGCTTAGCACCAACTCAGCTTGACTTTAGTAAGTACCCACTTGCAAGGAGGCACCAACCCCCTAGGTGACTTAGTATAAATTCAACCACCTAATTTTTTAATCACATTTATAAACCCTTGTTGATTATATAACATATGATTATCTACTCCTTTATCTCTTTGATCTATTTTTCCCCTCTAAAATTGACCTTCAACCTTCTTTGCTCAACTAGCCCTCTTCAAGGCTTGATTAGGTCTTTTAACCTTGATACTCATATGGATAACCTATTTTAGATATTCATGACACTTATATGATGGTATAAATGACCTCCTTCTACTTAAAAATTGTCTATATCATTCACTTGTCCTCTTCATCTCTCTCACACTTAGCATCCTATAAGCATACCAAATAGGCCTAAACTACCTTGCTTTTATACAAGTCACTTAATCATATGATTCTTAGTCAGATATACATTAAAATAACTTAGATAAACCATTAATATGTCTTTATATATTATAATAATATTCCTTAATCATGAATCAATCACTACAATAGGTTGGTCATACATCAATTAGCCCTTACTCCTCTTTTATGCTTATAGAGACCTAATACGTCTTCTTAACAACACATTACCCTTTATTATTTATTGAATAATATAAAAACACATCACATGTTATAAAAACATCATATAAAACTTTATTATACCTTATATAAAATTACCTTAGGTCCATAACACCTTTTAGGTCCAATCACCACTTGAACCCTTTCACAAATCATTACATATAAAAGGTATATGCATATATAGAAACTCTATGTTGAATAATTAAGGCATATACTCAATTTTAAAACATAACCATGGAAAAAAATAAATAATAATAAGAATTATGACCTAAATTTCATAACAAAATTCATTTTATGCTTCAACTCAGGGTAACCAGGCTCAAACACTTATCTGTAAGTTGTTCACTCAGAACTACCAATTGACTCCAAAACATAGTCAAGGAAACATGAACATATGACACATGATTAAATACATTAAATGGATTTAAATACATAAAAAAATATCTTGTAACATCCTTATATCAACCTCAACTAATTATATCATGATCTCTAATGAAAACTATTGTTCTTATAGACCAATCTAGTGATCTTCTTTCTCACGGACTCTACTCACCCAAATAAGCCATTTTGGCTTTAATGTTTCAAAATCTTACATAGACTTCCAATATTATGAAAATTATTGATAGATTATTAAATACCCAAAAAATATCATCATGCATTTCAATGCATCACTCTAACATGAGAACATATCAGGGATCATCTTCTCACTTCTATCTAATTTCCTTATTGTCTACACCACTAGGTCTGTTAGTAACTAGCCAAATTTGATCACAAAATTTACACACCTGAGATATGGAACCTATCCATAAATCAACATCAAAAAAATCTACAAGTCTCACATTTTATCTTTATCTACTTAGCAACTTTGACTTTGTCAACTCTGTGTTTTACAACAAATCTTTAAAATATAAGCATTTTTCTATAGGGTCCACTCATTCACCTAAGAAACCAATCACACCTAGATATTATTGGGAGAGTTTAATTTAACATTAAATCAATTTTTTGATCATATCAAAATTTTATGATCCTTTTAGAACAATATCTTCAATATCAGGTCATTGGTAGGGTTTTATGAGGGTTTATACCATCTTCCATTCTTAATGATCATTCATAAAAATTAGATCCTCTTTCCAAAAACCAATGCTTGGAACTTTAATCTTGAAACCTTCATCATATACCATGAATATTTTAGGATATCATGCATATGTTTCATGTGCCAATGAGCACTAATAAAAACTTCTCAAGTAGACAACTATTCATTATATGCCCCTGAGAAAACTTAAAATAGTTTTTCAAGTCTTTTCTTGTAAACCATGACCTAAAAATTCATGTACATACTTAAAAAAACATGAGTCACCTATGTGAATGTTCAAATACTCACCCATGTCATGTAAATTGATCTTGTTACCTCATATTTCCACCACATCTCTTTTTGCTTTCTAATCCTTGACTTACAAGTCTTATTAGGCCTAGAATATAACCTTCTATCTATCTTGTAAGCTTCATCTTGAAACAACCCTATGTTTCAATGTCTCTTGTGTAAGCTTAAGAAACCTCATGCACTCACTCTTCTTCCAAACTTAAAAAAAACATCTTCGTAACTACTTATAAATCTTTGGAGTATATTTTGGATCTTCATAGCATCTTTAGAGATATAAACATAGATCTTTGGAGTTGACCTTTTAATCAATTTCAAGGACTTCAACACCTCATGTACAAACTCGAAATAATATTTCTCATGATCAAATACTATCAGGCATTATTCATAGCATTTACTTCTTCATAAATCATTCATAGCATCTTTAGAACTACTTACATAGATCTATGGAGAACATGTAATCTTCTTCTAAGCACACTCATTTCATCTTGACACCTGAAAATACCATATCACAAGGTCTAAACAAAGCATTAAAATATGCTTTACACTTGAAAAAATGACTTTTACTCACTCTTGTTACTTCTCAATGATTTCACTCAAGTTGTCATCAAAACATTATTTAAACTATATTCTCTTATCATATCAATAACACTCATTATGCTAGAAATATAAATCATTTATATGCATACCTCAAGGCTTAATTGACCAAGCATATTCACAAGAACCTTTTGACATTAATGATATTATATTAACATCAATGAAATAACCATGAATCTTTATGAGAACCTTTGACATCAATGATAAAATTAAATACCAAATATTAACACTCAATGATAATGTTTAACAAAATCTCAAT
This sequence comes from Torreya grandis, assembly GCA_037957365.1. Classification (NCBI taxonomy): domain Eukaryota; kingdom Viridiplantae; phylum Streptophyta; class Pinopsida; order Cupressales; family Taxaceae; genus Torreya; species Torreya grandis. The sequence continues at coordinate 1,147,810 of JARHVA010004793.1, forward strand.
TAATCAATGATAATGTTCAACACTCCAATGAACATGAAGGTATATCATATACTATTGTGTCTTCAACTTGCATGAACATGGAGATATGTATGAATTCTCTATAGATGTAGGTGTACATTATTAGTTGAACTTGACTTTCAAGAAATGTTTCAAATCCCCCTCTTCATAATTTATGAGTTCATGTCACCATTATTATTTCCCCATGAAAGCTCCATTGAACATGAAACTCCACCATGGACTATGCTTTCATCCTTTTTATCAATTTGAAGATAGGCCTACTCTCTTGAGAGGGTCGTAGGTGGTGATTTAATGAGTTAAACATAATTATATATTATATTAGACACTCTTATTTACTATCTTGACCTCATATCATCATTTTTCCATGAAACTTTCATATAATAAGAGACTTTCATAAAAAATCTACTTCAATCATTCTCACTGTTTTGGAAAAAGGCCTATCTAAAAGGCTGTAGGTGACTCTTAAATAAGTGAAGGAATATGTCACAGTGTATTATGAAGTTCATATATTTATAAAAACTCTTGAAATCATTCAAAATGATTCTCAAACCTATTTATAAACCTTTTCTTGGTACAAGGCATAACACAACATTCTCATAGTCTTGATATGACTCACGTTTGCACTTTAAGATACATTTAAACTTATTGTACATGTATTTTTACATGGAAATGAATTCTATTATTGAGTTTTATTCCTTCAAGGGTTTGTATTTAAGCCAAACTTGATAATTATCACCTTGAAACACTATGTTATAAATAGTCATTTCTCTACCTTCTTGCAAATAGTCATTTATTCTATATAGTTGATTATGTTTGACCTTAGGTCCATGTATGGATGGTGTCAGATGAGACACTTGGAGAGTTTTAGATATATGTTATTAACCTAATATTAATTCTTGAAATGAATCATTAGTTATACCACCTCTCTTGAGGGTCTCATTCATTATTTGATAGAATTCCTTTGGCTTATGATTGTGTTTGGCATTAGGTTATTGTAGGCCTCTTTTGCATAGATCATGTATTGAATTTAGGCCTTGAAACACCACCATACCTCTTATCATGATACTTAATACTCTTACCTTCCTTGAATATCTTCCACTAATTAAAATCTCCCTTAAACACCATTTCTTATCCATGTCTTATATCATTAAAGCTCTTGATTGTACATTTTAATACTATAGGTGATTCTTTCATGATTATTTAGCATTGTTTTAGACCTTGGGAAGGTCAAAAAATAATCTTAGTGAAATTATACTTCCTTAAAATCAATATTGATGATATGATTAAACCTTAATCATGTGGTAACTATGAATTCCAGTCCTTCAAGATAATATTCTCTTGATATACATCTTGACTATCCTTTTTACTTGTTATAGGTAATCATTGTATCTCAGTTTAGGAGGGTTTTATGGTTGCATACCATCCTTAAATGAACACGTGATCAACAAAATTGACTCCTTATTTGGTAGTGTATACATCATATGAATGTGAGATGAAAGGTGGTGATGTGAATGGGAACTTATGAATCTAAAGATGGAATGATAGATAAGCTTTACAATAGTGAGGAAAGGTAGTCATAAAATAATGAAGATGAATGAAACAAAATGGAGGTGATTCTAGCATGAGAAGTAGTATGTCAAGACCAAATTGAAGATCTTAATCAAGCCTAAGAACTCATTCAAAAAATATATAATAATTTAGAGGCCTTTAGACAAGGATATGATGCCAAAATGGACACCTAAGAGTCTATTAAAACCTTAAAATATGCTAAAAAACCTTAAACCTTGCTAAGATAAGACTATGATGAGGATTTTGACAGAATATGGATGATATTATTGGCAATGAAGCTTAACTAAATGTTGAGAAAATGAGGAGAGGACACATGAACATGATGGAGACCCCTATAAGTAATCAATCAAGAAACCTTGAAACTCCTCTCTTCTAAACTATAAAACTCCATTTACATGCCTATAGATTGCATAATCTCATTATTTTGAATTTATGAGCTCTAAATGACCCTCATACTTGTGAAAATTAATGGAATAATTTCATGAAAATGTGGATATTGCTCTTGAGAAGCTCCACAATAAGGAATATTTATGCCATGGTGTCCTAATGAAGACAAAATCAAGAAAATCAACTACCTTCTTTAATGTAGGAGATAAAATGAGTGCCTTGAATTTAAAGAGATGGTTCTTGAAGGATATATAACCAATTTGAGATCCACCTACCATATGTAGAATCTCTCTGAGACTAATTTATTTGGATAAAATTGTAGACCTAAATTTTTTCTCTCATGACCATACCACTTGCAAACCTGAAGGGCTCTCCCTATGTGTAAACAAGAAAGATGAAGGATGTGAAAAAGTTTTGGTACTATTTCAAATACTTTTACCTTGAAAATATTTTAGAACACCTGCTATGTCTATTCATTTTTTCTACCTATATTGTACAAAATGGCCATATAAGTCCATACTTGTGCTTGAAATTATGCATGAAATAGCTTTCTTCTATGCTCTTATTCACACTTAAAGACTTATACCAAAAAATTATATAATTATAGAGGTAAAACAAGTAAAAACATGTGTGAAGTTAAGTATTAAGTCATTTTCACCTTTATATGGCCAAAATTGGCAAATGGGAGCCTAAAAAGGACCCTTTTTAGGCTTAAACGTGCATTATGACTTTTTCTAAGTATGAAACTTTATGAATAATATAAATTCATATATATGCATGTGTTCAAGGGTGTTTTAATAATTGTATGGCCCTTTATTACAATATTTTACTTTTAAATACCAAAATTATCTTTTTAAGCCAAAATACATAGTTTGGACCTCCTTGTTGTGGCTTATAATAACCAAGAAAAGTTCAGAATTGTATGGGTTGGTATTTTGCCTTAAAAATAAAAATTACCAACATTTTTTGTGACTCATATGGGTTGACTAGTGTGATTGTCAAAATAACTCACTAGATTTCATATGATAATAGCAATCTAAAACATGACAACTTGACTTGAGGACTCTCATGGCTACTAAATAGATTTTTTTTAATTTAAAACACCTCTTTTGATTATAATAACAACAATACAAGATAACTAAAAACATATAAACTAAAAATAAAGGACAACTAACCTAAGGAAATAGAAAAACAAGATAAAATAACATGGTAGCAGACTACTATTGTGTTATTTAGTTATTGAAACAAACTAGAACAACTAACCTGAAGTAAAAAAAAATTCCTCCAAGGTCAAATGGAAATATAGATTATCCACCATAAAACCTTGAAGCATGATTGTTATCTCTTGATAGGTTTTTTCTTGCAGATAGGAGCATTTTCATGTTTATAGTTACTTGGATAAGTTGTTGGGCCTTATACTTCCATTTTTAGGTACATGGACTGATCATGAGAGTCCAAAACCTAATCATACCTCTCACAAATTCTTCTTTATTACATCAATAATGATACTTCTACCTCATTAATGGGTTGATGATGGTTTATCACATTCTCATTTAATGATTGTATCTATAACTCAGTTGATATATTGTGATTATTATCTTCATTATGATCCATTCGAGGTAGTGGTTTATAAGGTTTCAAATTCTTGAAAGAATGGATAAAACATATCATTAGTCTCTTATTTATGAATAAATGCAGCAGTGTTCTTAACAAGAACATCCTCAAGCTCTTGATGAGGTAGAGATGGAATTTTAAACTCTGAATAAAAACCCTCCAAGTCATTCCAAAAGGCCATTTCTTCATGATCACTTGAAAATACATGGATTTCATTATCATCCTTACCATTTTCTTGTGATGAATCACATGTGTCTAACCTTTTGATGGATTCATATGAAGGTTCTTGATCTACTACACTTGTTTCATCTTCATCTTTAGTAGAGAATGGCATCTAATCTATCCAATTAAGCTCCATCTCATCTTGCATTGGTGTCTAAAGAATAAAATTTCCTTCTTGAAGCTCCAAAACATTTGTGGAATCCTCATATGAATCTCCAACCTACTATCTTATTTCATCAATCTAATCTACCATTTTGAGCTCTTCAATCTCACTGAAGAACTCATAGTATAATTTGTGCCAATAAGCATCAACTTCAGGAATGTTCTCAATCTCAACAATGGTTCCACATGAGTTATCTTCATGACTTCCTTCTACAAAAATATTTTTTTTAAATATTCTTTATTAGTTGTTGCAAGTTCTTGAGGAACATCTTGATGAATAACAAATGTTATGTGATCAAGAAGCTTTTGAGAAAATAAACTCTTTTTGCTCAACTAAAACCTCTTCTTCTTTTATTTCATCTTGTATCTAAAGCTCATCTTGAAACTCATATTCTTTAGCATTATGAAATATTAAAGCATTCTTATCCTTTCCAAGTGGTGTCCCAATAATGATTTATTCTTCTTTATCACTCAAGTCACCTTCATTTTTTTATCTCATTATCTAAATCTTATTCACTTACCTCAAAAAAGAGAGGTTCCTTTTTATGAACTAGCATGGTGGATCCCTTAAAATATTGAAGAAGTGGAAAAAGTTCCAAATGTTCTGCCATAAATGATTGATTCTACTCATGAATCTACTCAACTTGAATCACCTTTACCTCCTCTCCCTACTTTAATTTCTCTTCAATAGATTTTCATGAATGAAAAGCCTTGGGATTTTGAGGATGGAGGATTAGAGGCTAAATGACTTCCTTCTTGCTCTTGATTTTAGAATCTTGACTTATGATTTGCTATTGTTATTTCGCCCTTCACTTTGAATTTATTTCCAAGTCATGAACTTGGGTTTAGTAACTTCTTTCTTTGCACTTATTCTAGCCTTGGGTATGAAAGATGGAACCTCCTATTTATATAGTGTTGCTTTTGTAGCTATTATTAATTGTTGAAGATGTTGGTTTAAAAGTTTAACTTGTTTGGCTAGGTGAGCCTCAAAGTAATGAACCAACTCATTAGAGATCTCTCCCTACAAACATAAAGATGAAGGTTCCTATATGGTCTACTGTGAAACATGAAAATTAACTTTCTCAAAACACACTTCTTCCTTCTTCTAAGGTCTCTGTTGGATATATTTCCAAGTAGAAAAACTTAGAAAGGCTTGGATGGAATCTTGGGGTCTATAATAGACAATTTTTTACTTTTCATAAATATAAAAGGGAAGTTCAATGGGAACATGGTAATGATTATGGTGACCCTAGTGTCTCTCATGGACTACCAAATTCTCTTCAATGTTTCCAATTAGACCACCTATGTCAAGGATGTAACTACTAAATTTTTAATGGCTTTGTATTATGAAAGATGCACACACTTCTTTGCATTGATGTAAATATATTACCATGTTCTCAATTTCATGCTTAGGAATATACTATCCATACCTATTTTGAGTGTCTATGCTCACCATTTGTTCTCATATCCAAATAGGGTTTGTTTGAAACTTGATATGGATTGTCTTGGAACTTAATTGAGTTAATTAGGAAAGTCATGAGATTTACATAACTAATTGGATTGATAATTAGGTTGATAACAAGATGTGTATGGATCATATTGGAACTAGGATGGATCATAGGGCTACTAATATGGGGATGAATGACCAAAATATTCTCTATAGGTTTCCATGGATCATTAGAAGACACATGAAAAACTAAATTTATGAACAAGAGTTTCCATTTACCCCAAGGATGATGAAAATAAGAGTACTTGAAACTACTTCTATAGACCAAGATGCTAAAAATGTGTACTCTAATAGCTTGGTTATGTGTCCCATTAGGCATGCTAAAACTATTAGTAATCTAAGTTGCACCTTGATAAAGGTAAATTATTCTGATATCCTTCACACTTGGACTAACATTAGAATGTTCTAAGGTGTGGGAAACCTATACCTAGATGAGACCTCTAAATTGTAAGGATATCTCCTCTAATGTATCACTACTATTCAACTTACTAAAACCTCTTATGATTTTTGGGGTGAAAAATGCGCAGAAGGATAATTGAAAGGGAAACCTAATTCTACTATTGGTGATTCACTTGTATTACTATGTCATTCACTCTATTTAAACTTAAAGAACACTATTAATAAATTTAAATCACTAAATTTTCAAACTCTAAAGGCTTATTATGAAATAATATTTCACATAGATGTTTCATCAAGTGATCAAAGCATGAGGGAAATGATGAAAGTATTAATTCAAGGCACTAACCAATCAATATATATATTTCCAACTCAATCAATCAACCTCAAATGTTGTATATGACCTACATAAAATGGAATACTAATAACTAAGTGAGATTAGGACCTACCAAGGGAGAAAATACTACCACATGTATATATCAAACCAATATAACACACTAAATCTATATATAAGACTTTGAAAATAGCCATTTTATTATCTTAAGAGCTTTACAATGCTCAATCTTTCTAAGTTTCATCATGCCCAAGAGAGGGATACTAAAAATAGCCTAAAGGACTAAATATATAGATAAGAAGAGAATCTCTAGCCAATGTGGCATAGAGGATAGAAGGAAAAGTCAACTAGACATTTATTTCATGTCTAATTTCAATTACGAATTTCAAACAATAGTCTTCAAGAAGTCTCTTTGTGTCTAGTGGCTTGCATGATCTTTGCATGATCTATTTGGCATTAAAAACAAGGTGGTGGGCCCTCTTTTCCTTATCCAAGATCCTCCTTTAGCATGCTATGCCATTCTTAATTTAGACAACTGATATTTAAGTGAGTTTAAGTTAATTGAATGACCTCTCCTTGCATGAAGACTGTGGAACATGCCACTTTAGATCAATTAACTCATGGTGAGGACCAATTAAACATGTGGATGAAGATAAGACCAACTTTGCATGGAAATTCCACTGAATGATTAGTTACCTCATGGTAATTCCACATAAAGATCAGTAATGGAGCATGTAAACTCCTCATTAACTCATTTAATAGCTTTTAATGCCAATTTCAACTTCACTTGATTGGTCAAATAGGACTACTAGGCCAAATAGACCTATTAGCCTAGCTTATTATACTTTATATCTCTTAAAACCTGCATAAAAATTTGAATACCTATAAATATGGTGGGATTTTGGCCTTAAACAATCTTCTATTTCATGAAAAAGGTCTTTTTGATAAAGAAACACCTATAACTTAGTCAAAGTAGTTGACCAAGTCAAACTGCCTTGAATTTCCTATAGCCTAGATATTTTGGATGAGCTCACAAGTAGATTTTTAGGCATATTTCTAATCATCTTATGGATTTATGAGGAATAAAAAGTGCCAAAATTCACTCTCCATGGATTAGAATCCATTAAACTACCTTGTACCTCTCCTTTCAACACTTTTTCTTTAAAAAACTCTATTCCATACCATGTCTGTATGATTATATACAAAATACTACCACTAATATGACCCTCTCTAAGTTTACTTCATTTTAAAAAAGGTTTTAGGATGATTAATTAGGTTTTGATTGTAATAAAATTGACTTTTCTCAAAATTGGTCTTTGTGAGGGTATTGGAGGGTTTTAGAGGTGAACTTTATTAATAATGGTTCAAAACATACAGACCTCCAAAACCAAGATTATTACTATGAATATTTATTTCATATACCCCCTCAACTTTCTAGAGAAGCTCTAGTTACCTACAAATGGTGTGTAAAGATATGTACATCATGAAGTTTGCCTATAGGGTTTTACTCACATTCTAAACATGTGTATGCTCTTAGTGATTATTCATACACATAAACCACTAAAATAAAATCAATACATAATTTATTATAATTTCACATGGGTCTTCAAATCATGCTAAGATAATTTATCCAAACTCCCCTTGTAGTGAAATATATGAGCACTTGATCAAGTGGCTCAAATGGGTGCCTAAGATTGTAAAGTTTGAATTCCTCTTTGTGAGTCAAAGTTAACTTTAAATTGTATTTATTATACTTTTAATATATGATAAAATACCTAAAACATCTAACCATACCATCCTATGGTGTCATTTTTCAATGTAGTGTTTGAAAATGTCTTTAGATGGCATAGGCCTTCTAGGCCTAAAACTGGTTTCTAGGCATGTTTTGGCCAAAATTGAGTTTTAGAGGTCTTTAGATACCTATAGGATTATTTTGAAATAAAAACACATTTTTCATTCATTTTCTATCTCGTATGGGCTCTCTTTACTGCCTATGTTCTTAGGATTGCTTGTAGGGTTTATTTGCTAATTAGCCTATGTAACCCTTGGTCACTAAATTTGATGCCTTTTACTTGATAAATTGATCCATTATGCATCATTTAGTTCCTCCATGTCATCATAACACTCCTTTAATCTTCCAAAATCTACTTAATTCCTTGAAACACTCTCAAACCACCTAAAAAACATCACTCTTAGCATAGTACACAAGCATGCTTGTTTTATCCCTAAAGCATGGTTTTAATTAGAATTGGAGTATTATCATTCCTAAATATATGTATGGAGACTTAAAATCACTATCCCATGATTTAAAATACCATTTATGATCTTGAAACTCTTTGTCACATCTTATAACACTTTAGGAAATTTGTCTACCTATCCTATGACATTGAACAAACAAGGGGTTGAATGTGAAAAACTTTGAGTGGTTACCATCATAAATTGATATAAATAATATTAATTATAGGCATATAAAGTCATTATTAACAAACACACAAAATTACATGCTTATATGATGGATATTTTGGATTGTAGGTGGATTCTCCCTAAAGTTAGCTTGAGTTGCCTATGTTTTTCTATATAAAGACTGAGTTTTTCTCTCTTTTACCTTGATTTGGGATTGATAATGGTGACTATGATTTTAATATTATATTAAAATCATAATTTAAATATTTTCATCCTTCATATATCATCCTTCAACCCAACCCATGTATGACCTTAGCTCCTCAAGAATCCTTGTGGTGACTATATGCTAGCACTATTGTAGGTGGTGTTTTGAGGTGTGGATATGTTTAATGATCATATCATAATTACTAGGTTTTTTAAAAACATTTAATTCAAATTAAAACTCACTCTTATTCTATTTATAACATATTAACTCTTTAATCAATGATTTAGGCCCTTATACATAATCCTAATTTTATACAACAATGTTTGTATTGTGATACTTTTATTTTTTATAGTGCTTTAGTAGTTTTGAAAATGATTAAATATGTCAATTGATCACTTTAATGTGCATGAATATGTCTATATGTTGATTCCTTTACTTAAATGTATCTTGAATCACATCCTTATGGCATATGAGTATATGATTGTGTTTGAAGAAAATACCTTTTTATGGTTGTAGGTCCTTATTATAGTTGACCTTGACTTGTCCTTATTTGGATCCCTTGTTCATTCTCTAACCTCATTCCACCATTATTTATTTAAAAACCTCCTATGAACATGAAGTTATATCATATGCTACTATGTCATCAACTTTCATGAACTTGGGGATATGCCTATATTCTCTATGGTTATGGATATACATTATTAGGTGAACTTGACTGTAAATCAATGTTTCAAACCCACGTATTCATAATTTATGAGTTAATGTACCCATGAAACCTCCATTGAACATGAAACTCCACCATGGGCTATGCTCTTATCCCTTTTTTCAACTTGAAGATAAGCCTGATCTCTTAAGAAGGTTGTAGGTAGTGATTTCATGAGGTGAACTTAGCTATAGATTAGCTTAAACATTCCTATTTATTTTCTTGACCTCATATCATCATTTTTCCATGAAAATTTCAAGAAACAAGAATATTTCATAGTCAATCCTTCTCACTATTTTGGAAATAGGCATGTTTAGAAGGCTATAGGTGATTCTTGAAGAAGTGAAGGACTATGTCACAATGTAGTATGAAGTTCATTTCTTGATAAAAATAATTATATCATTCAAAATGACTCCCAAAACTAGTTATAAACCTCTTCTTGGTACAAGGCATAACACACCATTCTCATAATATTGATATGACTCAAGTTTGCACTTTAAGAGACATTCAAACCTATTTTAGGCATATGTTTACATTGAAATGAATGTTATTACTAAGTTTGATCCCTTAAAGGGTTTTTATTTGATCCAAAATTTATAATAACCCTAAAACACTATGTTTTCAAAAGCCATTTCTCCAATTTCTTGTAAAAAATCTTATCTTCCATATAGTTGACTGTGTTCGACCTTAGGTCCATGTACGAACTATGTCAGATGGGATGCTTGCAGAGTTTGGGATATATGATATGAACCTAATATTCATTCTTTCAATGACTCATTATTTACACCACATATTTTGAAGGTCTCATATATTTATTTATATAAATCCTTTGGATTATGGCAATTTTTAGCCTTAGGTGGTTGTAGGCCTCTTTTATATGGACTACATACTAACTTTAGGCCTTGAAACACCATCACAGACCTCTTCTCATGATATTTAATGATCTTACCTTACTTGAAGCTCTTCCACCAGTTCAACTCCCTAAAGTACCATTTATGATCCTTATCTTATATCTTTGAATCTCTTGATTGTACTTTATGTTGTTATAGGTGATTGTTTCATGATTGTTTAATAGTATTTTAGATCTTGGGAAGGTCAAAAAACATTCTTAGTGAAATTTTTCTTCCTTCCAAGAAATCTTGATGAGATGATTGAAGCTAATTCATGTGATAACTATGCATTCTAGTCATTCAAGATAATATTCTCTTGAAACACATCTTGACTATGTTTTTGACTTGTTGTAGGTAATCATTTTATCTTAGTTTTGCGAGGTTTAATGGTTATATAACATCCTTAAATTACCATGTTCTCAACAACCTTGAATTCGTATTTGTTATTGTATACATGAGATGAAGGTGATATTGAAGGTGGTGATATGAATGGAAGATGGGAACTTATGAAACTAAGGATGGAATGATAGACAAGCTTTACAATAGTGAGGAAAAGTATCCATAAAATAGTGAAGATGGATGAAATAAAATAGAGGTGATTCTAGCATGAGAAGTGGTATGTTAGGAACAAATTGAAGATCTTAACCAATCATGAGAAGCTATTCAATAAAATTTAAAAATTTGGAGGCCTTTAGACAAGGATATATGCCAAAATAGAAACATAAGAGTTTACTAAAACCTTAAAATATGCTAAGAAACCTTAAACATTGTTAAACTGAGACTCCAATGGGGATGTTGAGAGCATATGGATGATCTTCATTGTAGTGAAGTTTGATGAAAATTTGAGAACATGATGAGAGGACATATGAACATGATGGAGACACTTTCAAAAAATAAATAAATAAATCTTGAAACTCCTTCTCCCTCTTGGACTGTACAACTCCCATTATATGCCTATATATTACATAATTGCATTATTTTGCCTTCATGAGGTCTAAATGACCCTCATACATGTGAAAAATAACTAAATAATTCCATGAAAAGGTGGATATTACTCTTGAGAATCTCCAAAACCTATAATATTTCTGCCATGATGCCCCTATGAAGAGAAAATTAAGAAAATTGACTACCTTTTTGATGTAGGAGATTAAATGAGTGCCTTGAATTCAAAGGGATGGTTCATGAAGGTGAGATGACCAATTTGAGAACCAATTTCCATAGCTAGAATCTATCTGAGACTACTTTCTTTGAACAAAATTTTAGACCTATATTTTCTCTCTCATGGTCATACAACCTCCAAACCTGAAGGGCTCTCTTTATGTGCAAACAAGCAAGATGAAGGATGTGAGCCATTTTTGGGCCTATTTCAAATCCTTTTAACTTGAAATTATTTTGGAACACTAGAAATGCCTTATTATTCATCTTGTATACCTCTGTTGTTAGGAATGATTATATAAGTTCACACTTGTGCTTGAAATTATGCATGAAATAACCTTATTTTGCACTTTTATTCATAGTTAAAGACTTTCACCACTAAAATCAGAGAATTAGAGAGGTAAAAAGAGTAAAAAAAATTGTTAATACAATTATTAAATCATTTTACACCTTTATATGGCCAAAATTGGCATGTGGGAGCCTAAAAGGGAACCATTTTAAAGATAAACTTGAATTAAATGACTTTGTCCAAGTATGAAAGCTTATGGATAATCTAAATTCATATGTATTCATGTGTTGAAGGGTATTTGAATAATTTTATGGACTTTTCGTATCATATTTTACATATAGAGACCAAAATTTATCCTTTAAAGCTAACATATGCAATTTAGACCACCTTATAAGGGCTTGTAATAGTACCAAGAAAAGTTTCAAATTGTATGGGTTGGTATTTTGAATTAAAAATTAAAATTTCCAATAGGTTTTTTGGAAATATTGTACTTATGCTTCAGTTGTTCAAGATAGACTCTATGGGTATGCAAATGCCTAGTATGAATAGTGTTTTGAGAAGAGGTTCAAGTGGTAGTTGGACCTAAAAGGTAATGTGGACCTAAAGTGAAGTTGGATAAGGTATATTTGAGTGGTACTTGATATTTTACTACCATGTGTGAAGTTTGAGAGTGTTACAAAGAGTTCAAAGGGTAATGTGTGCTAATGAAGGCTTAATTAAATTAGGTCTCCTTAATGCCTAAAAGGGGTTTTGGTCATTTATGCTATGACAAACCTATTTTAATGTTTGATTAATGTTTTTGGAATGTTAATAGGATTATTTCATTGAAAATATAAGTGGGAAAGTGTGTATGGTTGACCAAGAGGTGTATGAGCAAGAGCCTAGTATAAGAACAAGGCCTAATAGCCCTAATTGTCTAGTTAGTGTGTATGAGAGTTGAAGTGGAAGATATATAATTTTAAAGAGATAAATTAGGTATTATATACCATTATAAATATCCATATAAAATATCATGAATATATAACATGGGTACTATAGTTGACTATCAAGGTTAAATTATCTAATATGTCTTAAAGAGACCTAATTACGAAGAAGGCTAGAGACTAATTGGAGAAGGATATAAGTGTGTAAAGAGATGAAGAAGGAGATAATAATATATTATATGATATAAAAAGGTTTATAAATTTGATAAATGTTTTGGGGTGTATAATTTGGTATTGAGTCATCTAGGGGTTGGTGCCTCCTTGGAAGTAGGTGCTTTTTAAAGATTAGTCAAGTTAATGCTTGGCTAGTCGGGGTTGGTGCTTCAATAAATCTTTATGTTTGAATTATAAGATATTATTCCATTTGCATCATCAATGTTTTTTATTCCCATTTAGGTTTTCCCACTCAAATAAGTGTTTTTTGTGTTATGTTTCTCTCTCATGCTCATGGCTCTTTATGTGTTGTTATTATACTATATTGTTTTGATAGTTCATGAATGATGAGGTAAAGTTGATTTTTTTAAAGACTAATTCACCCCCATCTTAGTCATGATGTTTCTAAAAATTGGTATCATATCCTTGTCCTTTGAGGCAACTCTAACAGCTTGAAGATGATCCTAAGAAGCATAAGAATGTCTTGTTCTCAACAATAAGAAGATAACATGTATGATGAAGAACTCTAATATGATAGTGAAGAAAGAGAAGATAAATTAGACCTTGAAGCTAAGCTCATAAGTACCCTTCATTATTTGAAACATCAAAATAATACTATCAAGGATATTAGGAGTTAGTTAGAAGAGGTCAACATAAAGTGAAAGTCAAAGTAAGTTGAGTATGACTAGTTGAAGATAGAGCTATATTCCTTAATGGTTGAGCATGAATAACTCATATATAAATTGATCAAGTTTGAGAGACAGCATGAAAACTTAGATAAAGTCAAGATTACTATCCCAAAAATTTCAATCAAGAAACCCAATGGTATAAAGGATAAGTCATCATGGAACCATGGTAAGTATAGAAATGTTATTTGCTACATCTATCACAATATAAGACACATTCCAAGATTCTACTCTAATAGAATTAGAAGGTCCAAAAGATTCAAAAAGACATATGAAGATACTAGAATACATAATATGGATCAAAGATTTGTATGGAATCCAAAGCAAGCTAAGATAGATCAGATTGAGCTCAAGAAGCAAGATGGACTATTTACCAAGGAGAAACAAAACACGAAAGAGGACTCTATGCTATCTTAGAGTACCTTTCACATTCAATATGAAATAATGAAATGGTATATATATATATATATAGTGGTTGATCAAGCCACATGAAATGATATAGAAACACGTTCATCTCATTAAAGAATAATGTTATAGGAACAACGAGGTTTGGAGATAACACAATTGCCAATATAGTTGGAAAAGATGTCTTGAGTTTGGACAATGGAAAGACCAAGACACAAAATGTGTTATATTTGGATGGTATAAAACATAACCTAATTAATGTGATTCAAATGTGTAATCAAGGACACACACTAACCTTTCATGATAGAGGGTGTGAGATAAGGAGATCCACATTAGGAAGGCTAATTAATAATACCAAGAGTACTTAGAAAAACCTATATGTATTGAATGAGATAAAGAAGGATATATGTTTAATTATCAATATAGATGAAATTTATCTATGGAAAAAAATTCTAGGTCACCTAAACTTTGACAATCTAGTGTGGATTAATATTAATAAGTATGTGAATAACATTCTTAACATCATCAAACCTATAAACATACTTTGCAAGGCATGTCAACATGGTTAGCAGACTAAAAGAATGTTCAGGTCCAAGGAGTACTCTACTACAAGACCCTTGGACTTAATCTAGACTAATATCAAGGAGGTATCTACTTCATGTTAGTCATTGATGACTACACAAGAATGACTTGGGTTGTATTCTTGAAAGAGAAATTAGAAGCTATTGATAAGTTTAAGGCATTCAAAGATCTTATTGAAATTGAGAAGAATGGAAAGATCAAGTGCCTAAGATCTGATAGAGGTGGAGATTTTTGGTCTAATGAGTTTGATGACTTTTATGAGGTTCATGGAATAAGGAGATAATTCTTAGTAGCTAGGATGCCTCAACAGAATGGGGTAGTGGAAAGGAAGAATAGGATAGTTCAAGAGATGGATAAAACTATGTTGAATGAGTCTATATTATATAAGGGATATTGGAGAGAGGAAGTAAGTATATTTTTATCCATTTTTAATAGAGGAAAAATAATGACTAATGTCAACAAGACTCCTTATGAACTATGGAAGGGAAGATCTACAAATGTAAAACACTTTAGAGTGTTTGGGAGCAAATGTTTCATCACAAGAGATGATAAAACCCTGGGTAAGTTTGATTTTAGTTATGATGAATTAATGTTATTAGGATACTCATCAATGATCTCAACCTATAGATGTTATAACAAGAGACTACAAAAGATAGTGGAAAGCACCAATGTGAGGATTGATGAGACAAGGAAATCTCACTCATAGTCAAATAAGACTTTAGAGAATGTGGACTTCAAGAATGAACATGATAATATAGATGCTGATTAGGAATAAGAATAAATTAAAGAGATACAATAGTCAAAAGGACCCTCAAAATAGATTCAAAGACACCACCTTGAATCTCAAATCATTGGCAACAAGAATGCAGGTATGCAAACTAGGAAAAGATTGGTAAATAATATAAATCAAGAGAATGATCTATTATCCAAGATTGAAACTAAGAATCTTATAAATAAAATAAAATAATTTTTTTGGGTAGGCCCTATTATTAATTTGACTTGTCAAGGTCAAATTATTACCCCTATCATAATAAACTTTCCTAAAACTAGTCACTAGCCCTTGTAGCTGGTCAAACTAGTCATTTGTGGCCTAAAAAGTACTAATTTTGGTTTTAAAATGTCAAATTGGATTTTAAATAGGTAATTATAATTTTAAAATAGGTTTTAATATGTTCAAAAACATGAAAATATCCTACCTCCTAAGTTTCAAGTCATAAAAAGGTGTTTTCATATGCTAAATAGCCCTAAAAAGGTGTTTTTATATGCTAAATAGCCCAAAAAAGGCCCCAAAATAACCCACACCTGCCAATTTCCATGTTTAAAATATAAAAAAAGGATGTAAAAGTGTATTTTTCAGGTTATACCACCTAATTATTATCATATATTTCATTTAAAGTAGTGGAATACTTTGGTAGTCTTTAAAAGGCCAAAAGAAGTTTATTTTCTTCACTTTTTCAAGCAAAAGTATAGATTTTGTATGGATTCCATATAATCTAAAGAAAGGGAGATCATATTCAGGACATATAATATGCTTAATCAGGAGTTTAATGGATATTCATGATCATATAGGCCCTAAACTAGCCTTATCTTGATATTTTGCTTGTTGGCACAAGGAGACCTATTTCTAGGTTTGGGAGTAGTACTGACTCTTAAAGAAGGGTACAAATCTCAAATTTGGGGTGAATAAGTATACTTAGAGGGATTACTTATAGTATAATTGGATTTTCAATTGGGATTTATAGAATCTTTAAATATTTAGTTAAATTTAGGTCAAATTATGTTGACTTGCAACCAAGAAGGTAACCAATTTTCTCCATTTTCTCCTCACTTGGACAGAGTTCAAGGAAAATCAACTTGTTCTAGAATATTGAGGACTTTTTATACCTTTCAATGGCCTCATTTATCTATTATTAATCCAATTCAAGGTCAAACAAGGGTCACAAATTTAGCCAGTCAAAGGAAGAGTAGTATGAGCTTGAAAGGCAAATTCTATAGTCCTTGAAGAAGGCAACCTCAAATTTTCAAGAAATTAGTGTTTGCAGGGTTTACATCAAGTTTTCATGGTTTCTAAGCATAATCCTCCAGGGTTATTTTTTATTCATGGAAAATAATTCCCATCTCTATGCTTTCATGTGTCTCAATGAAGCCTATTTAGCATAAATTAAGGAATTTTTACATCTTTTAAGGGTTTTTGAGAAAACTAGGGTTCATTTTCAGTCTCTAAAACCTCATCTAGTGGCTCCCAAATGGTGATGGTATGATTTACATACGTTTGTGATTTTAATATACTCTTTACCTTGATCTTCTCATGTTATTCCATGATCCTTTTCACCACCATCCCATCCACCCCACCTCACTATCCCACTCTACCCTTTTTCATTGAGTTTTCACTCTTTTCCATCTTCACTCTTGTGTTTTCATCATTTTACACTATCATTTCACCCATCCACCCACCTTTTTCCATAGTTTAATGGTTATAAAGAGCCAAGGGCTAGTACATCCACCATGAGTATGAAAAGTATGGACCATTCAAAGTCACTTATATTCCCCTATCCATACAAAGGTAAGTTATCTTAAAGTAAAACCAAGAAGTTATTTCATGAAGGTAAGGGAGCTCAAGGAAAAAATATTTCATTGGTGAGTGAAGGTTGCTAAGAATTAGGTTATGAGATTCAAAGGACACCAAGTAATCTTATTTTAGGTTTCCAAATGCAAAATAAACTTGTTTTATTCTATACATTCTACATACAGTCAATTTAAGGACAAGATTGAATCATATAAGCTTGTGCTTGACCCCATCTATTATTGGTCAGGGTGTTAGTCACCAAGGGTATAAAATAGGTACAATGAAAAATGGAATAACTAGTCTCAATGATGGTTTAAATATCCAAAATTAAACTATATCCCCAATATAGACCTATAACCATCTCTAAAGAGACCTTTAATACTCTTGAAACATCCTGCAGGCTTGTGTTATAACAGGTAGGGATAGGAATGAACTTTTGAAAGGCAAAGGAGTATTTGAGTTATCTAAGCATATAAGAGTAAATGTTTTTATTAGGGTAACTATAGGCCTAGGAAGATAAGTCAAGAGAACATCAAATATATCTAAACTCACCTACAATCAACTTTGGAAATTAGCCATATAATCAGGTAAGTCAATGTGTCAAGATTGGTATTTTAAGAGGTTTTGACCACCTCACAAGGTTGTGGAAATTATTAACTGATCATGGAAATATGGAATATAATCTTATGTTGTGTTCATCATGGGGAACCACAAAAATAAACCTATAATAGGTCTAATTGGAACCCTACAGTCATCATATTCAACCATTTTCTAAGTTTGAGGTGAGATAAGGGGCTTATAGACAGTTATTAAGGGGATATTTTAATGAGGTTGTTTACTAAAAACATCATAGGACATATTATATCTTCATATAAATTCAAGTTCAATTTATGGGTTATGGATCAAGTATATAGTCAAAGGGTAACCTACAGCCCTGTAGGTGTATTCATCTATAGTTGATGAATGTTTGAACTTCAAGGAGACCTAAAGGAGGTTTTAAAATATATAAAATTGATAATAATTGTTCCTAAGTATAAATACTTGCCTTTTGATTTTGAATATCAAGAGATGGGTTCCAATTCAAAATGCATTAACACCTGAAGCACAATCTTAGACCATTAGATGAATAAGTGAAAGACCAGATTCTATGCCAGAGGCAAGTAATAAAATGTTTTGGGCAGATGTGGATGAAGGTGGAATTATCAATTAAAAATTTAGTGTCATAAGGAAATTAATAATATGAATAAATGTGATAGTATAGTAGTTGTACGGATATGTGCAAATGTTGAAGCCTATAAATGTTTGTTGAAGCATCTTGATGGGCTTGAAAATAGGGGTAGAGGTTATTCTCAAGCTCTTGAAAGGACTATTGTACTAAATAAATAATATTTTTGACCTTGAATACATGTAAACATCATGAAATCACCTCCAAAACACTAAAACTCAATCAAAAAATGTAGATAGTCTATGCATGGAGGTCAAATTTGAAGGAAATTAAGGATTCTTAGAGCTACAAGTGGTTTCAAGACTATAAATTGTTTTAAAAAAGGTAATAATGAGTTGTATAATCATATTATAATGTTTAATGGGAATTTTATGAGTGGATATACTCTCTATTTTGTCACAATCATTAGCATGTCTTTTAGAGGTCACCATTGGAGCAAGCATCATTCTAGAGTTACACAAAGGTTTATAAGCCTAAGTGAAAGTTTAAAAATCATGGGATTATGTTTTTACATCCTAATATGATAGTTAAATACTGTAAAAACTCCAAATTTTATGTAAACCATGCTCATTCAAGCTTTTGCAAGCAAACATGCATATAGGCCAAGGAAGGATTTTTTGACTTTTCAAGAAAAATAGGTTGTTAGAGTGTTTTTATAGAATGGTAAAGAAATAATGATTATTTTTTAAGTATTTTTTAATTATTGGAAGATTCATTTTCATCTTGGTGAACTTTTTCACTTTTTACAGTTCTAGACACCCTTCCAAGCCTCCTGTTTAGATGTTCATATCTTTCACCACATGAGGATTTTGTCCAAAATATATTATTATTTTATGAAAAACACTATTAAATTAGTATTAAGTAAAAATTTAGATCATTTTATGGTATTTTATTTATGAACAATCATTAAGAGCGTAGGTAACCTAGAATGTAAGCAAAACCCTACATGCAAATTTCCTCCATGTGGTAACTTTGCATATATTTTCATGGAAACCCAATATTTTTATGGATGTTATAGGTGTCATTCTGATACAAATAAATGTAAATATTTTTGGATTTTTAGGTTTTTAATTCATGAATCATCATTTTTAAGATTCAGCTTTAAAACCGTCCTAAACCCTCAAAAAACTAGTTTTGCAAAAGGTTGATTTTATTTCCATAAAATCACTATGGACAAACATGAAAAAATTTAAAACATAAATTAAACTTATAAATTATTCCATAAATTTAAAGTTTACATATGGATCTATATAGATCAAATAAAAAATCATGCTTTTGTGTAAATAAGCATCTAAAATGAAATACATAACAGTTAAATAGGATCCAATCAATGGAGCTTGAATCTTGAGACTTTTCTTCATTTTAAAATATTTAATTAGTCAAAAATATTCTTATAAGTGTCCTTAAAATCTTGATCAAAATGGCTAGTATCTAAGAAAATGGAGCAAAATAGGCCTAGTTAACCTTGTTGATTGAATAATGAGTGTTTTGTCATCAAAATCACATATCTTACGATGAGAAAAGTTTTTCCAAGTCTGATACATTGTTTTTTCAAGTTTCATGGTGTCTTGTTTTAGCTTTTGTGGAGTTCAAGTGCTCAGATTGGCTTTTGGACCTATTTAGTCGATGGTCAAGTTTGAGGTTGCCATTCGATGGTCATCTAAGGATATGACATGAAGATTCCACACTACATATCTGATCTTATATTTGATTTTCATGCATAATTTTCATACTTCAAGTTCATTTTCATGTAAGGCAAGGCTAATTAGAGTTTATTAGTCTTGCACTTCAATTGACTAATTGACAAGTCATGAATCTATCCTTGGTTGTCATGTAATTAAAGGATTTCTAGAACTTTAAATCTTTGTTAAGGTGGAGTTAAAAAATTCAATTTGGCATAGAATCATGCATGGAATGATCTTGACTTGTCAAGATGGGTTGACCACTCTTTTTCCAATTCAAAAATGAAGAGCTTCATTCAAGACAAGAAAATAAAAGGATTTATTTCAAGGCCTTATTATCAATTCAAACTCAATTTGGAGTTGAGTTAGCATGGAGTTGATCTCCTCTTCTCTTTCATACACCAATCTCTTAGATTTTTCATGTTTTTTCTATATATGTTGGATTTTTTAGCCATTTTTAGAGGAATCCATCCCTATCTTGGTAATACCAGACTCTACCAAGATTGAGTTATGTAACCTTTTCAATTAAACTAAATGACTATTTTAAGATTCCATTATGCTAGTATAGTGTATTTATGTTAGTTGATTTACATGTGGTAGAGATTTATCTCTTGTCAAGTCTTGATTCTTACCTTGTTACTAGTTTATCAGATTATGTAGGTCATGTTTAGTATTTAATGTCTTTTAGCTGAGCTTATAGGGGATATAAGTAGACGGTTAATGCCTTGAATTAGGTCAATTACATCATTTCCCTTAGGCTTTGATCACTAGATAAAACCTTTTCCTAAAATATTGATGCATAGGATATATTTGGAGTTGTAAATTCAATCTTTACTTATCTAATCAGTGTCTTAGGATCTCAAAGAGAGTGGATGAACCAAAAATATATGTGTACCACCAATAGTAAAGTAGGATTTGCCTTTAACTTTTTTTCTTCCCCTTTTCATCCCAATAATCAATAGTTTAGTAAGCAGTGCAATGCGATATATCAGAGGAGCTAGCCTCACCAAAATCTAGAGGTCTGGTCTAAGTTCAGGCATCCCACAACTTAGATCATTCCACTGTTAGTCTAGGTGTGAAAGTTTTAGAGCTAAATCTACCAAACCTTCAAGTAGTGTGATATTTGGATAGCTAACAAGTCCTAAGAATGAGGATTTAGACCAAATATAGAAGAATGAGACTTGGGAATTAGTTTCTATACCTAAAGACAAGAATGCCATTAGCACAAAATGGGTGTTTAGAAATAAGTTGAATGACAGTGGAGAAGTCACTAAGAAGAAGGATATATTATTATGCAAGGGATATGCACAAGCTAAAGGGGTGGAATTTGAGGATACCTTTGCACCAATATAAAGATTGGAGGCCATTAGATTATTTATATCTTATACAATATTCAAAGGATTCAAAGTATACTAGATGGATGTCAAATTTGCCTTTTTAATTGAGAATTTTGAAGAAGTGTACATTAAGAAACCTGAAGGGTTCTCATGATCAGACGAGAAAGAATATGATTACATATGAAATAAGGCTCTATATGGTATAAAAAAAATCTTAGAGCTTGGTATGCTATATTAGACAAGTATCTATTGGATCAAATATTTAAAAGTGGAGTTGTAGACAATAATCTATACATCAAGATAGAAGATGACCATCAACTGATAGTAGTTGTCTATGTGGATGACATCATATTTTGTGGAAACAATGAGAAAATGACGAAATCATTTTTATAAATTTTGAAGAAAGAGTTTAAGATGTCAATGCTAGGGGAACTATCATTATTTCTTATGTTACAAATTGATCAATCTAAAAAAGGTATATTCATTTCACATGCCAAGTACATAAGAGACATGGTAAAGAAGTTTGAGATGGAATATTTCAAGGTAGTTAGTATACCCATGATCATATGATGTAAGTTGAGAAAGGAATATTATTCTTCAAATGTCAATCAGATGTCATATAGGTTAATTATTGGAAGTTTAGTGTACATCAGTGCCTCTAAACCTGACATCATGAAAGCAATAGGTCTTTTGGGAAGGTTTCAAGCAGATCCAAACGAGAATCATCTACGAGTAGTCAAAAGGATACTCAGGCATCAAGGGGACTATAAAATAAGGATTTTGGAATCTAAAAAATAAGGAATTCAATTTGATAGACTACATAGATGTAGATTAGGTAGGAAGTATAAATGATAGAAAGAGTATAACTAGAGGAGCATTCTTCCTAGGTGGGTGCCTAGTCTCATGGATAAGTAAGATATAACCATAATTATCTTTGTCTACTTGTGAGGCTGAGTACATTACAATATCCTCATGTTGTACTCAAGTCATATAGATAATATAGACCCTAAAATACTACAAGGTGGAGTATGATGGTCCTAGCTCTATCTACTATGAAAATATAAGTGCTATAAGTGTCTAAAATAACCCTATCATGCACTCAAGGACAAAACACATTCCCATTAGGTATCATTTTATAAGAGAGTAGGTAAGTGAACAAAATGTCAACATATACTCAAGATTAAATTTCAAACATCTTGACCAAACCACTTTTAAAGGTAATATTTGAACACGTAAATCAAGAATTAGGTGTAATTACTGCCCCTAGAAATCATTGAAGAAGCCAAGTACTTAGGGGGAGATAATCATTATATTTATCTCCAAGAATACGTGAGTTTTTATAAGAAAGTATGCATGGAGATATGGGATCATGTTTTTTTTATGTCTCATAAGCTCATAATTTGTGTGTTGAGTATTTTGGTTGTAAGGAGTATAATCCAAGGAATTATAAACATCACTTTGTCATTTATGTCAAAGGGGGAGAAAGAACAGAATGGGGAGA
The DNA here is from genome assembly GCA_037957365.1 of Torreya grandis. NCBI lineage: Eukaryota > Viridiplantae > Streptophyta > Pinopsida > Cupressales > Taxaceae > Torreya > Torreya grandis. The sequence goes on from JARHVA010004793.1 coordinate 1,170,784, forward strand.
TAAGGTGATTAGTTTTTTAGTATGGGTTGCCATCAATGACAAAGGGGGATATTTTTTTATCATTGTTTCTATTTTTAAGGCTTGGCATTGATGTTGTCATTGATGTCAAAAGATGTTCATGAGGCCATTAAATAGTGTTCTTGTTTGATTTCATCCTTGAGAGTTGTCAAATTATTTGAGAAACTTATAGGTCATGTGAGAAAAGTTTATAATCATCAAATATTTTTTCAATATTAGTAGCCAAAGTTTTCAAGTGTTTGAACCTAGCCAGAGACTTGAGAAGTTTTATACATAGGATGCCTAATCTTGTGCATGAAGGAGCATGGTTGCCTAGTGATATGGATGCAAAAAGGAATAAGAGGATGTATAAGGTTGTTTGGTATTTCATATGAGGCATTGGATCACTCATGAGTTTCTCAAAGTAAGATTACAAGGGTAAGACTTATAGACCAAGCATGTAATTAGACTAGTTCTAGACCTTACTTGACCCAATGAGGTTTCATGAGGTATTTTCAAGGCATATGAAGAATTTATGGTAGTGGTTGAGAATTATAATAGGTTTCATGAAATGTATATAATTTTTTTATGGCTTTTATAGTGGCTATAAGGTCAGTTTCAAGGCCTAATGTGAATTGCAAGTCAAAGGCCTAGAGAGCAAAGAGAGAGATGGTTACCACATGGGGTATCAAGATCATTTTACAAGGAAAGTGTGAGTATGTGAGAATTTATATAGGTATTTAATGTTGTTTCAAGTATGTTAGATAATTTTTAGGTCAAAATTTGAAGATTAAGGCAAGAAAAGGTGTTTTGAAGTTTCCTATCTGCACAAAATCAAGGATTCTCAACCTAAAAAGAACCTTCAAGTACTCATTGGCATGTGTAAAATATTCATGTGAGCCTAATATATTAATTTTATATGTGAAAGGGTCATATATAAAAGTTAAAATAATTGGTTTTTGGAATAAGGGGATAAGCTTTATAAATAATCATTAACACCCAAAATAGTGTTAACCCTATTTAAAACCCTAACATTGACCTATGAGAAAGATAATAATAAAAATATACCATAATGGTTTGTAATGGATATTTAAGTGATTTTATGTTTTATTAATCTCTCTAAACCACCTCTGTGTTTTATTGGTTTGTCAAAGGAGTGAGTGGACCCTATAGGAAAGGCCTTGTTTCTCAAAAATTTGTTGTAGTAGTCAAAATTGACCAAGTCAAAGTTGATAAAATAATGGAGGTTTAAAATATATACTTGTATTTAATTTTCATGATGTTTTATAAACATGTTATATCATTCAATGGTTCTAAACTGGTCTTACAGGTTGACTAGTCACTAACAAGCCTAATGGTGCAGACAATGAGAAAACTAGGCAGAAGTAAGAAGTTGATTAGGGATGTGTTTTCATGGATTAGGGATGAATCCAAGTGAATTTAAAAGTTTTTAAATAATTTTAATACATATTCATGCTATATATATGTTTTTTAGGTTAGTGGATGTGATGAAAATGTTTCTCATAAGTTGACTTGTCTTGTTTAGATGAGATAATGAGGTACAAGACTATGTGATTGGTCTGCAAGACCAATATTACCATGTGACCATATTATATATATATATATATATATATATATATATATATATATATATGTATATATGTATATATATATGTATATATATATATGTATATATATATATATACATACATACATACAT
>JARHVA010004793.1:1175000-1212500 GCA_037957365.1 Torreya grandis
GACCCAACTATTATAGTAGATTGGCTCAATAGAGTTTGTAAAATTCCAACCTAGTGGGTGATGATAGTCCTTGAAAGTGTTTTGAAATTTGAAAATAATTTTATTTTTCAATTTATGTTCCCTTTTAATATAATATGCACCTTAGATATTTGTCATGCTAAAATTATGTATAAAAATGGTAACAATGTATATAATTTACCATAAATGATTATCAAAATCATATAACTATGAATTTGGCCAATTTAAAACTAAGTGTGGAGAGCATGTTTATGAAACATGCACCCATTATAATCTATGTTTGGGAACTGGTAAAGTGTATAAACCATGGTTATAAAACATTCCCCTACTATAATCTGAATTTGATAATTGGTGTGTGGATAACAAGTTTCCAAAACATGCCCCACTATAATATGGGTATCTTGAATATTGAATGAGTGTGTAGAAAATGTTTTTGAAACATGCCCCCACTATAATATGGGTATATTAAATATTGAATGAGTGTGGATAACATGTTTCCAAAGCATGCCCCCATTATAATATGGGTATGTTAAACTTTAAATAAGTGTTAAGAACATGTTTACAAAACATTCCCCCACTAATTCTAAAACTTTTATAAATGTGGAACATGTTTTCTAAATATGCCCCCACTACAATATAGATTTGTGAATCAATGTGGAAGTCATGCCTCTATTACATGACCCACTAATATTCTACCCTTGTTGAGGTTAGGTAATGTATAAATTGGTAGTTAACTTACCTCAAAAGGATAAGATAACCATGTAAACTTTGAATGTACCATGTAGAATATAGAGTGAATGTGTCTAGGTAGATATATCATTGAAGAAAAAATAATGTGATCACACCAAGTCCTAATATGTATGATGTAGATATGGAAACATATAGATATTAACATTACAAGCTCAATAGGAAATCACACACATAAAAGATCACTCCAAATCAAATAAAGAGATAAATGTCCAAAGGACTACAAATAAGGGTCTTGTTCAAATGTGGCTTAATTAAAGGGACATGACTTATTCAAATGCCCACAAAATCATGAATGACATATTCAAATGTGAAAGAGGTAAATAAAGGGCATGTGGGCTAAAAAAAATGGATCATATTAAAATTATCAAATAATTAAGATAATAGAAAGGCAAGACACTCAACTAAGTGCATAAATTAAATCATAGGAAACCATCATAAACATATCATACCAGTCCCTAGATATATGTGTTAACAAAAAAATTTAAGTACATAACATATCAAGTACAATGAAAAAGTTATGATCATGGATAAAAGGCATGTGTAGGTACATATATGAGCTCAAACATGATAATTCCAAGTGACCATATAATTTTATAAATTGGATGTATCTTGATTAAATAAGTGGATGCCCCTAACATCCTAGTGATGTGAGTGGAGGTAATATCCAAAATCTAAAAGTGCATAGATCATGTATACCTGTATCACACTCAAAATATGTATGAACATATGTGTCTATATAAAATACTAATATTTCATCTACCAAAATATAACCAATAATATGTATGTCGAGGAATTGCTAGAACATGTAAATTTAAACATTTTTTGGGATTTTTACATTTTTTTTATTTTTTTGGTATTTTTGGAATATGTAAGACCTTAAAACCATAATTTGTATCTTTAAGATTAATTTAATCATGGTTTGTTTTATAAAACATTTTTCAATTCATCCTATAGGGATCCAAGCACTTATTTGGCTATCTAAGTTAGTTCTAGACTTGTAAAAATAGGTATAAACATAGAATAATCCTTAAGCACTCAATATTTATCACTTGACTATGCTAGCATCATTTCACATAAGGTTCAATCCTTATGATCTCACCCAAAGTGTATCAAATAAAGACCTGCGGCCCACATTGGGCTAGTTGTGCCATGGTGCAACTCATTCTTCAAAGGACTTAGTCATTGCAACAATGGTGTTGGCAAGACCATTGGTATAAGCCATATTGGAAGGAGTATGACTATTTGTAGGTGTAAATACTATTTGGGGAGATACCTCTATTCATAATGGTGCAAGCTTATATCAGGTTAATTATATAGTCTTAAGGTCACAATCCTTTATTTATTCATACTTAGCATCATTCAGGCACTTGGAGGGTTTGATGGGATGCTTTAGAGAAAGGTTTCATTCTTAGGCTAGTGATTCTAGGCCCATATATCATTTATTGGCATGGGATATTTCCTAAAATTAGAGTATTCATTCATAATATTCTAACATCATTCTATACACAAAGACACCATTAATGGCTTAGACTTGAGATTTGCATAACAAAACATTCATGTATTAAAATTATATGATTACAAATATTTCATCCACTTTGCATTCAAAGAACATTAATCAAAGACATTACAAAATAAATCTCAATTAGGTCTAACTCCATTATTCATTAATCAAGATTCAAATATAGGGCATAGTCCAGAATACACAAAATAGAGTATGTGCATAATTAAAAATGCTTAAAATCCTAATGGCTCATGGGCAAACATGAGCATATAAGAATAGAGCCTAAAAGGCATCTGATCTAAACATAAGTTTTAACGGTAATTTCAATATGTAGAACCAATTTATGCAGAGCTTTACTACACCAATTTGCATCCCTTTGCTTACTAGTTCAAACTTGGCTTTATAACATGAAGGAGTATCTTCATGCCAAGGTGGAGGCTATACACTAGGTGTTGATCTAGAGCCTCATTTGATCATTACATCAACTCCACCTCCTTTCACCCTTTTTTATATTATCACCTTGTGCAACTTACTCAAGAAGATGCCCTTAAACATTGGGTGCCAAGTAACCACCTGTAAGCTGGCACTAAGTTTATAATGATTCCTCTAACTAGTATAATAGATGCCAAAATAGTAATAATTCCAAGTTTATGCCTCATGTCAAGATATATTTTAATTTTTCATAGATCCATACTTAGCCAAAAAGGGGCCCAACATTTTATGCCATACAAAATTGCTAGTCCACCCTCAGACTAGTCTTTTAATGCTCTTGGTGTGTATAAATATAACATGTTCTCCTTTATTTTAGTGTTAAAGTCCTCAAATCCCTTGATATCGATTTTGAGTTCCTCAATGACACTATCAATATTTATGGAGGCATCATTGAGTGTGATCACATCCATCATCTCTAATTCCTTCTAAAAGGACTCAAGTTTTACCATAGATTTTGTAACTCCTCCATCTAGGATTTTCCTTATTCACAAAACTTGGTTTACAAGGCACAAAAGAGTGCTTCCAAGATTTGTTCTTTTTCCTTAATTTTAGTGCTCAATGCATTGACCTTACCTATTATTTGGCTATACACTAATCTAATCATAATGTATACCTGCATGATCAAGTCATCCTTCTCCCCCTTTTCCTTTTTGAGGTACATGTCTATGACTGATGCATAGTTGGAGAAGTTATAGAAGATGGCATCAACTACATCCTTTCCCTCTTAAAGTTATGCAAAGAGATCTTCCACCTCTTTGAGCTTTGTAGCTAGATCATATTTTATCATGTTACATGGGTACTCCTCTTCTTTTGACACTAGCTCTATCTTCAACCTTAGGAGCATCTACTATACTAGTACTCATACCTTGTCAACATCTAAGAGGTTCAAATTATCCACATAATACAAAATAGATGGCTTGACTACCTCAATGCACTCTCATAGTTTTTATAACTTAAAATTCATGGCCTTTATTTTCACTTCTGCTCCCAACATGATCTTCTTCCATCTTAAACCCCTAACATCATTGATGATGTTCTTATGTGCTCCTTTGAAGGACATTTATATGAGTGTGTTTTCTGACCTAACTAGGTTCATTATGTGGGGGTTTATTTGAAGGGAATCATGCCCTTTTTTTAGTTTCCCTATGCCTAGTATGGATTTTCTTAGTACCTCAAAATGAGGCTCATCCATACAACTATTAAAATAAAATGATAGTTGTTGGTGTATCTTATTTATGGTAACTTTAGGGGGCATGTATTAATCTTTCTTATTCCACCCATTCTACTCCTTTTTCTCAATCTTGACTTGGTACCTTCTTCTTCAATGATGGCCAACTCCATCTATTCTTTTTCCTCTTCATCAACACTACCAATCTCTTTGATGCTTCCCTCTAAGGTTTTTTCTTGTTCTTTTAGGGTTTCTTCTTTGAAATTATCCCCTTTGCTTCTTCCTCCTCCTTGGTGTTAACATTTCCCTCCTATATTTATTGGGTTTTTTTTGCACTCTCCATTTTCTCTTCTAAGTCACTAGAATCATCTTCCTTAACTCCAAGTGCCCCTTCACTACATGGGCATGCCTGTGATGTAGATTATTTTCTTGTGATGGTGGGGGTGTTAAGTGCCTCTATTTCTATTTCCTCAATTAGTTATGCACTTGTGGTAATATTTTGCTCTTCCTTCTCTTTCTTATCCCTTTCCTCCTAGGCCTTATTTTTCTTGGCCTTCCTCTTTTTGGCTTGTTCTAAGGCCTTCCTTTCCTCCTAAACTTTATTGATCTTCTTTTAGGTCATGCCTTACTTTCTTATGGCATCCATTTTCTCTTCTAGTGAAAACACCTTCAATATTTCTACCTCAATCATCCCCAACTTCCTCCATTCTTCTCTCTTTTCTTCCTTAGTTTGGGGAAGATGTGTAGTTGGTTCTTTGGAAAATGTAAAAGATAGCTTATTTAATTCTCTAAGCATGGTAATAGTGCCACCTTTGAGGGCCACCTAAAATTTTATGATGCTAGGTTCTTCTTCTGATATTTCTTCCTAGGTAATATAAAAACTTTCCCCTACTTCTTCTTCCTCCTCCTTCATCTCTTCTAATGCCTTTTGAGCCTCCATTTCCTCATATACCTTTTGCACCTCAATCTCTAGCAAGGTAATCATGGGTATTTAAATGATCCCATTAGACTTATTTTTCTTCTCCTTTTTGTTGGGTGAATCAATCCCTAGCATGAAGGTCATGCACTTCTTCTTAGGGGTAGAGGTAAATGCTTCATTATCAGAGGAAATATTTAATATGATGTGTTATTATATATCATCAAGTGTTTCTCCCAAATTTTTTTGGGGAGATTTTCTCTATGCTACTGGCACCAATTTTATTACTTCACTGACCTAAAGGGGGAGGTAATCATCCTTCTTAGGGTGAAAACCCTTATTTTTTGACTTCATCTCATAATAAAACATGTGGATGTGCCCAAGGATGATTTCCTTTTAAAGGGGATAGATGTCAATGTGATCTGAGTAATCCTCCTCATCCTTGCTAGCTTTTAATCTTGGGCACATGTATTGGTACCATAACTTGCTCCATTCCAAATCCACAACCTTTATTGGGATTCTCATCTACTATGTGTTATGGATTCTATAAGTGAACTACATACAAGTATTTCATAACAATAGTGGTTACCATTATAAACATGCTCTCAGGGAACTCCTCAAGAATCCACCATTATATCCTAAATTATTTGATATATTAGGTACGACACCCCATCACCCAAGTCTTATAATTCTAGGAGAATGTGGGGGGGGGGGGGAAGTGAAGTTTTGGTAATTTAGCACTGGGGAATTGTTGTACACCAAGAATACCCAAAGGTTATCCTCATCACCATCAAGCATGTGGATCTCTTCTATCACAATTACAATCAACATCAACCCCCATCACAAGATCTCTTGCACTATGTGGTAATCAAGCGCATTATTCACCATTTATTCTATAATGAGTTTTTCTATATTAATTTTAGCCCCCTACACCATGTGATCGGATATGCATAGGTAAGCCTTGGTGATGTCTATCCACTAATTACTGGATAAAAGTTTTAAACTTAATAGGCATGCTACCAACCTTATGTTAGGGTCCTTGATATTTTTTATAGGGAATGTGAATCCTCCCTTGTAATATCAAATAAGTTTTGTCAACCTTTTAATATTAGCATCATTTGTCATCATTCAGTGGATGTCTACATTAGAGTAATAGAGCTTGGTGATTATATCAATGACTCTTGCTAAAAATCACATACACCTCCCTATGAATTAAAAATGGTCTATGTGGATGCATGAGAGGAGGAACTATATGAGTTCCTCAAGCTTCCCAAAACATGAAAACTCATAGAGCTAAGTTACATTAGTGGTCGTAATCTTGTCTCAAATGGAAAAATCAAATAGTAATGGACCTACTAGTATCTTAGCCTCCCATATCAACCACATAGTATTGTGTTAGATCTTATGTATTACTTGAGGTATGGTGGTTATATTATTTTAATTGGTTGTTATGTACAAAATATGTCTAGTTCTCTCTTATCACCACCTCTATGGAAAACTACATTTCCTAGTATAATATTTACAATTCTAATTCCTTCCACTAGTTGCACTTTTATCTTTGTCATGGCTACTTATTCTATCATTTTACCTACTTGGCATCCTTTTGTGCTTGTGGTTTATAACTCATCCTTTGATTTCCCATCCAAAACTAATTCATGTTGAAACATAATTTATTTAATTTTATGAACCCTCTAATATTTGTTGGTGCTTCTCACAATCATAAGTTATATGACTGTGACTTTATATCTTGATCTTTGCATGCTGTTAATGGCAGCCTTGATGTCACTCCAATTTTTTCTACCTGGTTCTTACATAATTTGTGCCCCACACTCTTTTACACTAATCTCAAAAAGAACATAATTCCTTTCTCTATTCAATCATTCCTTTCTACATTTGAGGGGTGTTCAGGGTTTCACTATAGTAGCATTTTCTTACTTTAGCTCTAGTTTTTTGATTCAATTCTGGTTCACTACTCTATATTTTTAGTTCAAATTAACTTGAGGTTTGTAACCTAAACTAGTCATCCCTTTATTACTTTATACCCCTAATTTATCTACCTTACTCATTATAGGTGTGTAATGGCATGGTAGTACCTATATTTTTTAAAATTATCTAAAACCCGTAAAATCCATGAAAATACACTACCATGTATGTATTAAATGTGGATCATTGTGTCTTGACCATCACCTAAATAAATTATCCTAATGGTATTTTTGGTGAAGTGATGTGTAGTTCAAATGATCACTTCTTGCCTTACTTTGGTTAGATGCCAGTTTGTCCTAATGATCTTTCTCCAACATTTTTTTCATTTGTTGTAACCTTCACCTTCCTTATGAAAACTTGGGTGCAACACCTTGCATGCATATAATTCAGCCTCCATGATTCCATTTTCTCTTCCTATTGCACTTTTACTTCAAGCATGCTTTCCTATCTTGGTTGATTTCTCTATACTTATGTCTCTTTCCTTGGCCTATCCTACCCCATACAAATCCCTTATGCTACTCTTATATAATTTCACTCTACTCATTTATTGTCTTGTGCATGATCATCCCGTCTACCTTATTTCTACCTTTTACACACTTTCATTCTATGCACTTCTATTCATCATATGGTTTTATATCTTTAAAGTCTAGAAACATCCTCACACCAAAAAACATACGTATTTGGCCTTAGGTTCATAGAAAACATCCTTACTTGACTCACCAAATTGGTATTATCATTAGAAATGCTAGAATAGTTCTCTTGTGATCCTAAAAGTACCTCACATCTTGAATCTTATACAATATGGTCTTATGTACCTATTTTTTGAATTTGGCAACTTCCCATGCCAATAACTTAGGTGTCTAGCCTTAAGTTCTTAGAAAGCATACATACTCAACTCACCCAACTGGAATTATGCATGAAAGTGCTAGAGTACTCTTCTTGTGGGCATGAAAGTACCCTGCATCTTTGATCTTGCACACAAGGATCTTGTGCACCTATTTTTTCAGTCTAGAAAACATCACATGCCCATAACTTAGGTGTATGGGCTTAGGCACTTAGAAACCATCCATGCTTGACTCACCTAACTAGAATTATGGATGGAAGTGCCATAGTATTTCATCAGTGGGCTTCAAATCATCACTTATTCACTCAAATATAATGAGATATAATAACTTAAATCATAAGGAACTATTTGGCTTATGCCAAAATTTATTCTATTTATCTTAACACAATTGAATCATGATTGTGAAATAAGTGTTTGATTGTGTAAGCACCATCTTATTGCCTATAAGGTTTTAGTTGGTTACCATTTAATTCCCTATGGAACATTTCTCTAGATAATATGTGCAACATATATGTGTCTATCTCTAATATATTATGGATTACATATGGGCCCATCCACCTTATCTAAACATTTCTCAAGTGCTTGAGGTACTTGGAGTCATATGGTAAGACGAATGCTCTTGTAGTTAGTACCTTGTACTTAATATTCTTATCATAACAAAGCTTTTGGAGTGCCTTATCTATCTGCTAGCTCCACTTTTCTTGGGCACACATCTCATCCAATAACTTAAAGTCCTCCAACCTCGTTCTCAATGATTCTTGGTCATCCAAATGACCAATATGTATAATGAATAATGATGGAACTATGAAATCTATTAGTAGAATTTCCTTAGTGCAAAATACCAGTTGGATTGGTATAGCCTTGTTTAGGTGCTTATACATTGTGTAGTATGCACATAGCATTGTGAACACTCAATCATCCCAATCTTTGAAACCAATATTGTATATTTTCATGAGGCACATCCTTAGTATCTTATTGAATAAATCAACTATAATATTATCTTATGGATGATAAAATGTTTTTTTATGGTGTGCCACCATGAATTTAGTCAATAAGATGTGTATTATTTCATTGATGAAGTATGTGTCTCTATTGCTAGTCAAATTGAGTGGGAACCCATATAAACTTATGAAATTATCCCAAATGAACCTTATGTATATGGTGGTTGTGTAGTCTTTTCTTGGAACTACCTTGACCCACTTGGTGAAATAATTAGTGGTTACAAAAATATATCTTGCATCTATGTGGCTTGATGTGGGAGTGATCGAGCTAACAAAATCAATGGCCCATTTCTCAAATGGTGCTTGGGAAAGAATAGGGATGAAGGGAATCTCATCCTAGTGGTTGGGATTACCTATATGCTTGCACATGCCATATGCCTTAGTGTAATCCTTTGCATCTTGAAATAGGGTTGGCCACCACAAGCCTAATTGTAGCACCTTACACACCATTACATCTCTAGCACAAAGGCCTCTTACTATCCCCTCATGCACCTATTTTAGGATGGATTTATTTTTGTGTTCTAAGACACATCATAACAACACTTCATTTCAATAAATTCTGTATATTTCCCTACCAATGATCTAAAAGGGGGTAGTGTAAACTTAAAATTGATTATTATATTTATTTGTCATAGTTTAGGGCATAAAACTAGATGTTTTCAAAGTGGCTATCTCCACAAATTCCTTGGGTACATGTTGGACCTTGTATAATTATGAATCTAACATGTAATACTCAATATGCACTATTACATCCTAAGAGTTGATATAGGACAAATGGTCTAGACCCGAGTTCTTTTTTTTGGTTTGATGGCAACTAAGAATTGGAATTATTGAAATAAAACTATCCATATATAAATGTGCACATGTAGAATAGGCTTATCCATGAGGTAATTAAGCACCTAGTGATTGGTAAAAAAAAAGATGAATGGGGTTTTCCACAAGTATTACCTAAATTTTTATAAGGCATAAACCATTTCTAGTGCCTCATGCTCTATGGTTGTATAATTTTTCCCCACCTTTGTTGATTTTATTCATATGAAGGAGATGGGATGATCCATATTAACATCACCTAGTTGAACTAGAATGGGTCCAATGGTGAAACTTGATGCATTGACATGGACATGAAATGGAGTTATCCTAATAAAAAATTATAAAATAGTTATGCTAGATAGTTTGAGTTTCAAAGTTTTAAAGTCATCTTCTTGTGTTGTGTACCAATAGAATGGGCCATCCTTATGGAAGAGCTCCTTTATCAATACCATAATCTTGGCATAACTATTTATGAATTTCTTATAGTATATAAAATGGCCAATAAAGGTGAAAACATATTTCTACATTGAAGGGGTTTGGAATTAAATAGTTATGGCTATCTTCATAGTGTTAATGAATAGACCATATTTATAGATGATGTGCTTGAGAAATATTATAAAAGGGGTCATGAAGATGTAATTCTTGAGGTTTAAGGATATATGTATCTACCTACACCTTTCAAACATTAGGTGTAGATTATCATAATTTTACCTTACAAGCCCATACATAGTCCAATATCTAGGTACACTTAGAGGAACTTATGGATAAAGTCCTTAAATGTAGTGTTCACCATTCTAGAGAAAATATATGGTGCATTCTTGAGTCCAAAGGGCATCATTTTATAAGTAAAATAGCTTATTTAGTCACAAAATTTGTTTTAGGCATGACGTCCTCTTCAATTTGGACTTTATGGTATCTTAATAACCCATTTGTGAAGGTGTAAATATCATAGCCTATGATACCATCCAAAACTTCATTAGTGAACAGAGTTAGGAAAGGGTCAGTGATGTAAGTGGAATTTAACATTCTATAATTGATGAAAATGTGAATGTCTTATCCTTATTGATGTTAATCACCATGGGGCTCACCCATTTGGATTCTTGCATAGGGTAGATGACTCTTATGGCTAATATTCTATCAATCTTCATTTTAACCTTGACATAGAGATTTGGGTTCATTTTATATGGGTACATATTTTCTAGTCTCATACCATCGACCAAATTTATACTCATTTTCCCAAGGTATGGGTAGGTATCCTTAATGTCTTGATAATTATAAGGGAATAAATCTTGGAACTCTTTCATGAGATCTATAATTTATGCCAGCTTTACCTCAAACTATTATGTGCCCAAAGTGGCAATCTTTGACTCTCCTTCTACACTAATGTCTACATTTATAGTCTTGAGTGGTGTATGGTAGGGATCATTCCTATATTGATGAAAATATTCAACTTTCCTACTCCCCTTAGGATTTTATATATGAATATGAGCTAGGTCTTCTTCATCAGAGGTGATATCATCAACTTGGTGCACAAGTTTCTTCTTACCTGTCCAAGTCCTCTAGTTGCACTCCTTCCAAATTTCATCATCCTCTTCACTCGAGTCACTATTGATCACCTTATCTTCAGATATAGTAGGATATCTAACCCTTTTTCCCCAAACATATCTCTGAGGTTCTCCTCTAGATTGCAATGTCCTCAAACACTACTCTATAAATTACTTACAATGGCTTGATCAATTCCAAGTTATAAAAAGAGAAGGAGAAGGTGTGAATAAAACTATCCTTTAGTACATCCTAATTTTATATCTCATGACACATTTGATTATCAATGTACCACACCCACACCCACATATTTAGGGTCTTGTAGAAGGCATGTACCCACAAGTTCCTTGGGGCATTCTCACCATAGATATTCCAAGTTTCTTCACACAAGTGAACATGAGTTATAAGGTCAGAGTCATTGGATTAAGTAGAGATGTTTAGGTCCTCAATATTATTCCCAAATATAGTGCATATTACTAATTTCACATCATGCCAAGTTGGCAACCTAGGCCTTTTCACTACCCACCAATGAGTGATAGTGCTCCTTAAAGTATACATTAGTGTGCCCATTCTATCTATCTCCTTTAGGATACATGATTCAAGGTTGTGGACATACTATTACATAGGATTACTCCCTTAATATTTTTTTACCATTGTAATATTTAATTTACTCAATCAAAACATCCTCTTTCCCTTATTTATAGCATAGGGGACCCATTTCTTAGAAGTGAAATCAATTTGGACCCAACCCATCCTAATTGGATTTTGCACCTTTGCTCACACTAGGAGACACATTGATCGTTAGTTTCATAATCTTCCTTGATCAATTAGTCACATGCAACATTGGTTATATCTAAAGCTAATTATCCATCTTCTCAAGTAAGCACTCTTTGATCACTAGGGTTGAGAGTTATATCATCTTGCACCATGATATTATAAATGTGGTTGATCTCATCCTTGATATAAAAAATATCTATCTATGGGGGTCCTTGGTCACTTTAAAGGGGGATCACTTTACTTTCATTGTCATTTTTAAATGTCATATAGTGCCTCTTAAATCACATATCTACATTATTAGCATAACACCATGGTCTTCCCATGAGTGCTAGATAATTGTCTTGCTCTACCAACTTAATCACCTTAAAATTGGCATAGAAGTCATTTTCCATGATATCTACAATGTTCATTTTCAATATCCTGATAGGTTGTGCTTAGGTATTGTTATCAATGAAAAGCATATGAGGGGAAGGACTCAAGGTTGGCCTACCCATCTTTTTTCATGCATTCTTGGTCAAAATATTGAAATTCATACCTATATCCCTAAGGAACTCACATACTAACCATCTATTATTGGTGGAATTAAAAATTATTTCTTGATCATACTCCATATTCTATGTATGTCTTACTTCTCATTCCTGCTCCATGTGTGGTGCAATAAATTCAAATGGTTTTTGCCCTACATGCTCTAGGACTAAATTTTTTAGCAGGGGTAACATCCCTTCTATTTTTAAGAGGCATAAGATCTCTATTATATCTTGTACCTTAGCCTCCTAGTTATCTTTCTTCTTGTAATAAGTGGTATCTTGTGCTTCTAGGTATCACACTAGTTGAATCTCCCCTTGAAGGTTTTAAATGTCACTCATTTCCTATTGTAAAACATCCTTCTAGCATGTAGGGTCAGGGTAAGGCAAAACCTTAGGTTTAGGTAGCATTATGTGCTTAATGTAAATCTATTCCCCATACTTTAGACATAACTTTGGTATTGGCACAATTGGTGACTAAGTGGTGAATCCACTATGAGAAGTGGCTTGCACTTTGATTAGCTCTATGTGGTTTAATTATGCCTGTGTAGTCTACTTCCCCATATTTACCTTGTGCCTAATCATTATTGCACCTTTATCTATGATAGGCTGAATTTGAGTCAATTTATTATATAAGTCAAGGTATTCCTTTACCCTATGTGGTCCTAGACAATACCTGCATGTTGGATGCATAGGGTAGTCATGCTAATAGTGCTTGGTCAAGCTACACTTATAACATGATTATGGTGGGAATATTCCTCCATTTCATCTTACTCCTCACCCTATAGTGACCCTTTACATCCCATAGCCATCATTTTGTTGGCTATATTCTTCATTTCCTTGGTTTACCTACCTTGCTATTGTAGTTTCCTATCATACACCTCTTTCTATGTTTTATACATCTCATCTATTACTTGATAGTCAGTTGTGGTATGAGTGTAGGCATCACACAACTTGTAATAAAGGGTTGTGTTAACCTAATTGGAATGTTATAACAAAGGTAAATTTCAAACATCATGTCTCTCATGACAAACACTAGATCTTAGAAGCAATGTGTGCACATTCCTTTGAGGGAAATTATTCCTATTCTAGCCTTTTGTCTCATAGTTGGTATACCATAACCTGATTTGAGTGTCATAAACCTAATTAGAAATAAGATTATATATTTTGGAGTCCATAAACATAATCTATGCCTTTATGAATAAGTTGATCCTAGTGTCTGCACTTCTACCTACCTTGACTCTAAGCATAACTTTAAATGCTTCATGAGGGTCTACGAATGTGTTGATGGAAAACACTCTTATAAAGGGTACTAACAATCCTGTGATGAACCATTACACATTATAGGAGTGTTGAATGTCATAAGGAATCTTGGAAAGTAGTGTTTTTTACCTAGTATCATATAGGCACATGTTTTTTGAGAGCCCTTGTTTAATCTCCTTAAGCACAGTGTTGTTTTGTTGTTCAAACTCATATATTAAATTATTTTAGGAATGCTTCCTTTAGGGTGTCATAATATACCATCTCCTAGATAGGATCAAATTTATTAACTAGGTATGGGTGTAATAAAGAAACATTATCATGAACTATGTTACCTTGTGTTCTGACTAGGTTATACCTCGAGCACATCATTATAGTTCACATTTTAGAATGTACTCTATGGCATTTTCCATGCCACAATATTTTGGTAGGTGTATGTCCATATCATAATATGTTTTCTATGGGGGTGAATTGACATTTGAGGTATTTTCCCCCTAGTACTTATCTTAGTGGTGGTCTTTCTACACCTCTAGTCAGTAGGTTAGGTTTTAGCCTCATTGTTATTCTGGGTGTTGTTGAAGTCAACAGTGTGGTGCTACTCACTTATGGTGTTGAACCACTTCTTATGGGCTATTTACCTATATTCACAATTAACATTGGATAAATTATAATGCTTGCACTCATTTTGTATGTTGTCAAGCTAGTGCCCAAAGGTCTAGTGTATCCTCACTTAATTATTCATAAGGAAAAACTTGTTTAATCATAAATTTATACTCCAAGTTTGTAAAATAGTCAAATTAAAAATTGATAACAAGGTCAATTAACACTCTTCTTTCTTACTATGGGAAATCTAGTGCATGAGATTGTGTTATAGGTTTAAAGGGGGTAGGCACTTCTGATGCATCTTTAGTTACTAGATCTCATAAGAACCCAATGCATTCTACACCCATCAACCATTGAGCTCGATGGCTTTAATGTTTCTCTCTTCCTGGCACTACTATGATTTAATAGATCCTTCCTTATACCCTTCCCACTCACTATAAGTTCTCTTGACACTTCCAAGTTCCAAATATTCTATCATCCTATACCTCCTCTTATTATAATTCTATCTCTTAAGTTCTCAAGTGTTAATCTACTCATTCCATTCTATTATGATTCACCTATGCATCCCCTTCTCCCACTCTACATTGTCCATATGTAAAAGTAATTTATCCTTCCATTGACAAGGTTTAAATCTATAATCCATCATCAATTTATTGATTTCTATGCTAAACTATTTCACAAATGTACCTCTTAGTTCATAAAAGAGCTGATGATCTACTTCCTTAGGGTAGTAATATGTCAACACATCAAACTCAAGCATGTAACTATTTAGTGCTCTTTAACACCATTTGTTTATAGCTTTAGTCTAAGTGCCATCTAGAGTCTGAAGATTCTCTAAGTGATCCTTTGTCCATTCAATGCACTATCTATATCTTCATCTTCTATGGGTCATATAGGTAGCTAATCATTGGTACACATGCTCAAGTTGTTCTTAAAATAAGACCTCATACAGAGCATCATACAAATTATTCTAGACCCACTTCCTTGGCTTCTATCCTCTATAGGTTGGATGCTTTAGTGTAAAGCTATATTCCACCTATTCTAGCTAAGTCATATATTCTCAAGGGGCAATCAGTGCATTATTATTTTGCACTATTGCAATACAAAATTTCAACATGGGTCTTAGAAATGGAACCAAAATGTTTTAAAAAAAATTAATCAATTCATAATATATGGATCTAAGTGCTTATCTAGCTATCCATGTCAGTTCTAGACTTGTTAAAACAAGGCACAAATATAGAATAATCCTAAAGCACTAAATATTTGTCACTTTATTACATCAACATCAATTCACATAAGGCACAAACCTTGTGTACTCACTTGAATCATAACAGAGAAAGAAATAGGGCCTATGTTGGGCTAGCTATGCCATAGCACAACTCATTCTTTAAGGAACTTGGTCATTGAAATAATGATGTTGGTAGGTTCATTGGCATAAGCCATCCTAGAAGGAGTCTAACTATCTAAAGGCATAAAGCCTATTTGCAGATCTTCTTATAGTAAAAGGGTAAAATCCTATATCAGATTGGTTTTATAGTCTTAAGGTTGTTATCCTTTGTTTATTCATACTTATCATCATTCAGGTACTTGGAAGGTTTGATGGGATGCTTTAGATAAAAGCTGGATGCTTAGGGTAGTGCTTCTAGGCCTATATCTCATTACTTGGCATGGGATCTTTCCTACAGTTAGAGTATTATCTCATAATATTCTAGCATCATCCTATACATAGAGATGCCATTAATAGATCAAACCCAAGCTTTATGTAATAAAACATTCATGTATTAAAATTATATGATTATAACTATTGCATCCACTCTACATTTAAAGAACACTAATCAAAGACATAACCAAATAAATCTCAATTAGGTCTAATTCCATTATTCATTAATCAAGATTAAAATATAGATCATAGTCTAAAATACACAAAATAGAATATGTACATAATTGAAAATGCTTAAAAGCCTAGTGACTCATAGGTGAGCATGACCATGTATAAATAGAGATTGAAAGGAATCTTATATAAACATAAGTTATAATGGAGATTTCAACATGTGGAACCAATTTATTTAGATTTTAACTAAACCAATTCATGTCCCCTTGCTTACTGGTTTGAACTTAGATTTATATCACTAAGGATCATCTTCGTGCCAGGGTGGAGGGTGCATGTTGGATGCTGAGCTGGAGCCTTTCTTGATCATTTTACCGACTCCATCACCTTACAACCTTTACATTATGATTACCATGTTAACCTCACTCAAAAATATTCCCTTAAAAATTAGGTTCCAAGTAACCTCTCAATAACTAGCACTATGTCTATGATGATTCCTCCAGATGGTGTAAAAGATGCTAAAATAACAATCATGCCAAGTGATTACCTCATTCCAAGATATCTATGAAATTGGATTAAATCCATACTTATCTAAATATGGAACCAACTATTTGATATTTTTCAATGATGTCATGGAGGTGTCTAGGTGAGTGGGTGAAGTTTCTTGATAGT
Organism: Torreya grandis; assembly: GCA_037957365.1. Taxonomy (NCBI): domain Eukaryota; kingdom Viridiplantae; phylum Streptophyta; class Pinopsida; order Cupressales; family Taxaceae; genus Torreya; species Torreya grandis. Next base: position 1,191,690 of record JARHVA010004793.1, read on the forward strand.
TTGTGTTAATGACAAAGTGTGTAGTGTGATTGTCATAGTATGCTTGAAGTAGGCTTGGTTGATATTCATAGTTTGATTGATTATGGATTATTAAGTATGGGTATAAAATATTTATAATGTTTGAGGGGTCATAATAGAGGTTAAGGATGATTGTATATCTTGTGGAAGTGCATGTTATTCCTCTAGTTATTTATTATGTTCATCTAGGCATAGTTGGTTATGTGGTAGAAAAATCTGAGTAAGCATATTTATGACATTATACTTTACATGTGTGAAGGTTTCAAGAGCATCCTGATATATGGATGAATTAAAAAATGTGTGAAGATCATATTATTCATATTTTAGGTCATGAGGTTGAGCATAAAAAAATATATGCATTGAAAAGTTGGCCTTTGAGACAATATTTCACTAAATTCTCATACTTAGACATATTTTTGATTTATGATATTGAAGTTCTAATGGTGAGAATTTAATAACATAAAAGATTTATGATGAAAAACTAATATGAAAAAATAAAGATATAATGGAAATATTTATTCTTTTCATAAATATAATGGTGAGAATTCAATCTATTAGATGGATTTAATGATAAGCATGTGATCGTGTAGTAGAGATCAACATTACATATTAAGTCATTAAGTCAACAAGGTATGCAAGACTGCCAAGTGGAGTTAAAGTGGGGACTGATATCAATGTGAACAAAAAGAATGAAAGAGTTCCAAGTGGATTAATATTTGAATATTCAAATATTCAATAAACTCAAAATTCACGTGAGGGTGCCAAGTGGCGTAAGAGTGAGGACTAACTACAAGGTGTGTGGAGGGCACGTGAGAGTGCCAAGTGATATGATCTCAGGAGTTTTGATAAAATATCAATGATTACCACTGACATATAAATATAGGACACTTTTTAGGAATATATATGGTGAATTTTTGATCAAATATGCAAGGACATGAGATGATGATAAAGTGTTTGATGTTTAACATTGACCATTGGCATTTGAAATTAACAAAGGGAAAAACTAGTCTATAATATTTTTCTTATATTTTTTGTTTTAGGATGAATTTGAAGGTGATGTAAAAATAAAATTTGAATATGAATCCAAATTACATCCATATAATCTAGTTATAAGGTTTGAATCTTTATATAGTTAGAGATATTGAGCTCTAAAGTTGACTATGTGTTTGACCTTATTCTCTAAGTGACCTAAGAAGAATATTTGAGTTTTTATTGATGGTAATTGGCTGTTTTAAGGTTAATTGGCTATTAGAGAGTGTTTTATACTCCATGAGGATGATATATGATAATTTTATATTTTTTACGAATCCATATTCATCATGAATAAATGCTTATAAGTTAATTAATTATTTGTTCATGGTGTTCTTGTGTACAAGGCTAATGTTTAAGTAGATTGAGCATATGTAAAGATGAGTAGAGATGATTATAATCATTTCAAGATGTATAATAGTTCGTGTGGAGTTTACCTATGCATTTTTAAGTGGTATTATGTTTTTTATTTGCTTGTTGAAGTTCTAAAAGGAGTGAATAGGTCTCTAAGAGACTTATAAGAGCTACTAAGGCCTAATTGAAAGGTGTAACCACTTAAGGGTGACCCATGGATTCTATGGCCAACCTATAAAGATTATATTGAGCTATTTATTTATGTGATAAAATAATTAATGGTTAAGTCATGTCTAATGGCTGACTAATAAGTTGATTTTCATGAAGGCTCTATAAATATTGAAATCAAAGATGATTTCTAGGCTGGTGTGTGTTATGGGAGAAAAGGAAAGAAGAGAGATTGAAGGGTGAAGAAGAGGAAACAATAATATTCCATCATAAAGTGTATAATACATAAAATTAAATGTGGATATTAGATTAGAGGTTGTTGAGTTGGTACTTGGTTGCCTAGGGGGTTGTAGCCTCTTTACTAGTTAGAGATAGCTAAAGGTCAAGTGGGTGCTTGACGAAATTGAGGGGTGGGTAGTACTTGATCGGTTGGTGTTAGTATAAATGTTTAATATTTTATTTATAAGACTTTAGTCTATTTTTTAGGATTTATTTAGTTGTATTACCCAAAATGGTTTCCCACATAGATCTCATGTTATATGTGTGATCTTGATTATATTTCAAGTTCATTGCTATAAATGATGTGTATGCTTCATGAATGCTAGTAATGTTTGGTTAAGATTTTAAATGATTCCAAGGATTAGATTTAAATTTTTTTATTGTCTTGAACCAATGATTCACCCCCTATCAGTGATTATACTTTTAATAATTGGTATCAGAGTTAGTATTTTGGTAAAGGCACTATAATATGGGAAGCTATCAAATGCAAGGAGGTTTTTCCACTAAGAAAGAACTAAATTACAATGGATCAAATTATTATATTTGGAGTGTGTTTATAAGGACCTACATAATTTCTCTAGGGTTTGACACTTGGAAATCTATTGTGGATGGTTATTCTACACCTACTATTCTTCCATCTAATGCTATAGAAAAGAAGTTATTTGAGAACAATTCTAAGGAAATGAATGCTATCACTTATGGTCTTTTAGATACTAAATAGATCAAGCTAATCCATTGAATATATTTCAAGGAAATGTGGGATAAATTGAAGACTATTTATGAAGGATATTCAAAGGTTAAGTTGGTAAAATTTTAGACTCACTGAAGATAATTTGAGAGTCTCAAGATGAAGGCAGAAAATTCTATGGCATCCTTTTTATATAGAGTTGATGAGATTGTGAATATAATCAAAGGTTTTGGAGAGAATATTGAAGAATATACTATATTTTAAAAGCTATTAAGTTATCTCTCTCTCTCAATTTTTATTCTAAATTATTTACTATAGAAGAAAGGCATGATCTTACTTAGTTAAAGATGGATGAATTACATGACATCCTTAATTCCTAAGAGATTAATGTAAATGATGATATACCATAAAAGAAGGAAGAAAAGTTAAAGATATAAATGAAGCCAAAAAGGATGTTTCAAGGTAATAATCTTAAGGAGGATGACATATCTAATATTCACAAGGATGAGTTAATTAATTTGTTTACATGGAAATTGAATATAGGTTCAGGAAAGTATAAGGGTAAACTACCCTTCAAATGCTTCAATTGTGAAGAGGTAGGACATTTTGATGGTAAGTTACCTCATAATCATGAAAATAATGATGACGAAGATCATAGTGAAGGCTAAGATGAAGACACATACAAGAAGAAAGGATTCATAAAGTATGACAACAACAAGAAGTCCTTCAAGAACAAGAAGAGTCTCTACACCAATAGAATTTGTAGCTCATTAGATGAGAGTGAAGATAGTGATTTAGAGTATGATCATGATTATTTTTGGATTGTTGAATATGAATCCCTCTTCATGGTTGATGAAGGAAGTTGCTCATATAAAAAATATTCTACTGGGAGTGATTTAGATGATGATAAAGATAAAGTGGACTATGAAATTAAATAGATGAATGCTCCTAAAGAACTAAAGATTGAGAAAAATATTAACAAGAAGATGAAGTCACAAATCAAGGATTATGAGGAGAAATGTAGTGGGTTTGACGTAATAATTAATGAAGACACCAAGGAGCATTGAAGGTATAATCAAGAATTTTAGTTATCAATTGGAAATCATGTCTACAATCCTAAAAGATAAAGAATATGAATGTTTAAGGTATGTAATTGAAAATGAGTCATTAAAAGCTAAGTTAGATAATACATGTATTAAGGTTAAGTCATTTTTAAGATTTGAATAGAGCTCAAATGATCTAAATAATATTTTGAGTGGTCAAAAGCATACAAGTGATAAAACTAGTCTTTGATAGAAAGAAGAACCAGAGAATGCAACTCAAGAAAAGATGAATACTAATGTGAATAAGGACAATCAAAATTTAAAGACAAAATAGATAAGACAACCAAATGTCATGAGGTATGATAAATTCAATAGTTATTATTACACTTGCAATCAATTTTATCATAGGGATAGACAATGTAGAAGAACTAGTAATAATGAGTGAAATCATCAATCAAGTAGCATGAGTAAAGTTGAGTGATTCAATTATTATGACATAGGACACATTGCAAGATTTTTTACAAATCATAAAAGGCAAATTTAGTTTCGTTAAATAAGAGTGTTTTTCTACAAATATGAAAATATTAGTCACATTTTTAGGTTCTTCAAGAAAAGGTTAGCAAGTCAAAATAAGGTTAATCAGGATCCTCGTGTGTAAGGAAGAAGGCAAGTTAACTATTGGAAACCAAATGTGGTAAGTGTGAGTCATGATGAGTCTACAAGTCCAAGTAATATATTTGTTATAGTGGAGAATGCTATAGAATTTAAAGAGTGATAATGGATATCATTGTTTGCTCATGTTGTGAATGAAGAGACCAAACTCAAAGAGAAAACCAAGGTACTAGTTGAGGCTAGTTATAAGGTAAGTACAAATCTAAGTAAACAACTTATTATTACTAAGTAGGTTTCATGAAAAGAACATTAGTCATTAGTGCCTAATGATGAGGTTCCTAACTACAAGGTGAATTATTTAATTAAAAATGTATGTCATGAATCTATTTTGTCCCCATGTGTTGTCAATTCAGTCTTAGAAGAGAAGGAAAATGTTGTGGTGGTTGAGTAAGTTATTTATCTTAAGCCTATGAAGAAAAAGAACAAGAACAATCAGTCCTAGATCTATAAATGGATTCTAGTGGTTACTAAGGAGATGTGGACCACTCTTGGTTTCACTTTGTTTTAGAGTATTTTGATGTAGAGGAGGTCTTTGTCTATGCTTTTTGAGAGACTCCTTTCAGTACAGAAGTAAGTGTTATTATGGTTATTCTTTAGAAGGCCAAAGCCATGGTATAGGAAATTAAGGTTACCAAAGGTGTGGAGGCTCAAATCTTAGTCCATAATTGTGTGATGGTTGTCTCTAGATGTGAAATAAGTTTTAGAGGTGGGTGTTGAGTAGAAGGAGGTATGTTGACCTTATTTGTTTTGAGATTCTAAGGTTTTGTCCTATACTAAAAAATTGGTTTGACTTATGAGTTGAGGTCTAAGGATTTTGAATAGGTTGAATGGGCCAAATGGGTTGTTAAAGAAATCTTTATAGATATTTGAAGTTTTTTGGTTTTTAAATTATTCATTTTTTTGTCAAGATGGATGCCTAATTGGCTAGTACATTTATGAAGTGTTTTGTAGAGGATGAGCTAGGTGATTAAAATTGGTGTGCTTGAGGGGTCATATTGGAGTGATATATATATGTAGTTTTAGGTTTTGAAGGCATGCCTACTAAAATTTTTGGGCTCTCTAATTTTTAGGTAGGGTTATAAGGAGTTTAGACAAGCCTAGTGGGAAGATTTTATGTTTTTTCTTAGTTTATATAAAAGATAAACGCATGAATTTTTCAAGGTGAGTTATCAAGTTTTTTTGGAGAATGTTTCCTATTTTATGATTGGAATTAAGTTCCATTTTTGGTCCTTGAGGTGGCTTGAGAGAAAAGGCTAGTAAACCTATGTGGTGGATCTTCATGGTGTGTGGAGATATGAAGATGCTCAAAAGGTGAAATAATTTATATATATTAGGGGGAGTCCCTATAATATGTTTCTTAGTGAGTTTCATTAGATTTTATTACTTTTTATGTATTCTTTCTTCATTAGTTGCAGTGCTTGGTTGAACAAGAGTGTTGGCTTGTAACAAGAGGAAGTTGTCAAGGTAAGAAGAGGTAGGCTCAAGGCAAGGGGGAGTTTGTATAATATTTATAAGTTGGATATATCCTATTGGTTATGTTTTTAGGTCCTCAAGATCATTTTTTCCCACTTTGTCATTGTGTTAAAGGGGGAAAAGGTTCCTATTGTGAGGTGCTTGAACAGAGAGAAGGAAGGTGAGCTATATGATGGGTGTTGACATAAATGAAAAAGGGGGAGATTGTTGGAGAGTTTTTAGTGATGCCATGGAGGTTTCTAGGTGAGTGGATGAAGTGACTTGATAGTCTAAGTGTCAATAATAAAGTGTGTAGTGTGATTTTCCTAGTTGGTTTATAATAGCCTTGGTTGATCTTTAGAGTTTAACTGATTAGGGATGATTTGGTATGGGTATAAAGTATTGAGCATGTGTGAAGGTTCATATAAAAGGTTAAATATGACTACATATATTTTTTAAGTCCATGTTATTCATCTGGTTCTTCATTATGTTCATCTAGGCATAGTTGGTTCTGTGGTAGAAAAATCTAAGTAGGCATATTGATGATGTTATATTTCACACATGTGAAGTTTCTAGTATCATCTTGATATATGGATGAAATCCCATATGTGATAAGATCATATGGTTCAATTTTAAGGTCATGAGGTTGAGTGTAGAAAAAGATATGTAGGTGAAAAGTTGGCCTTTCAGACAATAATTCACTAAGTTCCCATACTTAGCCATATTTATGTTTTGTGATATCAAAGATCTAATGGTGAGCATTCAATCACATAGAAAATCAACAACATGAAATTAATATGACTAGATAAAGATCTAATAGAGATAATTATACTTTTTAGACATCTAATAGTGATTGTTCAATCTATCAAATGGATCTAATGATGAATGTGTGATTGTGCAATAGAGATCAACAATGTGTATTAAGTCAATAAAGTATGAAGTTACATGGGAATACTAAGTGGAATTAAAATAGGGATTAACAATAATTTACTCATAAGTCATGTGATGTGAGAATGCCAAGTGTCTTGATCTCAAAAGATTCAAATAGTTGATATGCTTAAAAGTCACGTGAGGGTGCCAAGTGGCACAATAGTGGCGGCTAACTACAGGGTATGGAGAGGGAACATGAGAGTGCCAAGTGGCATGATCTCAATATTTTTGATCAAATATCAATGACCAAGATTAATAGATAAAGTTTAAAAACTTTAGAGGAAGACTGATGGTGTGTTTTGATCAAAGATGTTAGGACATGAGATGATTACAAAGTGTTTGGTGTTTAACACTGATCACATTTGAAATTAATAAAGGGAAAAACAAGTATATACTATTTTGAGTATATATTTTGTTATGGTATGAATTTGAAGGTGATGTAAAAATAAAACTTGAAGAGGACTCCAAGGATCATCTAAATAATATAGTTATAAGGCTTGAATGTTTATACACTAAAATATATTAAGCTTCAAAGATGATTATGTGCTTGACCTTATTCTATAAGTGACCTTAGAGGAATATTTGAGTTGTTCTTGATGGTATTTAGATATTTCAAGGTGAATTATCTATTTAAGAGTGTTTTGGACTCCATGAAGATGACCTATGAGAATTTTAGAGTTTTGACCAGTCCATATTAAGTATGAACAAATGCTTAAAAGTTGATTTTTTATTCATTCATGGTGTTCTTGTGTACGAGGCTAATGTTTGAGTAGATTGAGCATATATAAAGGTGAGTAGAGATGACTGTAAACATTTGAGTATGTCTAATTGGTCATGTGGAGTTGGGATATATATTTGGAATTAGTCTTGTGTTTCTAATTTGCTTGTTTAAGTGCTAAAAGGGGTCAATAGGTCTTTATGAGACCTATAAGAGATACTAAGGCCTAATTTTAGGGTATAACTACTTAAGGGTGACCAATGGATTCTATGGCTAACCTATGAGTATTTTATTGAGCCATGTTTTTATGTGATAGAAGTCTTAATGGTTAAGGCATGTCTAATGGCTGACTAAGAAGTTAATATTCATGAAGGATCTATAGATAGTGAAATCAAATATTATGATTTCTAGGATAGTGTGTGTTGTGGAGAGTGAAATAAAGAGGAGTGATTGAAGGGTGAAGAAGAGGAATAAATAAGAGTCCATCATTAGGTGTATAATACATTAGATCAGAGGTGGAGATCATAGCAGAGGTATCTGATTTGGTTTTTGGTTTCATAGGGGGTTGTAGTCCCCTTCATATTTAGATCTACCTAAAGGTCAAGTGAGTGATTAAATAAATTGAGGGGTGGGTGATCCTTGATCAATTGGTACTGGTTTAAATGTTGAATCTTTTCTTTATAGGACTGTAGTTCATCTTATAGGGTTTAGTGGGTTTTAATCCCCAAGAGGGTTTCCCACATAGATCTTGTGTTATTGTTATAAATGGTGTGTATGCTTCATGAATGTTAGTATTATTTGGTTAAGAGATTGAAAGAATTTTAAGGATTGGATTTGAAATTTTGGATTTTCTTGCATCACTGATTCACTCCCCTTCTTAGTGATTATACCTCTAACAATAACATGTTTGGATATGTATAAATGGTACATGGCATGTTCCTCCTCATGTTTTATATTTATAGTAAAAGAAAGATCTTGTTGATTTTTCTCAATTTTTTATTCCATTTGATATAAAAAAAGAGTGCCTAATGTAAATGCATATGGGTAGTTTTGTGGCATAAAAAAAACCCATGTTTGAATCAATTTATGAACACAAGAAATGTGTAATTTTATATATCCTAAGTCTTTCAAACTGATTTTTTTGTAAGTCTTTTCGATAAAAGGTAAACTATCTAAGACATCTTATATTGAAAGTAGTTTTTGTTTGTGTAGGATCAATATGTTTATGCCAAAAACAAACATCAACCATGAAGAAGTTAATTTTTAAATCCTATTATCATGGATTTTGTTTGATTTGTTTTAGTTTTAATTATTTTTTGTGCATTGTATGCCATTTTCACTTTTGGTTCCTTAGGAAAATCATTTAAATGATTATTATATATTTTCTATTTTTGGTGATCACTAAGTTGTGGACTTCATTTCATTGGAGTATCATCAAATATAATATTTTGGTCATCGATGAGGTTTTGAATCTTATGCTCAAAGTTAAAAAATATATTCTTAGAATAACTATGACCTTGGTGATAGTCATAATAAACATTCACATCATACCCTTTGGGTAGAGGTCTTCTCATATCAACCTCTATAAGATGATGGATAGATAGAGATATTTCTATGTAAATCATGGGATTAATGAATCATGGTCTCAAGTAAGCATGCTAATTTCATTATTAGTGCATTAGATAAGACAAGCCAATTAGTATTTTATAATAGTGTATCGATTGTTGTTGTGTGTTCCATTATAACCTAGACATCCATATCAAAATGCATAGTTGTAATAAAACTACCTCCATAATTATGTGGGTATGGTAAATCCTTCTTGTCATTAGTGACATTATGATTGGTCCACTTTATATATTTTAACACAAGGGGCACATGTGGTTACTCTACATTATTTTTTAGGGTTATATTATGTAATGTTCTCAACAAATAATTTTATACAATGGTGACTTATGTAACAAATCTAAGAGTGAAATTTTATTTATAACATCATTATATGTCTTTGACATTTTTTACATTTTATCATGTGGGTTTTCATTATTTTTAGGAGACATTTTTATTGATGGAATAAAGTCTTGATAAATGATATGCTTTGAAAACACATCCTTACAACTAGAGGTAATTATGTTTGCATTATGTGTTAGATCATACATAATATCTAAAAAAGTAGCCAATGTTGTATCACTTGGTACATGGGTATCATGAAATGATTCATATAGGATATGCTTATAGATATTTTATTGATTTATAAGATATAAGATTGAAATTTTAGGATACATGTTTCCCAATTTATCAATAAGGCCACCTCCCATGAGGTTAGGTTTAAAAGGTGCTTGATCTAGTATATTAAAATAGGAAGGCTAGAGAGAGATTAAGTGTTGTTTTCATGTTAAAAACTTTCCATTATATTGGTAACTTTTCCTATTTCATTAAATTATAGGTATGATTAATAAATTATATTTAAAAATCACATTTATAATAAAAAATTAGAGCCCAAAATGGGCTATAGATGCATCCATATTTTGCATGTTTTTTATAAAGTGAAATATATTTTATAACTTGTGAAATAATGTTCAATAAAAAATTAGAAATAAAGAATAAAAAAATCCTAGATAATTATCTAGGTTTTTGTTGATCAAAGGTTTGGTTCACCAAAATTTCAACCCTAAAATATAAATATGGGGAATCTAAGGTTAAAGGGGCATATATAGCCTAGGGAAAAAGGAGGGTAGACTCTTTAAAGAAGTAAAATTAATTTCAAAACTTACATAAACATATACTAAATTTAATATGTTGAGATGTTAAAGATATAAAGTACATCTATGATAGATATTACAATGATGATTAAAACAAAATACTTAGTTGGTTCTGATGTTGATATAGATCTAGATCTAGAAAAGGTAGAAAGTAGTCTAGATCTACATTTTGTATTAGTTACCTAATTATGATTATTTTACCTATGTATTTGTGGACACTTTGTATAAATCTAGGATTATTATGTCAATCCTACTATCTAACTTAGATGTAGGTGTCTAGTAGGGAATACCTACTAAAATTGTATGTGACCATATAGATACTTCTAGATTTGATGTCAACTTTGTCCTAGTGTATTTAGATATGGGTCATGGATTGTCCATACTTTGTAAATGATAAAAACCCAGTTCCTCATCTTCATATTATTTGTGGGAAAATGGGTTAGTGGGCACACATTTTTGAGTTAAACCAAAGACCCATCCATTAATACATGCTATCTACATAGCCAATACTCTTAATAGGGTCTTATACTTATACAACTCTCCCCTGTGTGTTAGATTATGTGTGAATCATGCAATGTGTGATAAGAAAATACAACATTAACCTAGATTTTAACTTGGAAAATATGGATCATAGAATGTTATTAATTACTTCAAACTTATAGATATTTTATCCGCATGAGTGATTTGAAAATATGATAAAATAAGGAAGCTTTACTCTCTTGAGTGCTTAACCGAATGATTATGGTAAGCTTGCTAGTTATTTTCAAGGTAATAAATTACTAGGTGAGGACTGAATGAGGATTAATATTATATTTATACTAATCTATTTGAATAATATTTTTCATTAAAAAACTTAAGTTGACCATAAGAAAACATTTAATTTGAAATCTGGATCTATTTAGGGCATTATATAGTTACATTTAGATAGGACATTTGTGTCTGACTGGGATGCAAATAGCCAAGTAGTTGGGACATAGGTGTAGGTATAAAACTTTTAGAGATATAGGATACATAATTTTATAATATTCTAGGCATGATAGAAGGTATGAGTCATTAGAATAACATTGGTTAGACTAAGAGCTAAGTAATGAGGCATAGAGAGATAATGTATGCAACCCTTTTGGTAGTAGGAAGGGTTTATAAGTTGAAGGTACATCTATGATATGTATTTTCCAAGTGTACAAAATGGAAGTACTATAGAATTCATAAATAGTGTCTATAGAAACTAGTGGCCATTAGGTTCAAAAAAATGTTCTTTACATTTAATGATTTCTTGGAGCCTAATGGCCACTAGGTTCACAAAAATCTTATATACATGTAGGTTTTCAATTATAATCATGAAACTAACTATTTAATGGTCAAAGCTATAGCATTTCCATATTTTATGAGTTGAAATTTCAAGGGTTTCTAGATAAAACTATGTTAGAGTTTTTCAATAAATGTTTTGGTTAACACTCCATGAACCATGAGTGTGGAACAAAACATCGATTGAAATTTTTTAACATGGTTTTATATATAAAAGCTTATTATTTAATGGTTTTTAGGAATCTAGGGGTTGCTAGGTTCACATCATAATTATTTACATGAAATTTTGGTTAGGAATCAAATAACCACTAGGCTAAGAAATCCTTATTTTCATATATGTTGATATCAACACATTGACCAATAGGTTCATAATGATATTTTTTACACGTAGGCTTTTCCAAACCTACCAACTACTAGGTTAAAAACATTCATCTTTATGTGTAATATGTTGGAAACCAAGAAGCATATATAAAACAATTATTTATGTTTAATAGTATTTATGAACCTAGTGAGCACTAAGTTAATAACATTCTTTACATATTTTATATTTTGGGTACGTAGTAGTCTTTAGGTTCAAAACATTCTTTTTTACATGTACTAGTCATTGGAAGCCAAAACGTTGTTAGGTTTAATATATGTTATTTTTTTATTAATCTTTGATAAATTGGCACATTTAAGGTTTGTAATGTGTAATTTTTATTGGGAATATAATGGCCACTAGTCTGACAACATTATTCTTTACATAGGTTATTAGAAACATATCATCCACTAGATTCACATGTAGTTTGTTAGAAAACTATTGATTGTTAGGTTCATAACATGATTATTTATATGTAGGTTGTTAAAAACATAGTGGCCACTAGGTTTATAAAATTATTTACATATAAAGGTGGTTCTATTATTCAAAATGTTATTTGATAAAAGAAGGTAGATACATAGCTCATTAATATGGTGATGCATTTTGTTATTAACATTGTACATGTTGGGAACCTATTCATCATAAGGGTCACATTATTCTTCCTTATGTAAAATGGTATTAGGTATCTAGGTTCATAAATTTATAATTTACAATTTATGATTATTTTTCAAATCTAAATTACATGTATTAAAAGGATGGTATTATGTATCTAGGTTCATATGCAGGCCAATGTTAAATAAATTTTTGAGATGATTTATAGTTTAAAACTATATATAATGAAGGATGGTCTCTACAATTTGAAATTGCATAAAGGGAAGAATGAAATGAGAAACAAGTTTTATTAGAAATATGGTGTCATCATACCTAATTAGTATTATGTTTTCATATATTTTGTATTGATTATTAAGATTGGTTGAGCGGTAAGTTATTTACCTTGAGAATAAAATTTGAAAATGAATTTATTAATATAAACCTATCCACTAGGTTTCATTTAGAAGCAATTTTTATTAATGATATGGTTTCATCGAGAATGTGGAAACATTTTTATTTAGGAATTCCAATTTAATTAACTAAATATATGATGAAATAACTCAGTGGAATCTTGAAACTTTTTTTTTTGAAGTATACTAATTTACTTGCATGTATATTTATTTTTTAGCTTTAGCACTTACACTTTTTAAACTTAATTTTAGAACTAATATTTCCTTATTTATTTTAATATATCTTTATATATGTATGAAAATCCATCAAAATGATAAATAAATAAGACAATTTACACAAAACAAAAATTAGACCTTAGAATAAATTGTTGGATCTAGGAAGTAAACATTGGATTAAGGTCAATCCTTTATAAAACTCTTCCTATGAATGTTTATTTTCTATAAATTTAAATAGATGAGATATTCAATGGGAAATTTATTTAAATAAATGTCATTTTAATATTTGTTTGTTATTTTATTAGCTTAAGGTTTTATCATCTTTTGTGGAGATTATAATTATTTATGGAGTGGTAAGTCATTTATCTTGAGTTAGTTATAATTTTATTTTTAACCTTAAGGCCTTGGAATTGGATTTAGGTTCTCTAGCTACCATTAGAATCCCACTTTCTATAAAAAAAAATATAAACCTAATTGCCACTAGGTTCTAGTTTGCTTAAAAATAAAATTTGGAACCTAGTTGCCCCTAAGTTCACATTATTTTTTTGGTGAGAAGTTAATATTTCCCACAAACATGGTGGTTGGTATTTTAAATTATTTAGGATTTAGGATATATAAATATGCCAAAACTATTATAATTAATATTACATAAAATATTAAATTCCATATAAAAATATGAATGGCTAAACATAGATTGATTGTAATTAGTAAATAGATAAAAGAAAATTAGATTACATGCTTAACTGACATTCTATTATGTATTTCTCATTTCTTGTATATAGTCATTTAAAATTATATAAAATGGATTTGTAAATATTTTTCCTAGGAAATAGGCTTGAATTTTTTTTAAAATGTTACTAGCAAAGCCTATACACATGTGGAAACTAGATCTATCTAATGTATTTTAGTGTTATCCATATGCATTTTATAGTTTTTATACCATAGATCATTACACCTTACTATCAATTTTATTTATGGATGCTTATTAGTCCTCAATCTTGTGCATAGATATTGATTTATGTTTTTTTAAATGAAAACCCTAGCTCCACTTTCAATACTTGATTGATTTTAAATAAGGGGATGAAATATGGGTTTTACAAACTTAATAAATCCATTTTGATAGATACTTAAGTTACAAGACTCTAAGTCAATATCAATCTAAATTTATTTATCCAACCTTTATGTATCTATGTTAAATAGTGTGCCACTATAATGTAATGTATCTATTTGGTATTTGATACTTGACCATACAACATTGATCTTATTTTTATGTTCAGTGTTAGGTTCTATGATGACTCATTTTAGGGTTATTTAGATTTAGATGATTTTGTATAGTGCCTCAAGGGTGTGAATATGGATTTCTAAATATTTTATAGGATGAATTCTAGATTTTTTATAAGAATAAAATTAGGCTTGATGTGTATTTATAGATTAATATTTTTTTATTTCCTCCATAAAAACCATGTTAGATTTGTGTAGGATATCCCAAGGGAGAGATTTAAATTTTTAAATTATCCATTAAATATCTTGGGAAATTACCAAGGAAGGTGGACACTAAAGATGAAGGTGGGAACTATTGGTAGCCACCAACATTTTATTCTTATTGGCATTGTCTAGGAAAAGATAAATAGTGATTTATAATATGGATATAATCTACTTAAGCTAATAATGTTATGGACAAACTAGGTAGATCATAAGTATGAATAGTAGTAAATTAGGTTGGCCAATTCCATATATAGATTAAAAAAATAAGGGAGAATGTGATAAAAGGTCAAATGTGTATGTACAAGTCATGTATTTCAAAGGTAGGTTAATATTAATATTTCCAATAATATACTACCAATTTTATGTGTCTATAAAAAAACATTTTAGTATAGTATTGAAAAGGATAGCTTAAATGGAAAAAATAAATTTATTTTTAGCCAATGTGTTTTTACACTTGGTTTTGATAGGTATGTCCCATATATCTAGATTTTTCCAAGAAAAATATTCAAATAAGCATGTGAAAATTAACTTTCATTCATTTCTTTTTAAATATTATCTAATCTATATGATTAAACCATTAGAAAGTGATAAGTTAAGGAAAAAATATACATGTGAGTATGTGAACTAAGCGACCCTTTGTTCAACTCAATTAGAGAATTCCGTGGGATGATTATACCTCAATTAGATTACACTATTAAAAATAAGGATCAAAGTAAAGAAATTTCCCAAACCCCATTAAGAATAGATAAGTGTTAGATGAATGATGAAAAATCTCAACTGAACTACTCAAAAATTCATTGTAACTCTTTTGGTGGAACCTTGAAATAGGTTTGTATGTAAAGGTTGGAGCCAAAAAAATAATCATACATAATTAAAACTATGAATCGACTCTTGCAAATGGATTTTAGATCCAAGTTTATAATGTAGTATCATTGATCCTCATCATATAAATATAAAATTATATGCATGAATAATAGTCATACTGATCTATCATCCCTTAGACTGATATAGAAATATATAATATATACATCAATCTACTAAGTTTGACCAATCCTAATCAATTTTATCCATGCAATCTATCTCATAATGGTATATAATTTATCAAATTTTCCTCATAATATTATAATATTCCCCACATATGAATCACATATGCCTTAATATGTCCCAAATACACCATATAATTTGACCCAAAATATAAATAACCTATATTATAAGGAAATGCACCTCTCATATAATCGCATTATCGGCTACACTTAGATGTGAGGAATGAAACCTATAAATCCCTCATCTCAAAACAAAGATTTATACACTTCATATTATATATAAATATGTAAGCATGTAAATCATGTGTGATAACATGTTTAAATGTATCATAATATAAATATTTGATCATCCATGCACATATGAAACATGTAATTTAAGTTAATAATTGTAAAATTACCATGTCAAGTAGATATAGTAATTAGTTAATAAATAATAAGTTTCAAATGTTGTAATAAATAGTCAATAATAATCCACAGAGAAGATGCATGATAAAAATAATGGAATTACATCCAATATAATAATCTTTCATGGTAATCATGACACCAAGATCAATAATCATGTAAATATGCACAAACATATGAACACATTTCCATGATCATTATACACACAAACACTCAAGACATAACTCAAATCTAATATGACACAACACAATATGGCCATGACATGGACTATAAGATCCTTGACACAACTAATGTATGACATGAAAACACACAATAAATGAACTCATATAAATATGAAACATATATAATAATATAACATGCAGCAATAGTCACACATATAACACCCAATATAACACAAATCAATGGAGTCATATAACACACAATTCAATGCTCATCCATGATCACAAAATGTAATGTGTAATGGATTAAATGCACATAGAGAAATAGATGTTAGTCTATACAATAAATGCATGCCATCATTTCATGTAAAAATTACCACATTGATATTATTTAAAGTGTACCAAGATGCCCCTAGTGTAGGCATGCCCCCAATGCATAAATGGGCCCATACACATAAGGAATTCCCCATATTTATATGTCCATGTGACATATGTAGCCTATACATCCCACTCATATATGTTACGAATATCATTTGCATAGAGAATGGATATGTAATCTACTATGAATATGATAAATAACATAGATGAGTCATATAAATAGAAAATCCTATCATTTGCATAGAGAATGGATGAGTAATCTACTATGAATATGAATTTGCCTTTAGTTTTATTTTTTTGAATATTGTAATTTCTTGAAAAAAAAATCTTTTTTGATATGAACTATGTGAAGCTTCTAGTCCTACAATCACATATAATGGATGCCTAAACCCATATGGGTAATCTAGTGATAACGTTATAAAATCTAGATATAGGATCTCATTAAATTCCCATATGTTATTTTCACTATCATCATCATACATCTTTATGCCAATCATATTCATATTTCCATTTCTTTTTCCTAGATGTCATGAATGAATATTGAATTTTATTTGATTTTAAATGAAGGCTCATGCTCTGCCTTATGAAATAATGTCATCTCAAATTTTCCTTGAGTCTATAATCATTTGTTGTTCATTATTTCCATCATGGTGAATGTTGATTGTATTACCTTAAGACATGAATGTAATATATTTATTTTTAATATTTAATATAGCTTGAATTTTCTCTAACAATTATTATCCAAGTTTAGAATATAATTTCTCACTAGTATGCATCAAAAATATAAATATATCCATAACTTATGGTCAATAATCAATTAGTAATGTAATGTGCCCTATAAATCCATCATAATGTATAATATTTAAATTATCATATCATATGACCCAACCATTGTAAAAATGTAATTTTATTTGTAATTTCCCCTTATTATTCACTAATTTGAATCTCTTACTAATAATTAACCTCAATGTATACCTAATCAGTTAATGAGTCCCTATATGGGTGATTTTGATATCTATGTAATATGTTTATGTGTTATTTCTTCTTAGAAACCATTACTAGTTGCTTTTTTACACGTTTATTATTGTGATGATCCCTTCATTCTTAAAAGTTTGAATCTTTTTGTGTAATGTTTCAAAACTTATGTTTCATGCCTAGTTATTTTATGATTATTGAAAAATGAATTCTCTTATTGATTTGATAATTTAACTATAGTTCTAAGTTGAATGGAAGGTATAAAAAACAAATTCTTTTCAAGTAACATCTATAATATAATGCTCAATTTACATTTTACACTAGTTACTTGTAATTTGATAGAAGGTTGTGTAACCATGAGTTATATGTTATTAATTTAATTTTACACAAATCTTGTAAATTAAACTTTGATACATCATGCAATGCATTGTGATTATTATGATCAAGTCATAATGGATCTCAACTTTTTGGGTATTAATGGGTCACTTATCATGCAATATTCTTATTTTGAGGTGATATTAAAAATAAGCCTTTACATTTACATACTTATTATTTTTTTGGAAGAGGTGCCTTATCTTTATCTACCTTTAATTGTTCATGAATGGGAGCTTTTTATTTATCATTTCTTACCATGTTATAAATATATTTAAACTCTCTTGTGCCTATATGTCTAAATTTTAGATGAGACAAATGATCATCTATGTTTTAATTCATTCTCATCATCATCATCATCATCATCATCATCATCATCGTCATCATCATCATCGTCATCATCATCATCATCATCATCATCATCATCATCATCATCATCATCATCATCATCATCACTATCCTCCTCTATAAATATCCAATTTGGATCTTTTAAATTTAATAGTAAATAAAAATATGGTATATTCTCTTTTTCTGATTTATAACTATTACATGATTCCTTTATTGTTTCTTGATTTTTCATATTTGTAATTTGATATTTTTCATTATATTTTGTCGATTATCCAACTTCATATGTACGTACTATTTATATTGGTATGACTTGTGATGGAGGTATTACATAGGAATGAAACATCCATCATCAAGTTCTACTACTTTGTTATACTTGAAAGATTTATTATTCATATGGCATATATGCAAACATCAGTCATGCAAAAAAAATATGTATTAATGTAAATTATATGGTATAGCTTCCATTACATGAATACATGTCTACTTAAGATTAGTTTATAATTAAAATTATTTGGCATCACATGAAATTTAGTAGTTATCATTTTAGGACTTACTATAACATCCAAATTAATAGATCCAAGTACTTGGCAAGGAATATTATCAAGGCACATGATATTTTTATTTTATTTATGAATAGATTACATAGTGATATGTAATGTTTGTATAATATATTTATTAAAAATATTCAATCTTGATCCATTATCTACCAAAAAACACTCAACTCCCTTATTTAAGATTCCCAATTGAATAAAAAATGGGAAATTATGATCTATAGTGTGCTTATTAGAAAAATATTATTTCTCAAAACAATGTCTTCACTAATCTTTAAAATTTAAAAATGGATGTGAAACAATTAGGTTCCACATCATTTGGTAAAGTTGAATAACAAAATACTGCATACAAAATATCTTTGTTGATAACCAACCTCTTGAGAAAATCTATTATGGAGATCTTATCTAGAGATTTATTGAGTTGATCAATGATATCATACCTTTTATTCAAATTTTGAGTTCCTTAAGAAGTGGATGGGTATTTAGAGTCACATTTTGACTACCTTCATTCTTTTGCATAGGATGGGGCACCCTACCTCTTCGTGTTTTGAGGGAATGTAACATTGAATCAAATATAATCATGTGTAAAATAATGTGTGGAGGTATGGTATCTATAAATAATGTATAATTAACTTTATATATATATTGGAAAGATAATTAAAAGGATTCATATATACCCTTTGATTTTGAGTATAAATAATAAACATCTAAAATTGGATATTCAGATAATATGTGTTACTAGGCATAGATAAAAATTATTCATTATTAATACCTTCCTTATTTTTGTTGTAGATAAATTAAACCAAATCCATTTCATTATTTTTAAACATACTACATATTTGTGGAGAAAAGCACACAATCATAATACTATGTATTTAATAAAAAAATATATACATTATTCAAATCCATTATAATCAGGCTAGGATTTCACTTAAAATAAGGCAAAATAAGAAATTAGATCTCAAACCCTAAGAGAAAAAACATAAAAACTTGAGGAAAATAATACCTAAGGGAAAATCTAGGATTATCTACCTTAAAAAAATATTATGTTCACCAAAATATTTTAACTTTTTTTGAATTTAGGAGATATAAACAAGAAAAAACTATAGAAATTCAGATTGCATAAAATAGGCAATTCCACATATAATTATGAATTTCTAAATAAAAATTTATTATGCTTTAAAAAGATAGGAATGAAAAAGAGAGAAGGAAATTATGTTTCTTGGATTTCTCACTACCTATGTATATTTATCTAAAATTCTATGAAATGGATTTTTAACTACTAAGATTAGGAAAAAGGCTATAATAATATTTTAGGACACTATTGGCAAAGCCAAAACACCCATATAAACTTGTTATAATCCCACTAGGATTTACTACAAACTATGAATTTTTTTTAATACTTTAGCACACATAATATTATAATCCTCTTCACTAATTAACCTAATGATATATTATTTGAGATCTAATACAATGAATAAAATATGTACATAGAACATTATTTATCCAATAGTTAAGTCATGTTCTATTTACATTAAAAATAACCTTTCATTAGTGAAAAAGTAAAAATTACATGTTTTAAAGCATATACAAAATGAATGGTACTATAATATACCAAAATAACTCATTATTATAGCTAAATAGGAATACACAACCACTTTTATTCTCATTATTATGTATCATGTACAAATACACAACCACTGTTGTAAATAATCGTAATAATATTAAATGTAAAAATAATACACTTTTCATTGAATGCCATAATAATACATAAATATATAATATAATAATACATTAGACCTTCATATGATAGCTCGAGATCAATACAATATCCATGAGTATTCATCTAAAATTGTTGATCAACTAAAGAGAGGGAGAGCATCATCTAGGTTATTTTCCTCCAACCATAAAATTTCAATCTCTAACACACCTTTCCACTAGGAGTGGCCCTTTGAATCACATAGGTGAATATAATGGTAGTGAAAATATCAAAAACTCAACCAAACTATGTGTATTACAATTACTAATACATGAAATAGTCATATAGACCATGGAATACAAAACCTGTATCTAACATGACATCAAGCACATATATGCAAATAATAAAATATA